>JANAVB010035418.1:12372065-12932680 GCA_029216955.1 Iris pallida
TTAGGATCCCTGAGAGATTCCTGGGACGACCCTTGAGAATCTTGTTTAACTCCGATTTGAAAACTCTTTTTTCTTGATTTGATTTATCTTTACTTTCTGTTGTTGAATTTGATTTTGATGTATTATTATGAATTTGAGTTTGTATTTATTGATTTGATGAAGATTGTTGAATTTGAATCTTGATGTTAGCTATAGCATCCGAGTTTGTAGTTATATGATTTGAAAGATTTTTGTTCATTTTTGAATCTTGATGTTCGTTGATAATTTAATTTTTGGGTATTCATTGTTGATTTAAATTAAATTTTGTCAAGATGAAATTATATGGACTAGGTCATTTAAGTTATGTAATCTAGTCTTCTATAGTCACATTAGCCAGCATGGTGAGGACATAGTCTGATTTTGGATATACTTCTCGGGTGTGAGAATTTAAGGTTTTCGCAGCCAAGCTAGCGGCATCGCAAAAATGTTAAATACCATGATTCTAGAGATATGTACATAAGTCAAGGACTCTGTGATTATCGTAGCCTTGCTTACTAGTATGACGAGGATTTAGAGTACCATGATTTTGGACAGACGCATATGATTATACGATTGTACCTTAAATGTTTTCGAACATGTTTTCTCTTCTTTTTTTCAGTCATTCAAAAAAAAGGAATTATTATTTGTTTTGTTTGTTTTGCTTCTCATTATTTAACTTAGGAGTAGCTTTAGCTGCTTTTATAAACCGTGTAACTTTTGCTATGTGTTTTCATAATACAATGAATCGATGATTTTTGCTAGACCTTATCTTGGATTTGATATTTTAGCTCTGGGTTTCAAAATGGTTTCTTCTTTTAAACAGATAAGCAGAACAAATTTTATCGTTATTTCTTTTTTGCTATTATTCTTGTATTAAATAATGATAATAATAAAACTGTCTTGATTACATCAATCACCTAATTTGCAATGTTGGTAGGAATCTAAATGTTGGTCTTAAACGTAGAGTTAAATTTTTATATTGGGATATGAGATATATATGATATATATAGCAGACACTTGCCTGATACGTATACATGCTACACTTTGAATTCCAACCTATCTAAATACATATTATATGTTGTTGATGTTTAAATTGTCAAAACCCCAATATTTCTGGTTCTCTGCTTTTTTCAGTTTAAATTCGTTATTCAAATATAAATTTCATGTTAGTATTTTGTTTATATCACTGCACGTGTATGTTATATACAGGTTTCAACTCTTAAGAGAATTGGTTGAGTTTTGTGTTTGAATTTGACAAATCTAAGACTGTGTGCATATTAACCCTTAATACTGGATTCCAAATGTTTAGTTCAATTTGCTGTTTTATTTTATTTTTTTCAAATGTATATTTTGAGCTATATACATTGTGGTATGTAGGGATATAAATTTAGGTTTCATATTCTTATATGTTAGGTTGTGATAAACATTGGTTGGTTTGATGTTGAATTTCTCCAAAACCTAAACTGAATACATGTTAACATTTTTACATTGATTTCCAATATTTAGTTCAATTTCAGATTTAATATGTAATATTGAACTGTATGCATAGCTAAATTTGATAGTATGTTAGGGTTTCTTCTCTATCATGTTAGGAATATTAGAATTGAGTTGGTTGTGATGTTTCAAACCCCTAAAATCTGAAACTGCATTATGTTAATATTACACTGCTTTAAATGTTAGCTTATTTTTAAATTTTGTATGTAAATGCTGAACTAAACTGGATTTAACCTTTCAATACTAAGCTATAACCTTGTACAAGGACACACACACCCTAACTTAGTATACAGTACCATGTAAACCTAACCCTTCCTCTCTATGTTATGTTCTATATCTATATAGATTATATAGAGTTTAAGCATACATGTTATAATGTATATATACATAACTAAATCTCTACCTCTTTACATAGATATATATATATGGTTAGCTATGTATGTTATGAGTAATAGTTGTGTATTGTAGATTGTTTAACCAATATGCCATGAGTAGTGTAACTGGATAGATATGTTTTGAAACCCAAATCCTCCTATACGCTTTCATGTATAATTCACATACACACACGCCTATTATCTAACCATATGAACATGTCCACATACGTGCACCCATACATCAGGAACCACATAACTTGTACATAATGCTAGCTTTTTCCTCTCTAACGCTATATATAAAAGATATTGTGATTGGATTTCCATTCAATTGGCTTTCATTCTTTAACTTTTGATTTTAATTTTCTTGAATAGTACCCCTTATTAGATAAACGGTAGTTAACTTTATTTTATTTTGATAAGTACCAGTTTTTATATAGGATGATAGAGTGCCTTACAGTCTTGATGATTGTTATTTCTGTATCTTTTCTAGTTTAGCACCCTATATTGCTTGTGTGTTTTGATACCCTATGACCGTTTTGGTTTAGCATGACTAGTATACCTAGATGAGACTTAAGTACCACCGTATGCCATGCCCCTGTATGCCGTTCTTTTTTTTTGATGGTATGATTTGTTTAAGTTCTGGGACTTGATTGTGGGGGTTGACCTAGAAGGAGTATGAACATTTTAATTTTGAGGACGAAATTTTCTAAGGCGGGTAGACTTGTAACACCCAGTTTTTTAAAATAAGGATAATTTTGAAATTTTGTAATTTTAATCATTTATTGATTTGACATTTAAATCATGATATGATTTTTGGTAATTTTTAAATCATTTTAAAACTGTTTAAAATCATGACTTGTGATTTTGATGTTTTGCTAGTGAAACCCTAGAGACTGTTTGACCTAGAGCCTAACCATGTGATTAGGATATTTTAATGTCATTTCTGGCCTAAGGATATTTTGTATTTGACCTCTTTGAATTATTTGATATTTATTGCGTTGGTGATTGTTGATTTTGACCTTTGATAGGTGTGATTTTGTGATAGTTTTGTGTCCGTAGCGGACACGTATCAGTTTTTTTACAAATATTTGATGTGCCTCAAAGAGATTTTTTTATTGCTGATTTTTTTGAAAAGTATTTGAATGAGATTATTTTCTTCATGTGTTCCTCCTGTGATTTCTTTGTTTTAATTTCGAGGACGAAATTTTTTTTAAGGTGGATAGATTTGTCACCCCCAGTTTTCAGAAACAGGGGTATTTTTGTCATTTTACATTTTTGAATATTTTTGAAATTTATTTTATTATTTATGATATTATTTTGGGGTTAAAATTTATTTTATTATTTATGATATTGTTTTGGGGTTATTTGAGTCGGTTCGAATTTCAACTCAATCCGACTTGAAACGGGGACCCGGGGGTAGTTTGACTCTAGTGGGACCCACACACTAGTTAGCATGGCCCACATGATATTAATTTTAGTCCACATGATATTAATTTTAGTTAGTAGTTAGACTAATTATTTACGGATAGGTTTAGTTTAATTAGAGACTTAAAACTAGACTAAATTGACCTCAACCTTTAACTCATTCCTAATTTAAATCAAATAGATTAGTGGAGGGTTTTTGGACATTCAAATAGGGGACACCTCATCCTTTTGGGCAGCCACTTATGTGGGGGGGGGATAAGGAGTGAGTCACTCCTTCATTCATTTGTTTTCATCCACTTTCTCTCTCTTGTTCTTCCCCAAATTAATTTAGAGATGAACCTCCATTGATTTTATCTCCAAATCAACCCCTTCTTCCACCAAATCTTCTTTGTTTCTCCTCTACTCTATGGTTAGAGGATGCTAGCCAAGTTTGGGAGGATTCGGAGCTCGTTCGTGTCCTTTTGGAATCTCTACGTGTCGGTGCCGTGTCGGAAGGCTTTCCTTTGAATCTCTCTCCCGGAAGGTATAATCTCTCCTCTAATCCATCCCTACATACATATAGAAATATTTTGAACCCATAGGAATGACCCCCATGGTTGTATCTCCATTTGTCTATTTCGTGTCCATTTGGAGGTCATAGGAGTGTCCTTTGTGTTGTGGTTGTGTCCATGTGGGAAAATTCCAAATTTGGATACACTATGTGTTGTTGTTATGTATGAATGATTATTACATGTTTAATCTCATATTTTTGTATTGGAGATGTGTTCTATAGTGTCTCGTATATATATATTAGTGTAGAGAGTGAGTTCTTGATAATTATGTTATATACTTGTGTTTCTTTTGTCTCAAACTACCTAAATTCGTCATAATTTTTATTCATGTTTTTAGTAGCTAGAGCAACTTAGAAATGCCATAACTTTTAGCTCATAACTCCAATTAACCTTCCGTTTTCTTTAAAAGAAGTGTATCGAAGTTAGCTTTCCAATATATATTTTAATAAGCCAAATTCGTTCTAAAACTTTCTGTAAAATTATTTGAGTGTCAGTTGTACGAAAGACGAACGCGTTTCGGGTTTTTTCAATTTTGGGAGCTTCCGGACACGAAAATGCGATCCGTTTAAAGTTTCGGAAAGCTAACACAAAGATATATAACATACTTTAATCCTAGAATTTAGTAAATGCCCAATTGGTACAGTATTGGTTTTAAGTAGAAGAGTGATTATACGACATATATATTTTGTGTAACCTATGAGCCTATGTAGTATGGATATTAAATGAATATAGAGTATGTAATGCATGATATGTTAGATGAATGAAATAATATATTATGATATATATTCTCTTTACATTAATGTATATATATGGTTGAATGCAAGCATGTAGGAATGCAATTAAAATAATGCATATAAGCAATGCATGAATGAAAGAATGATATACAATGTATGCATGAAGATATATATGTAATGATAGATATGAATGCATAATGTATAAATATTGTAATGTAATATATAATGATAACATGTATGGTAATGTAGAGTATATGATGCAAGCATGAATGAATGGAGGAAATACATGTATATAGGTAATATAGAATGTAATATTGAATGCAAGCATGCAAGATAATATAATATATGAAAGGATGAATGATAATATATAACATGATATGTAAGGTAATGCAAAGTATAAAATATATGACGTGTGCATGTTTGTATGTCTCTATGTTAATGTATGAAATGATATGAATATACAATGTATGCATATGTATAAAACATGTAGGTAATGCATAGATGCATGAATGAAATGAATGTTTGCAATATGTTAATATAAACAAGTATCTAATATGAATGTACGTATAATATAATACAAGTATACATGTATGTATCATGTAAATGTAATATACATGATATGTATGTATGCATGTATACAAGGTAAGTATGTATGTATGTATTTCTATAAACTGAGTTAACCTATAACCTTTTACACACATTCATACACCCTTTGACATCATGTATCTCATGTCACATACACCTACCTATCACTAAATTTTAGAACATTAACACATCCTTTCACACACATGCCAACACACACATACTTACTTACTCTTTTACCTCTCTTTCTCTCTCTATATATATGTATGTGCCTACATATATAGCTTTCCTATAATATCTATGTATATGAATATGTGAATATGAATAATTATATAATTACTAAGTTTGGGTGCCTTGTTAGCTTATGGTTTAGTTTTGTGCTTGGTTTAGCAAGTGACTTAGGCTATGAGTTAGTAGCTATCTTGGATACTTGATTTGCATATACTTAGTTTGTTTAGACCTAGAATAACTTGTTTGACCTAATTTAGACTTGTTAGACCTAGTTTGACCATAGTTGACCTAGGTTTGACTTTCACGGTTGACCAAGTTGACCAAGAGTTGACTTTGGTCTAGATTGACCTAGAATCATGTAGAATGCATAATAGAACTTCATATTGCCATTTTGGACTTGTTGTGACTTGTGCTGTTCTGATTAGGAGCTAGACACCTCTCCTCGGACATTATATTTACTTTGGACATTCAGACACCAGGCGAGTACATTCTCTGATCATTTCATATCCTGCTTAGAATTATTTCCTGCATTAAATTACTTTACTTGTACTGTCACGTTGGTCACACGGATTGGTACTATACGGATCCCTTCTTGAGATATTATCCTTAGGGAGCATCGGGTACTACATGTTCTGTGCGTTTCACTTACATGAGGTATCACTATGCTTCACTGATTCTTTGATCACTTGTGACATATATTCTTATGATCACAGAGTCTCCTAGAATCTCTTATCCCATTACTGGGTATCCTAGAATCTCCTAGAATCCCTATTTTTTGGACATCCATGTATCATCCTTCGGGGGCTTTGCGTGGAATCATAACATAACTTGGTTGGATCCTTGTGTATTGATTGGGGGTACGGGAGAGTAGAAGTAGACATGTGAATAATACCCAAGTAGTATCTTATCAGAATCTCTTCCATAGTGTCTTATCAGAATCTCCTATGCCATCCACATGTCTATATTGTACTCTGACTCTCTAGCCACTGTTAGTCTCTATCTATAGTAGATATTTCTATTACACTTTCTCTCTCTGTTTACATACTGCATTTCTTTCAGTACCTGTATCTTACTTACTGCATGATTATATTTTCTAACCTGCTATGAACTGTTGAGATGTAATGTGCTCGCTCCTGTCCTGACTGGACCTGTTGATAAATTTTACAGATGGCCTGGGATTGCCTGCTAGCCTAGAGGAGACACAGTAGAGGTTGTTTAGATAGTTATTTCATTTTGTCTGGAGTTGTATTTACTTTGTGGATTACTGTATTTGAGTTTTGAGATGTATTTCTGGGTTTATGTATCTTAGACACTTAGACTTCTATCTCATGTATCTCTTTTGGATTTCATGTTTTATCTATCTTTATCATGCTCTACCTTAGATGTGATTGAGACTGTATCTGCTATGTCACCCCCATTCGGGGAGTATAAACTGCTTAGCATTATTTTGTTAGATGATGTGACCTAGGACAGCGTTTCTACCGCCGACACTGTGACGTAGGCTGGGCGTTTTACGTTCTCGTGCCCTTACTCTAGGGTGCGGGTCGTGACACATTTTTAGTGGTGGCCCATGCAGGTCGAGTTTGTGTAGTGGTATTCGAATTAGAGTACCACTACAGCCTGCAGTAGAATTATGATATATTTTTGAAGATACTCAATCATAATTAGGATCCCTTGAGAGATTCCTGGGACGACCCTTGAGAATCTTGTTTAACTCCGATTTGAAAACTCTTTTTCCTTGATTTGATTTATCTTTACTTTCTGTTGTTGAATTTGATTTTGATGTATTATTATTGAATTTGAGTTTGTATTTATTGATTTTGATGAAGATTGTTGAATTTGAATCTTGATGTTAGCTATAGCATCCGAGTTTGTAGTTATGATTTGAAGGATTTTTGTTCATTTTTGAATCTTGATGTTCGTTGATAAATTTAATTTTTGGGTATTCATTGTTGATTTAAATTAAATTTTGTCAAGATGAAATTATATGGGCTAGGTCATCTAAGTTATGTAATCTAGTCTTCTATAGTCACATTAGCCAGCATTGTGAGGACATATAGTCTAATTTTGGATATACTTCTCGGGTGTAGGAATTTAAGGTTTTCGCAGCCAAGCTAGCGGCATCGCGAAAATGTTAAATACCATGATTCTAGAGGTATGTGCATAAGTCAAGGACTCTGTGATTATCGTAGCCTTGCTTACTAGTATGACGAGGATTTAGAGTACCATGATTTTGGACAGACGCATATGATTATCAGATTGTACCTTAAATATTTTCGAACATGTTTTCTCTCTTTTTGTTTCAGTCATTCAAAAAAAAGGAATTATTATTTGTTTTGTTTGTTTTGCTTCTCATTATTTAACTTAGGAGTAGCTTTAGCTGCTTTTATAAACCTTGTGTAACTTTTGATATGAGTTTTTCATAATACAATGAATCGATAATTTTTGCTAGACCTTATCTTGGATTTGATATTTAGCTCTGGGTTTCAAAATGGTTCCTTCTTTCAAACAGATAAGCAGAACAGATTTTATCGTTATTTCTTTCTTGCTATTATTCTTGTATTAAATAATGATAATAATAAAACTGTCTTGATTACATCAATCACCTAATTTGCAATGTTGGTAGGAATCTAAATGTTGGTCTTAAACGTAGAGTTAAATTTTTATATTGGGACATGAGAATATATATGATATATATAGCAGACACTTGCCTGATACGTATACATGCTACACTTTGAATTCCAACCTATCTAAATACATATTAATATGTTGTTGATGTTTAAATTGTCAAAACCCCAATATTTCTGGTTCTCTGCTTTTTTCAGTTTAAATTCGTAATTCAAATATAAATTTCATGTTAGTAGTTTTATTTAATCACTGCACGTGTATGTTATACAGGGTTTCAACTCTTAAGGGAATTGGTTGAGTTTTGTGTTTGAATTTGACAAATCTAAAACTGTGTGCATATTAACCCTTAATATTGGATTCCAAATGTTTAGTTCAATTTGCTGTTTTGTTTTATTTTTTTCAAATGTAATATTTGAGCTATATACATTGTGGTATGTAGGGATATAAATTTAGGTTTCATATTCTTACATGTTAGGTTGTGATAAACATTGGGTTGGTTTGATGTTGAATTTCTCCAAAATCCTAAAACTGAATACATGTTAACATTTTCACATTGATTTCCAATATTTAGTTCAATTTCAGATTTAATATGTAATATTGAACTGTATGCATAGCTAAATGTATGGATAGTATGTTAGGATTTCTCTCTATCATGTTAGGATATATTGGAAGCATTGAGTTGGTTATGATATTTCAAACCCCTAAAATCTGAAACTGCATTATGTTAATATTACACTGCTTTAAATGTTAGCTTATTTTCAGATTTTGTATGTAAATGCTGAACTAAAACTGGATTTAACCTTTCAATACTAAGCTATAACCCTGTACAAGGACACACACACCCTAACTTAGTATACACTGCTGAGAGAGAAAAATGGGTTGGTGGTTAGTTTAATGAATGGTTGTGAATAATTTTAGGGGAAGAGGGGTGAACGTGGGGAGAGTAAAAAATGGAGTTGGGAAAAATTAAGGGTTGGATGAGAGTCTGGACCGGGGGTTAGATTAGGAATAGGTTTAGGAAGAAAAAAAATTCTGCCATTAAAAATATATGTGTATGTATAAAATCAGGATTTAAAAAAAAAACAATGTTGGGTTTAGGAAACGGATGTCGGGTCTGGTGTCCGGACTCGGGGTCGGACTCCGGGCACGGGATCGGGGACAGACCACAAACAAAATCCAATAATTAATTTTAAAAATAATATTTTCCTGATCCGACTAATAATAATAATAATAATAATAACAGTAAAATAATAGTTATTAATATGATAATAATACAACTAATAACAATTAAAGAAACAAGATCCGGGAGTGGGTTCACAACCTTCCCTCCTTAGAAAATTTTGTCCTCAAAATTTCAAGGATAAGGGCCGGGGTACAATCAAAATCACTTAACCTTGATCAAAAATAGGATTTTAAATCATCAGGCACGATCGAATTCTAGGCATAATCACTAGGTACAATGATAAAATATCGGCACGATCAGAATTATCTAGATATGATCTGAGATAGGATTGGAATGTTGTTGAGATCAAAATCATTTTAGGCACGAGGAAAATCTAGGTACAATTATGATCAAAATAGGAGAAAATGAGGTCTCGTGAAACAGACAAGGCAAGAAAGAAACGAACGTCAACAGTTTATTGAGAATGCAAAATGATAAAACTTCTGAGTTAAGGGACTAAAAATTCCAGATCAAATTGGAATGGGATATAAGGGTTTATGACTAAGGAGAACTCAACAAGTTGTATGATGGGAGGATAGCGAGGATGATTAATAATATCTATGATTAGAATATAATTGGATAAGATAGTTCCATTGAGGACTGAGTGATAATCAAAGGCGATAGAAAAATATCGTATCACTATTTCAAGGATCAAAGATAGGATATGCGAAAAAAGTAACTTACAAAATAACAATCTTATTAATACCCCATGCAAAAATCCAATTTCTAACTTGCTAAACTAGTTGAACTCTAAGTATCTACTGAAAACTAAGGCAGCCGCCAAGGTATTAGAACTACTCTATTTGGAATCATAAATCACCTAAATCAAATTTTCTTCCGTCGTTGTATGTAACTAGTATGCCAAAAATGTATTTCAATTTCAAGTATGCCTCTCGATCAAAGCATTTTACTGACATCAACTTCCAATTGTCAGTCAGTCTTCCAAAATTGACTACATCAAAATTACAATCTTTCCTTGCCATAGTAAATCCTAGAAAATTCTTTTAAGTTGATCCATGACTTAAAATAAAGAATTTTCAATTCTTGAAATCAATTAACAGAATCACAATCATTAATCATTTTTAATCTTTAACTATGCATCTATCAACCGTTCTCATCCAAACGCATTAGCAAAATACCACAGAATCCCAATCGTTCTTACTAAACCAATATGAGCCTCCAATGTTTGGTAGAAATTGCAAATTCAATTGCTCCTTTCCAAAGTTGTATGCCAATGGTCTTATCTCAATTCCTCTCTGCTTGCATAGCTGACTTGCTCACGAGCTTGTGTCCGAAAAGTGGGTGCGGGTCGTGACAATATCCATGACGATTACGACGAGGAATATCGTCCAAGAGACCATACCTATAGATTTTGAGGTAAAACATCACTAAGTAAAGGTATAGGTCGGTCGCCATGATCCAAAGACTTTTAGAGATTAGTTGTCTAGCATGGACAATTATTTTGAGTGGTATGATATATGTGACGAGAGATGCATTCGATTTGCCAAAATAAAACTAACTGGTTTCGCTAGGATATATTGGTCTTCAATTGAGAAAGACGAAGAGCGCTTAGGTAGAGTCCCTATAGGCACGTGGATCGAGATGAAAGAGATCCTTCGCGAAAAATACCTCCCACGATCCTATAGAGATCATCTAATGGACCAAATGGCCACATTTTGTCAGGATAACCTGTCAGTATATGACTATATGACTAGGTTCGACGAATTGATGTCTCGTTACGAGATCGTTGAGGACCCCGAATCACGCTCTCACAATTTTGATCTGGCTTGAGATTTGAATTTAGACGTGAAATTGGACCTTTGAAGGCGACTACTGTAGAAGATGCCTACGAAATAGTGCTCGAATTTGAGCAACACCATAAGGCCTTCAAATACAATAATTCTTACCAACAAAAGGACCAACCTAAACGGTAGTACGAACAGCCCACTAAGCCACGTACGACTGTCGATAATGAAAAGGAAAAAACCTCTATGGTTGAGGGTAAGGGACCCAAGTGCTACAATTGTCAAGGTATTGGACACTTTGCTCATCAGTGTCCCTCTAGGAACTTGCACTTGGGTAGGGAGTCAAATGATTCGAAGGATGACTCAGAGTCTGAACTTAAAGAAGACCCCCATAGAGTTGAGGAAGGAGCTAGTAACTGTGAACTTGATTTAACCTCCTCAACTGCACCTTACATGTAGTTAGACGCATGCTCGCAACACCTGTAGGCGGGGTAGACTGGAGTGTTCAATAGGAGTCTAGGCAATTTATTGAGGTGTTTAAATGGTGACCACCTAGCTACTTGGGACCTTATATTACCTATGGCGGAGTTTGCATACAATAGTTCAGTCAATAGGTCTATGGGATTGAGTCCATTTGAGGATGTCAATGGAGTCAAACCTAGAAAACCTATAGATCTTCTACCCGAACCTCTAGGATCCCAATCTAACGCGTTTGTCGAGACTTTTGCACAACATATCCATGATCTACATATTGAGATTCATAGAAGATTAGCAGTGAGCAATAATTTATAAATTGGCAGCTGATGGTCATAGGAGAATGCATGAATTTGCTATTGGTGATGAAGTACTTGTGCGAGTGAGACCGGAGAGGTTCCCTCGTGGAACTGTGAAAAAGTTGCATGCCAAACGGACAGGTCCTTATCGAGTTCTACGGAGGATCGGTTCGAACACATATGAGTTGGACATTCTGCAAGATATGAGAATCAGCCCCGTGTTCAATATGGAGGACCTAACGTTGTTTCATGAGCCTATAGCATATTTTTTTTCTATGATTCTGATTTTGCAGGTAGTCCAGGTTTACCATTGCCAGGTGGGCAGTCTGATACCGTGTCTGAAGTAACACCGCCTCCACCGCCGTTACCACATTGGAGGGGCACACGAGACTTGAGATTGAGGATGTTATTGATGACAAGATATATAGTTTCCACTGTAGATGGAGGCTAGCATCGCTTCTTAGTACGTTGGCGCGAACGACCAGAGTCTGATTGCTCGTGGTTGACTATGAATGAGCTCCAGAAGCTAGACCCAAATGTATTGACAGAGTATTTTCAACGTCATTCACCCGGTGGTGAATCTTCTAAGTCGGGAAGTTGATGGGGACCAGATTCGACTGAGACGCGGAATGAGACAGAGACGAGGACGAGTCTTGTACTAGCTAGCTTGAAAATATCTACGAAAGATATTTTTTGTTGAGGAGTTTGGATGTCATTTATCTTTATTGTTATTTGTTTTGTTTTTTTGAGGTTAGTTTGGATGATACTACTTTAGATTATTTTATCTGTTGGAGGTTAGTTTAGATAAGAAGTTTATCTTCTTTGCAATTATTTTGTGTTATCTTTTGGTTGAGTGCATGGCTATAGATAGAGCCAAAAACTTGTAGAAGAAACACAAAATGAATAAGAATAAAAATCCACTATAAACTTTGGTGGGAAACTGAGAGTGAAGTGAGTTTTCTTCTCTTCTATTCTAAATACATTATTGCTGATGTCTTCGTCGAAGGACCTGCTGTCCTGTTTGGAGGAACATTCAAAGACTCTCCGAAGACGACGACGACGACGTCCACGATTCAACTTCCACGAACCCAAGTCAAATCCGTATCGAGTATGCTGTTCACGAGTGGCGCGTACGGTCTTCTTCCTTGACACGGAGTTGCGCACCATATTCAAGGAGGTCCAAGTACGTGCTGAAGACCTATCATTCATAGAACGAAGTTTGCGCCTATCTCGAAGGCTTGTGACATAGTCGCACTCTTCCGGGTAAATCGTGCAATTTACTTTGAAAACCAATAACAATAACTAGATCTCACTCCACCATTTTTGTTTAATCATTACAAAGAAAATGCTCATTAATTAAATCTACTACAAATCTATATCTTAGACTTGGATTAGTTGAACTTAAGTCTCCGTCCCGCGTCAGTATGCATATATTTATACAAGTACAATTTTATGTTGTATGCTTATGCATCGACTATTTTGACTCATTAAATTCTTTACATGGAAGGAAACTGTCGATTCAAATTCATCAGAACGAAATGAATTGTGGACCTTGATATTCAAGAACAGTTGATCATTTTACTCCTTCAAATACAATGACACAATAATTACATGCAGGATAGTTAAAAGTACCCATCATTATATCTAAGTTGTGCTTTCGGTTTATTCAGTTAATTAGTTGAATCCTACTTCTCCAAACCCATAATCACAAACTGCACAATACTGATGATATTCAGTCCATATCTGTAAATGAATCTTCTGTTATGCTTTGATATTAACAGAAGTTTGGTTTCCCTAAAAAAAAAAAAAGGATACCGCAAATTGAATTATAATCTCCAAACTGCATATAACTGAATTATAGGTATATATAATTTTGTTGGTTCAGTCTCAATTATTGATACGGCAAACTGGTATCCTAAAATTAGGATATTGAGGTGTATCTGACACGTTCTATGGTATTACATGTACTGTAGGAAACACGGATACTCCAAAAACATAGACCGTTCGCATCGTATCGTGTCGGAAAATGGATCTGAAACCTGTCCAATGGTTTCTCTACGCAAACGGTTTCTGCAGCTGTGCATGTGCCGCTCGCAGTACTTGGAGTCGGGCGGATATGCATCCTTTGAGCACCTCCACTTCTCCTGGCTCAGGTCCAGCTTCTTTCCAAAGTATATAGAAAACCAATGATATTAGTGTTGGTGTTTTGCCCGGGACTAACAATTAGTAAAGATAATACGCGGATTATAGAAGTAAAACTGCAGCAATATTGACCAAGATACGTTAGATAATTAAGAATTTTGATATAAACTCACAACCAACCATGAATTTTTGCACAGGTTAGCACATACAAGAAACTACTATTATAATTAATCACGCACGCATACACATGTATAAAGTTAAACAAATAACACTTAGGGTCCGCTTGGATTGAGAGTTAAGAGGGTTAAGTGAGGAAAAGTTAAGTGAGGAAAAATAAACTATGCTTGGTTTGAGGGTGGGGTTTAGGAGGGGGGTTATAGGGGGTTAAGTGGAGGTTTATTTCACCCTCTTTTGTCCATTTTTTAACCCCCAATTCGGAGGTTAACGAGGAGGATTGAGGGATTTTGTTTAAAAAGTCATAAATACCTCTTATTTGTTCTATAAATATCATAATTTTTTCTCAATTTTTTTTTGTTTTCAACATGTTGCTCCGTACCTTTCTAATTTGTGAAGATATTTTGACAAGTTATAATCAAAATTTTAATCAAATTTAATATTATGACATATGTAATAAGGCTATTTTTGTAACTATCATATTTTTATTAATCCTCCACTCACTCAAACCTCCAATCCAAGCAAGAGTTATTAAATACCCCCCACTTAACTCTCCCTCCCTCCAATCCTACTTCCCCTCACTCTACTCCTCCCCATTTAACCCCACTTAACTCTGCTTATTTTTTCCCCCTCAATCCAAGCAGACCCTTAGAGAGACAGAATATTAGTTAAAAATCAACATAATATTCTTTTCCAGATGTATTTATACAAAGAATTTAAACTACACAAGGAATGGAAGAGCATTAACTTATTGATACTAAAACACAAACAAACATTACTATATGAATTTCTTTTCTTCGAATAAGATTCGTCAATCAATTCCATCATATGGGCTTATAATGGCTCATCTAATATATTTGTTTTTGTTTTCACAGTACTGAAAGCATTAATTAGAACATAAAATAACAGTGAGAAAGACCGGGACAAAAATAAGTAAGGCAATGACAATGGCAAATGATTACACTGTATAGCCAAAGGAGACTAAATATTTCTCCTGAACTTGACAATGATTATATATTATGATTGAGTTAGTAGTAAACTTAATTTTGACACATTCAAGAAATCCAACTTTGTATCCGTGCAATAGTACAGAGATCAGGAGGATACATAAAAAAAATGAAGAGCCTATTGTAGAAGCATAGAATTTCAAGACCAGAAATCCTATGCGCCTAACATTACATGTGCCAGGGAGCTCGGATGAAGTACTCGGCACAGCAAATAACAAAAGCATAGACATTAAAAGAAGATTTTTATTTCATATAAAAGTCTATTACATGTCTAAAAAAAGAGCTGTACAAAGGAGACTTTCTACAAAGAAAAGACCCTAAGTCTACATCTAGGCGCAGCAACCGCCATGCGCTCTCAGCTTGGCGCATCACTTCAGCGTCCCAGCCAGGCGCATCCCTTCAGCTCAGTTATGCATTCCAGCTCAGTTATGTGCATTCCTGCTCAGTTATGTGCATCCCTTCAGCAGCTCAGTTATGTGCCGTCCTTCAGCGTCTGAGCAGAACGAGGGTGGGCAATCAACCCTCTAGCTGGAGGAAGAGCTCTCGCAGTCGATCCGTGACAAAAGAAAGCTTTCAACACAACCAAATGGGCAACACCCACTCTGACAGAGGAAAGAGCCTCCAAAGCCGGGGCACCGCAATTCCGATCTGCGGCTCTTCCAGCATAACGGAGACGGGGCTCAAGCATCCCGATCTTTGGATAACAGGCACCTTTCGCCTGCCTCGGAAGCCCTCGACTCCGACTTTTGGATGTAACAGTCACCTTCAAGTGCATCAATGAAGACAGTACGTCACATCTTCACCCTCGGGAGCATCTCGTCAACAGAATGTGCTCGAGCAAACAAGTTCATTTCGGAGGACGTGGGAGAACGAGAAGCAAACTCTCTCTTGCCACTAATTATAGGTCGGGCAAATCAAACCCATACGCCAAGTGGCAGGCTCTCCGAATCCCGTGCAATGAATTTATTAATGGTGATGAACTTGACGCTTCGAATTCAGCCAAGTCAAAAACGGCTATTTAAAGCACTCGAAGAACGTAACAGTCGGACCAATAATGTGTCATACAAACGGATGCGCTGGCCAGACCGCGCATCATACTGATGCGCCCATCAGTACCAAGCGCCTTACGAGGATGCGTCCCATGCGTCCCCATGCACCTAGTGGAACGTGGATCGACGTGCCCACTCAATAGCCCATTATCTGTCAAAGAACATTAAATGCTGAAGTCTGACAGAGTTGGCAGCACGTCCCTCAAGGACTGAACAATTGACAGCTTTTTCAGAAGACAAAGCGTCGCCGACGTCAGCATCATCATTACTCTCCTTCGGTGGTTACAAGCCACGTGGCCGCCCAACCATCTCGAATGCGCCTCCGCAGCCATGCACCTAAATCTCTGCATGTGCCTTAAAAGCCATGCTCCTCAGACTTTTTTTCTGATCCCTAAAGACAGAAGTCAAAGTCACTACTGAAGCCTCGCATGTGCCTCAAAAGCCGTGCGCCCAGACTGGTTCGTGACTCCTAAAGGTTACAAGCCAAAGTCTCCTCATGCGTCCAATCCCAAGCGCATCCTACCAGGTCACACCCCACCAAATCTGAGATCTTCGAGCCATGGACCTACGACATGTGTCCTTTGACTCAATTCAGCCTATGAAGGGGTGCTAATCATCCAAGATCTCAGCAACTGAAAGATCCTCTCCATTGCTACGTGTCAGCTCGGCCGTAGCCCACAAATGCAACAGAAAGGGTTCAACTCCTCAATCAAAGCGCATCGTCCATGTGCCTCCAGCAATCACCACGTGGCGTCCCCACGTACAGGCGCATCCTACATATCCGTGCATGAGCAGCCAGCCTGTAAAAATATAAATAGAGGGATCATTTCCTTCTTGCAGACACACAGACAAGAATACACAGAGACAGACCTACGAGCACCCACACAAAAAGGCAGATACAGACACTCAATGTCTTCTTCCTCTCCGCAAGCTCCAGCACCCAGAGCAACTCAGACCTTCAGAGAACCGAGAACCGTCGTCAGATCGTCAACGGAGTCAACGCATTACCACTCGCTCCATCGGCACAAGGGACCCAGGTAAACAAAAGTGTACTCCTAGGACTACATCTAAGTCCTACATTGTAATACTGTTCTGTTTGTAATTGAAATTTGTAATCAAAAGATTTTAATGGCAAACAAGCTGGTGTAACACCCAGTTTTCCAGATGAGGGTAATTTTGAAATTTTGTAATTATAATTATTATTTATTGATAATTATTTCATATTATAATTTTTGGTGATTTTTATCATTTTTAAACTATTTAAAATTATGACTTGTGATTTTGACATTTTACTATTGTTTGGTTTTAATTTCGAGGAATTTGTCACCCCCAGTTTTCAGAAACAGGAGTATTTTTGTCATTTTGTATTTTTGAAATATTTTTGAAATTTATTTTATTATTTATGATATTGTTTTGGGATTATTTGAGTCGGGTTTGAATTTCAACTCAATCCGACTTGAAACGGGGACCCGGTAGTAGTTTGACTCTAGTGGGACCCAAACACTAGTTAGGCATGGCCCACATGATATTAATTTTAGTCCACATGATAGAAATATTTTAGTTAGAGGTTAGACTAATTATTATGGATAAGGTTAGTGTGATTAGAGACTTTAGAATGACTAATTTAGCCCCAACCAATTAGCCCTTTCCTAATACTCATAGAATAGGTTAGTGGGGGCATTTTGGACCTTACCATAATAGGACAAATAGCCCATATGGCCAGCCACTTTGGGAGAGGATAGGCTCAAGTTCATTTTATTATTCTCATCCACACTCTCTCTTATTCTTTCCCAAATTCCTAGAGAGCAATCCCTAGCAATTTCTCCCCAAATCCTTCCATTTTGCCACCAAATCTTCTTCTTTCCTTCTCCATTCTAGCCAAGGAAAGCTACCCAAGTTTGGGAGGATTCGAAGCTCGTTCGTGTCCTTTTGGAATCTCTACGTGTCGGTGTCGCTCCGGGAAGGCTTTTCTTCGATTCGATCTACCGGGAGGTATAAATCCCTTCTCCTTTTCATTTCCTCATGCATATATGTCTATTTTGAACCCATAGGAATGACCTCCATGGTTGTATCTCCATTTGTGTCCATTTCGTGTCCATTTGGAGGTCATAGGAGTGTCCTTTGTGTTGTGGTTGTGTCCATGTGGGAAAATCCCAAATTTGGACACACTATGTGTTGTTGTTATGTATGAATGAATTATTACATGTTTAATCTCATATTTTTGTATTGGAGATGTGTTCTATAGTGTCTCATATATATATATTAGTGTAGAGAGTGAGTTCTTTATATATGTTATATACTTGTGTTCTTTTGTCTCAAACTACCCAAATCCGTCATGATTTTTATCCACGTTTTTAATTTCAGTCCTAACTTAGAAATGTCATAACTTCTAGCTCAAAGCTCGGTTTAATCTTTCGTTTTTTTTAAAAGAAGCGTATTGAAGTTAGCTTTCCAAAAACATGTATTAATAGGCCTAATTCTTTCTGTAACTTTCTGGAGAATTATTTGAGTGTCAGCTGTACGAAAGACAAATGCGTTCTCGGTGTTTTCGCGATTCCGGGAGTTTCCGAAAACGAAAACGCGATCCGTTTGAAGTTTCGGAAAGCTAACACATAGATCTATACATACTTTAATCCTAGATTTTAATTCATGCTGAGATGGTATAGTATTGATTATTAGTAGGAGTTACTATTCGACATACGCATTTTGTGCACCTTGTGTGTAATATAATGTTCTATTTGATTTTAATCCATGTTAATGTATATACATTATGTAATTAAATAGAGAATGCAAGCATGAGTAAATGGTTAAATAAATGATGTATGAGGTGTAAGTATCCTATCTAATGTAAGCATGTATAAGTATGGCTTGTAATGAATATGTAGGTTCCATAGTATGTAATATGTAAGCAATGCATGAATGAAAGAATGATATACAATGCATGCATGAAAGTAAAAATGAATGCTAGATATAAATGCAAGGTATATATGTAATGATAGATATGAATGCATAATGTATAAATATTGTAAATGCAATATCAGATTTTATATGTAGACATAGAACCAAAGCATGAGCTGTATGCATATGGGATGTTGGCTTAATGGCAGATTTTAGATAACATGGTTCATTTTATGTGGTTAGTTACACCAGTTTATGGGATAGCTCACTTTAGTTTATATGTAAATGTGAAACTAAACTGAGAATGAACTTCACCTTCTGCACAAAGACACCCCCCTCTATATCAACCACCATGCCATGTAACCCTTCTCTAAATGATTGCTATAATATATATAGATTTATGTAAAGTATAGATGCATGTTAGTTACAACTTAAATAGTCTCTACTCTAATGTATCTAGATGTATACTTGTAGCCATGCATATTAAGTATAATACATATGTAATGTAGATGGGTTAGCTTTGTGCCATGTGTAGTGTAAACTCATAACTAGTGTTGATTTCTCTTTTCATGTACACCTTCACACACACACATAGCTTTACATGTTAGTTCTTTTCTCTTATATTTATTTATATATTTAATATATATATTATATATTATATATATATTTTATATATATATATATATAATAATAATATATATATATAATATATATATATATATATATATATATATATATATATATAATGTTGAATATGCATGAATGTGATGTATCTTGATATGTGACTTGTGTTGGCTTGTATAGCCTTGGATTTGTATGGTGTGTACTAGCTAGGGTAGACTGGTTAGGCCTAGTGAGACTTCATTGAGTCTATGTTGACCCAGTTGACCTAGCTTTGACTAGATAGTTGACTAGAGTTGACCAAGTGTTGACTTTAGCCTAGTTTGACCTAGACAGCATGTAGATGCATTGTAGCAGTCTATTTCCTTATTTTAGACATGTTGTAACTTGTGTTGCTCTGATTAGGAGACAGACACCTCTCCTCAGGCAGTATACCCTCTTCGAACATTCAGTTATCAGACGAGTACATTCTCTGATAGTTCTCTCATTTATTTGTCAATTACTGTACTTCAGTTCTAGTTAGCTGTATATGATTCTCTGTTCAAACACGTATTTCTATTTCTGAATCCATGTATACGACACACATACTTACTCGTCTTATCTCTATTATTCGAATCACCATACGAATTACTATTCGAACCACTATTCGTATCTTCATGTGCTAGTTGGACTTGTATTCGATTGATGTGTCAGATTTTGATTCATTTGTATTAGATGGGCGGGAAAATACTTGATTAGACATGTGAACATTCCCACTATTCGAACCACCCCTGTGAATAATATTCGAACGATAACCATTCCACACCCGGCCAGGTGTGTGATGTGCCGTATTTATCCTTAGCCGTTTACATGTCTAACTAAGTATTTTAAAACACACTTGGAGAATTTATTCGAATCATTATTAGAACATCATGTGAATCACTATTCGTATCACCTTTTTCGTATCACCTTATTCGATTCACCTTATTAGAATAATAATTAGAATTACATTCGACTCATCTTATATTAGATTCACGTTGGATTACACTCGACTTATATTGTACCATCTGAACTCATTATGTTATTCTAGTTCAGCTAGATCTTATTTTACAGTCTTCTTTGCTATGCTTCTCTTCTTGTTTAGTTACTTACTTTTTTGTACTTTATCTGTCTCTCTATACCATCACCTGAAAATTAAACTGCCATATTCATCAATACAACTGCCTATAACTGCTTTATAGTTCTCTGTCATTTACTTGGGTTTTCTAGATGAGATTGTGCTCGTTCCTGTCCTGACTGGACCTGTTGAAAATATTACAGATGCTTGCCCTGAGGATATTTTCCCTACTTGCCTTGGAGCAGGAGATGACTTAGCTACCTATGGCCCCGACACTCAGGAGTGATCAGGAGACTAGCTAGTAGACTTGGTTTAGTTTTTCATGTTTTAGAACTTGAATTGTAATAACTTGTGATACGAGTTTGTATTTGAGTTTGTTTGAGATATTATTATTTAGTAGTTTATAAATGTTGTTATTTAGTTTTTAGTTATAAACTTCTGTGTTATCTTATCGTGCTTAGACTGTGATTGAGATTTCATTATATCTATACTTGTCCTCCGTTCGGAGTTGAGTTATTGACAAGTACATTATATAATTGCATGAGTTGATGATTAGTTAGAGACTTAGAACAGCGTTCTACCGCGACACTACGGCGTAGGCTGGGCGCTGTTACGTACTCGCACCCTCACAGTGGGTGCGGGTCGTGACAGCTGGCGACTCTGCTGGGGACCTCTTTCTCCTCCACCAAAAGCTGTATCGCAATCCGACGACGTGGGTGGGCTCCTCCCACAAGACGCTGGTCGTACGCCTCAATCAACAGGCGTAAGGAGTTCATCTCTGAAGGCAGTGTGAGTCCTTCGAAGCGGCTGCCGAAGCGAAGAAGACTCGCCAGGTCTGGGTGCGCAAGGTCGACCCCTCTAGCACCATCACCGAAGGGATGCGCCGATGCAGCTTACCCTTCCTGCTGACGTCCTCAGCAGCCAAGATGCGCCCACCGGTGCAGCGTATCACTCGGAGAAATGTCGACTGACCACATTCCCCAGCCATCTCCTCTCAGGCGAGGAAGATGCGTCGACGGAGCAGGGCACAGCCAATGCCCCGCATCACCTCTGATGCGCCACAAAAGGTCTCCGTCTTTGACAGACTCACTCGTTGTAGTGGCGAGAAGAATTTGGACTCTGAGTACTATGTACCCCCGGGCTGGTACGAAGAAGTCCAAGGCAGCATGGGCCATTCGCCTTAAACGTGCTATGCCAGCAGTAAACTAGAAGCATGTGCTAACAATCATGCGCGCTACTGATGGTAAGCTGTATAAGGTCGACTCGGGTGCTTCTGCACCAGAAACGAGCCGACCTTCAAAGTCCTTGTCTCGCTTGGGCGCATCTACTGCGTTCGCAACCAAGTCGAGCAAGGCAAACCCTGTGGTCTTGAACTCCCGCGCTCCACTGGTTGTGCGTCTGAGGTTCGTTCAAGTCACTTTAAGTGTTGTACCCCTTCTACTGATCTGAGCGCCTGTTTGGTGTTGGATCAAGGGGCGCAGCATTCACTTGACCACCCCGACGCTTGGCCTTGCCATGCGCCTGACGGGGGTGCAAAGGTGGCACTCTCCTCCAACGACCTGCGTAACGTGATCACTCACAAACGCCGGTCAGGAGAGTCGACTGACAAGCACAATGCGCCTCTCACAGGGCACACCTGTGCTGTAGTCACCATCAACTGTTGTTACAAAACAACAGTCCCACCACCAAGGCAGTCGGTGTTCCAGCGGCTGCGATCATCAACACCCCTCCGACGTCACCTCGGGAAGAAGGTGTCAATTGAAGAGGATCCAGAATTAAAGGTTGCTTCATGCAACGTAATCTCTAACTCCTCGTCAATCCGAAAGGCACTGGCAATTCCTCGTCCTCGTCCAAGAGCCAGCCGAGAAAAACCAAGACAAATATCCCGTCCTCTGGAGTGTTTGAAGGCACTCGGGGGAGAAAGAAGATCCTGGAGGAAGCTGGGGGTAGTCAAGCCCTTGTTGATCCTCCTTCTGAAGAAAGATATCCTCCAGAGCACAGCTGGGGTAGATCTTCATCCTGGGGACGAAATCAGCCTCCCGGGCGTAGCTGGGGGTAGTCTAGCCCCTGTGAATCTGCGCCCCGAAGATGAAGAAGTCCTCCAAGACAGAACTGGGCGTAATCAGGCCCTTGCGGATACTTCTCCCAAGACGAGGGTGTCCTCCAGAACGTAGCTGGGGGTAGCCAGGACAAAGCTCCAGGAGGCAACTCCCTTACAGGAGAGTGAAGCTGAGAGTGAAGCCTCAACCGATCCATCCACTTCCAGCCATGTCATGACAGTATACATAACTGGGGGTGATGCTGAGCCAGATGCGCCGCCAACAGACCTCGTCCAGCACATGGATACCTTGGAGGGAGGACTCAAAACCCTCTCTGCCTTCATGCAAACTGACTCAAGCAGTATTTGAAATACGGTCCGCTTTGGCCAGGGCGCCTTCTACCGGTCCTGGCCCAGGGGCCAATGGAGAATCAAGTGTACCCCTTCAACGGGTATCCTTGGATACAGATCGCCGCGAAGCACCACGGACGTCGGAGCCATCAAATGCTCAAGTACCACCTTCTTCGACTCCCATCCCACGGAAGACGTGGTCGAGATGATCAGGGACTTGCGCGAGCGCTTTGAGTCCAAGAACAGGCAAGAGGAGCGCCAGAAGATGGGGATCCCCCAACCATATCCCCTCGAATGGAACAAAGTGGTTTATCCTCCCAAATATAAATCAAACATTGACGCCATACGACGGGAAGGACTCTCCGCGCCGCTATCTGACGTATTTCCAGTCTCAAATGAGACATCTCCGAAGGAGGACGTACTACTCACCAGCATATTTGTCGGGCACTAAAAGGAGTGGCATACGACTGGTACTGCAGTCTCCGACAACTCCATATCTTCCTTCGACGACTTGACGCGTCTCTTCTCGATCGTTTCTACGACGGAGGGAAGGACATGACAATGGCGTCCCTCATAGAGATACGTCAGAAGAGAAGGAAACAGTTCGAGTATTCGTTGAACGCTTCCGACAGGCCTGTTTCAGACTGTCCCCGGGCATGCCAGAACAAGCACTCCTCTCCTCCTGCAGCATGAACATGCTGCCTGTAATCAAACTCTGGCTCAACTCTACTCCTCCTCCCGACTGGAGTTCCTTGATCATCGAGGCCGAAGCGGCAGAAAAGAAGGCATCCAATGCTCGTCTTCTCGGAGTCAGTTTCCCTGCCTTTGAGGACAAGGGAAAACGGCCTGCAGCCAACAACTATGGACGAGAGACAAGGGGAAACAGGCGTTGACTGTCAATGCCTCCAAGGGTGCATCAGCACCCACTCAGAAGCCTCCACTTGTACCAAGGCAAAAGGAGGTTTATTCTTTCAACGATGAAGACACCCTGCAACTCTTCGAGATATTGAAGCAGGGCGACAAGATCAAGTTGCCAGACCCGAAGCGTCCCGACGAGGTTGGAAAGTGAACCATCCGAGGTACTGTCACTACCATCGGTTTGTCGGACATCTAACCAAGGACTGCTACGTCCTCAAAAATTACATCCAGCGCATCATCAATGCGGATGTTATCTCCGTCGACTACGAGGAGAAAACGGTCTCGGCCAACCTGGTGTCACTCCAATTTGGCACCTTGCCGCCAACCACAACACAAGATGTGTCGACCCCATCCCAAAGGCGACAATAGAGGTGGTTAACCTACCACCTACCCGTGACAACGTGAGTGGACTCACCCCACTCACCACATCTCGGAAGAGATCTTATGGGTTCACCCTGATCTCGTCTCCGAGGTTACTCAACCGGAGGTACGCTCTGCCTCCAAAACCAAGGGCAAGAAGATCAAGTCTTGCCGCATGGTCTCTTCCTCTGCAGAAGAGGCACTTCCTGTACAGACGCGTTCACATCAGAATGCCCAACCTGATGAAGCTGCCGTCGAGGTGGTGCCTCTTGCACCGTCCCTGCTACCCAGGAAGAGGGCCCATCCAAGCCTCCAGCAGCCAATAAACAGACGCATGCAGAGGCCCGATTCGACAAGCCTTTGTGAAAGGAGAATGCTTCGGGGCTAGCCAAGCCCCACAACTTCGACATACTGGCACAACTTGCCAGTACTCCCGCCTGCCTATCTCTGTTTAGCTTCTTCGCCTTTCCAAGGATACTCGTGAAGCTCTCTGTGAAGCTCTGAGGGATGCTGAGTCCTTCATCAGTCAGGTCAAGCAGCCTGAAGATCTCCCGACTACATGTGTACATTGCCATTGTGCGGATGAGGTTATCCCCAACATAACCTTCACCCAACAAGAAATGCTGCTCAAGCACAACCGACACAACATGCCGCTGTATTATACAGGGTATATCGGTTCCGTCAAGGTGAAGCGGATCAGATCGATCCAGGGTCTTCCCTCAGCATCATCCCAAAGACGCTACTCTCAACACTGGGATCCCAATGTACCGACTGGCGCCTTCCAACACAACCATCAGCGGCTTCAATGCTAGCAAAAGCGAGCCGCTGGACAAAATACGGCTAAAGTGTCATATCGGTAACCTCAGAACCGAGGTGACTTGCTATGTCGTGGACGCTGACATCAACTACAACCTCCTACTGGGTCGTCCGTGGCTGCATGAGTATGGTGGTGCCATCTACGCTCCACCAATGTATGAAGTACGTGTCCACCAACGACATCATCCGGACGGAGTTCGCGGACATTGACCCTTTCAAGGGGGTCGAAGCCTACTTCACTGATTCTACCTTGTACAAGTCGCCCGACGAGGAGGAAGCCAATGATGCTGACGATGAGGCAGAAACGGCAGCAGAGCCGGACATGGAGCCAGAGATGATTCCTGACGCTCCTTTAAAAATTCGACTCAAAGGGAAGCCGCCTCAGACGTTGCCTCCATGAACATCAAGCTACCACTACAAGAAATATAGTATTTACGGCGCAATTTACGCGTGCAGTTACTGCGCGTTGTAAATGATACTCATTTACGGCGTGCAAATATGCATGCCGTAAAAGAGTTGTTTTTTGTCTTTTTTACGACGTGTTTGACATGCACGCCATAATTGAAGACTCAATTACGGCATGTTTTTGCGTGTTGTAATTGAACACTCATTTACGGCATGCATTTTTGCGTGTTGTAATTGAACACTCTTTCACGGCATGCATTGCTGCGTGTTGTAATTGAACACTCATTTACGACATGCATTTTTGCGCGTTGTAATTGAACACTCTTTCACGGCATGCATTGCTGCGTGTTGTAATTGAACACTCATTTACGGCATGCATTTTTGCGCGTTGTAATTGAAGGCTCATTTACGGCATGCATTTTTGCGCGTTGTAAATGATTGTAATTGTTCATTAAAAAAATTTTAGTTTCCCTCCAACAAATTTTGCACCCTAAAAAAATTTATTTCTCCGCTCAAATCCGTATTTCAAAAAATGTAAAAAAAATAGTTTTCCACCTATGTTTTCATATAAAAATGAAAAGAAAATAAAAAGAATAAAAACTGAGAAAACAACAACAAAAATATTTTAAAAATAAAAAAACAAAAAAAAAAATTATTCTTAAAAATGAAAAAGAATACTATTGAATTTTTTTCAAGAAATAAAATGGAAAAAAGAGGATAAAAAGAAAAATAATTCTAGATCAAAATAGTTTAGAAGAATTATATCTTAAGGGATATAATGATTATATTTTGTGGAAAAATTATTTATTGGAATATAACCAATTTTTGAAAATAAATTTTCATAGCATAAATTAAATGTAAAAATAAAATTTTTCCTAAATTTGTGTAAAAAGATAAGAATATGATAACAAAAGGTATCTAATAGAATGATAAACATTTAATAACTATCAATTTATACAAAACAAAAAGTTTAAATTTCAAACTCTTTACATTTCCCTCCTATATTTTCATTTCCCTCCTAAGAAAATGAACCCTGTCCATTTATTATACATAGAGAGAAATGAATCATAGTTTGTACTCTGATCACAAAAGTGGGATTTCCTAAATCTTATGGTTCTCTGGCTTCCGGCGATGCCTGCGGCCTCCTTGCGTCCTCCTCTCCTCCTCCAGTGCCTCTACCGTTCCAACCCATACAGGTGCAGCTTCCAGTTACGAGACGCCGTCAACCCCCGACTCGTATGGCCACATCCTATTCCAGTTTGCCAACAGGGGGGTCCTCCTCGTCAACGTCTTCACCGGCGAGGAGCTGCTGTCTCCCGACTTCCCCGACCCCGGCTACGCCGTCCGCTTCGCCCTCCTGACAGCACCCCCGTCCTCCGCTTCATCCGTGCTCGTCCTCACGAACTACAGCTACTTCAAGATCCTGTACTGGCGTCCCGCAGGTGTCGACGGCTGGTCCGAGTTCGAGTTCCGCATCTATCCTCCGGCTTCCGACGTACACATACGGTCCCTGATCGCGTTCAGGGGGCAGGTCTTCTCCATGTCTTCCACCTCCCAGCTGATACTCTTCGACTTCTCCCCTTGCCCTGCGTGGAAGAAACTGGGACCTCCTCTGTCGCACCCGCTGGTCTACACGAGAGACGGAAGTAGGGTCTTCAACAACCCCTCGCTCGTCGAATACTGCAGCAGCAACGGGGGAAGCTCATGTCGATCCTCTTTACCGATTCCGGTGGGGGGTCGACGTGCGCCGTGAAGATTGAGGTGCACCGGTTCGACTTGGTAGAGATGCGATGGACGAGGGCGGAGGAGTTGGGAGACGGTGGTTGGTGTTTTCCTCGACGCCGCGGTGAGGAACCCGATCCTGTGCCGAAGCCCGAGAGGTGGGGAGGTAGAGCACGGTCCATGTATCTGGCTGGACCTAGGTTTGGTACTTGGATCGTGATACCATTAGAGGATCATGCACCTCTCCCTGCTGCTACTAGCACTGTGCTGGGCGCTCGTGGCGGCCACGGCCGCGTGCGGTCTACCTCCCGGTGATGGAGATCGTCTACTGGGGGATGCGGACGTACCGGATGGTCGCGAGATGCAGCTCGTGGCGGAGGCGGCGGCGACGGCGTTCGCGACGCCGGGATGGCGGCCGATGGGGGGTTCCGGGAGATGCGGAGGGAAGGGAGGGAGGAGTTCGACCTCGGCGAGGGCAGGTACTCGGAGACGAGCTTCATCGAGCTGTCTCTCGTCTCATTGTCGTTGTCGTGTTAGCCAGCTCAGGAACAACAGTGCCAACCGGTGGTGCATCCCCATTGAGACCCAATCTGTCATCGTCGGCTGCGTCGCCTTCATATCCCTTCCGTCAATTGCAAGTGCGACCATCGACAGCATTCTAGTCCACGCATCAGCCTTGGCCGCTATGACTCTTCAACTTTTGAGCGCTCTATGAATAGACCATCTTCGTTATGAGCACTGAAGTCCTCCTCCATGGGTCGAGCATATCACTCCTGACTCCTTCCCTCTCTTCTCTCTTTCATTCCTGATATATATACAAGCCTTGTTGGCCTTAGGTTTTAGCCACAGTTATATACTCATTATGGGAATTGATGGAGGAGAATAACCACAGTTATATATACATGTATAGGTTGTGTGTCATCATGGAGAGAATGGATTATATTTTAAGTATGTGGATCGATGACTAGAAATGTTACAACAAGTTGTGTTAGGAAATTAGGTTTATAATGAGTGGGGGTTTTTCACATAAGCATGGGTTTTTTTTTTTTTTCAATTCTTAACTATCATTTACAGCGTCCAAATGTGCGTTGTTAAAAAATCGAGAAAGATCAATTACAACGTTCTAATGCGCGTTGTAAAAACATGGGGATGGTCATTTACAGCGTTCGAAAGCACGTTGTAAAAAGATAGAGAGGGTCATTTACAGCGTTCGAATGCGCATTGTAAAAAGATAGAGATGATCATTTACAGCGTGCAGATGCGCGTTGTAAAAAAGAGGGTTATTTACGGCATGGTCTTTTACGGCACCAAAATGTACGCCGTGAAAGATCATTTACGGCGCGTTTTGCGCGCCATAAAAGATAATTTTTCTTGTAGTGTACCTGGAAAAGTACCAACTCTTCTAGGTCGAACACCCACTGAAGCTCCCTTGAAGATACGGCTCAAGGGAAAGCCGCCTCAAACATCGGCTCCCCTTGTAACAAAACTACAAGGGAAGGCACCAATCACTGAAGGCACAATTGAGGCACCTCTAAAGGTGCGTCTTAAAGGCAAGCCTCCGCAATCATCAGTTTCATCCAAGCTGCCGGAGAAGGCCCACATAGCCCTCTCGGATCCCAAGATCAAAGCTGCGATGGACTCTCCCATCCAACCCCAGTACTCACAGATGAAGAGCTAGGGGAATATATCTCTGCTGATGTAGATGCACCCTCTCTGGACAATGTAATCCCGCGGATAAAATCTCGTATTTCATCAATAATAGAGTGTCTTTTAATTATTCTAGTCTTCCATATTGGAATACCATGTATACATTAGATAACGCTCTACGGTCGTTGCAAATACAAATAACGACCGTCAATCATGTAAATCGAGTAGTCCAATCCCAAGGTGTCTGTTTTGTAGTCCCATCGCGGAATCAAAATGAAGAATCTATCATCTTCGGCAAAGTCGAGCGTCATCAAGACCTCCGCCACTCGAGCCAGAACTAGATACCGGCAGAATACAAGTCTATCGGTACACGGACAAGGCAAAGTACCTCATCCAAAAGATGGATTACGATCTAAAAAACAACAAAGGCCTGAACTACGGCAAGGTCGATGTCTTCCTCTCCGGCTTCCAACACCTAAAGGAAAGCCGCAGGACTACTATCATCGAACTCGACGGGGGGTGGGCTATGTCACGCCGCGACAACTCCAGAAAGTTCGAGGCAGAAGAAGTAGAACATTCTCACTCATCCGAAGCATCAACTTGGGATTCGATACCAGTATCGGCTCAGTCTTCAAGAAGGTGCTGTCAGCCAACATGGCATCTGCATAACCTCAAGAAGATGAAGGCGAAGACCAAACACCAGAATTCTTCGAAAGAACCCTGGGCTCGATGCCTAGGAGAACAGTGGGAGTCTCGTTTTGAATTACGTGAACCCCCTACCGAAGACGAAGTCGAGCAGATCGACCTTGGGGATGGATCTTCTTCCAAACCCATCTTCATCAGCAAAAACCTAAAAGGAGAAGACCGAGAATCTCTGGTCCAATTGGCCAAAGAATATCGACATCTTCGCCTGGAGCTATAAAGATATGTCGGGACTTGATCCCCAGATCGCGATGCACAGGCTCAACATCTTACCTGATGCCAAGCCTATAAAGCAACAACAGCGACGTTTTCGTCTAGACATCATGAACGCTATCGATCAAGAGGTGGACAAACTGCTGACCAGCGGGTTCATCCGTGAGGAACAACATCCGATTGGGTGGCCAACGTCGTCCCTGTCACCAAGAAGAACGGGAAGATACGGGTCTGCATCGACTTCAGGGATCTCAACACTGCTTGCCCGAAGGACGAATTCCCGCTTCCAATCACCGACGTGATGATTGACAATACATGTGGCTTCGAACGCATGTCTTTCATGGATGGGTATTCGGGCTACAATCAGATCAAGATGTTCCCCGATGATGCAAAACACACGTCATTCAGGACTCCGAAGGGGGTTTTCTGCTACACAGTGATGCCCTTCGGCTTGAAGAACGCCGGTACGACATACCAACGAGCTATGAGCACTATCTTCCGTCAGCATCTTCGCAAGACAGTTAAGTGATACGTCGATGACATCGCAGTCAAGAGCCGTCTCAAAGGTGATCATCTACAAGACCTGAAGACAGTCTTCGATCTTATGCGAGCACATCAACTCAAGATGAACCCCGCTAAATCCTTCCTAGGGGTTTCTAGCGGAAAGTTCTTGGCCTTCATTATCACGGCGAAAGGCATTCATGTCGATCCCGAGAAGACCAAAGCCATCCTTGACATGGACCCTCCGAAGAACCTCTGAGAACTTCGAGGCCTGCAGGGGTGTCTGGCATACATCCGAGGTTTATAGCAAACCTTTCCAAAAATGTCAACCCTTCACCCAGCTCATAAGAAAGGGGTCTCCTACGTCAGGAAGGAAGAATGCCAGAAAGCTTTCGACGATATCAAAGCTTACCTGACAAGCCCGCCAGTCCTGGTGGCACCCGTCACCGGCAAACCATTTATCCTCTACGTCCGAGCCATGGATCATTCCCTCGGCGCTCTGCTGGCTCAGAACAACGATGCGGGCTATGATCAAGCTATCTACTACCTCAGTAGGACAGTGATCGGGGCGAACACCGGTACACCCCGTTGAAAAGGAGTATCTGGCTTTGGTGTTCGCCATCCAGAAGACTCGCCATTATGTCTCGGGCCAGACAATTCATGTCATCTCTCGAGTCAATCCACTCAGGGTTCTCATGACGAAGCCAGGATCATTGAACTCCCGGCTAGCTACATGGGCGATCCTGTTGACGCCATACAACATGGTGTTTGTTCCACAAAAAGTCGTCAAGGGTCAAGCTCTGGCCGACTTTTTAGCCGCGTACCCCATCCCAAAGTCCTCCAGACTCTATAAAGACATCTCGGATGAGGTCCAAGAATCAAATGTCACCGAAGAAAGCTCCGTCTGGCGGATGTTTTTTTATGGCGCTTCAAGAACAGGCCCCAAAGGCCAAATCATCGCCGGAGTGGTGGTAGTCTTAGTCTCCCCCGATCAGCTGGTCATCCAGCGTGCTTACTCCCTTTCAAAGCCGTGCTCCAACAATGTTGTCGAGTACAACGCTCTCATCACGGGATCCAGCTGGCACAACAGCTGGGGGTGGATCATCTGGAAGCCTACGACGACTCAAAACTCATCGTTAACCAGATCAGAGGGCAGTACGAAGTTTGCCATGAAGATCTGGTTCCTTACAATGAGGTTGCATTGAACATTATTGCAACCTTCACCAAGTTCTGCGTAGAACACGTACCCTGGTTACAAAACCTGGAGGCTGACGCTCTGGCTGGCCTCACAGCCTCATTGGCAGCACCCCTCGAAACCCAACACTATGTCACGGTAGTTGATCGAGACTTGGTCTGTCCTAAAAACAATATATGTTCACAAACGGCCCATGCCATGTCAACAAGTGCTGGTGTTAACGTCCGAGACTGGAGATTCCATTCATCGACTTGCTGTCTATGGAATCCTCCCAGAAGATCCCAAAGAAGCCGTCTCGGTCAGGAGGCGTTCCCTTCGATTCTATTATGATACAGCCACTAAAATTGTACCGACGCTCCTACGATGGACTTCTCCTTCGATGCCTGTCCAACGAAGAGGCAGCCAAAGCCCTTCGAGAAGTTCATGACGGAACTTGCGGGCTCATCAACCTGGGCCTAAGTTGCAGGATCGACTGCGACGCATGGGCTACTATTGGCTAACCATGGCAGCCGATGCTGTCGACTATGCTAAGAAGTGCCATGCTTGCCAACCATGCCGACTTCATCTATACACCGTCAGAACCACTACATCCTACGGTCGCCTCTTGGCCCTTCGAAGCTTGGGGCATGGACATTGTAGGACCCATCACCCCTCTTCATCGAGGGGATACCGCTTCATCCTGGCTATCACTGACTACTTCTCCAAATGGGCGAAGCAGTCCCACTGGCGGAAGTGAAAGATCTAGGGTGATCAACTTCATCAAGCATCATGTCATATACCGTTTGGGGTACCCCGTAGGATTATCCATGACAACGGTCCAAGTTCATAGCCATTTTCAGCAGATTCTGTGACAAGAATCGCATTCAGAACGTGGCATCAACCGCCTACAATCCGGCAGCAAACAGATTGGCCGAGGCTTTTAACAAGACTATCGTCAGGCTACTCGAAAAGGTCATGTCATCCAACAAATACGACTGGGACGAGAAGCTCGACGAATGCCTTTGGGCTACCGCACAACGGTACGGACCCCGACAGGCAACACTCCATTTCCTTGGTCTACGGGAGCGAAGCGGTACTGCCTCTCGAGATCCAGATACCCTCACTCCGTGTAGCCATCATAAATCAACTCACAGAAGTAGACAATCAACGTCGCCATCTGCGAGAATTGGAGGCGCTTGACGAAAAATGTCTCCTAGCTCAACAGCGCATCGAACTCTATCAAGTCCGTATATCACAGGCTTTTAACAAGAAGGTCAAGCAGAGGACTTTCCAAGTAGGCGACCTGGTTCTAGCAGTCAGGAGGCCGATGGTGTTGACTCACAAGACACCAGAAAAGTTTAAACCCAAGGGAGGGACCTTTCATCATAGAGACGGTGTACTCAAATGGTGATTATCGCCTCGCCAAACCCAATGGGGACTTGTTCATGATGCCCATCAACGGCAAGTTCCTAAAAAGTTCTACTCTTGACATCCTTCAGACATGTACTTCTATCTCCACCCAACAAGGGAGTCTTGGACCCAATCATCAGGGCTCATATACCTCCCACAAAATCTTACGCTTCTGGAACCCAGCTGTTCCGTGGCATTCTATCTTCCAGTAGAAGAACAACCACGTCCACATTACCTCTGAGTTGCTCCTCTACGCCCTACAAAGCGAAATCTTACGCTCCGTAAGACTACGCTACCCACCATGTTTACCACGTCCATTACCTCTGAGTAAACATCCGTACAGACAACCCCTGCATTTTCGTACATTGATCGCAGAACTTCCACGTCCACATTACCTCTGAGTAGTTCCGCGTATCCCTCCAGAGTCACTCCTACCACGTCCATAACACCTCTGAGTAGGAAGATTCCATTATTTGAACCCCATATTTGCCACGTCCACATCACCTCTGAGCAAACATGTCAGGTTCTCTCAAACTTATTATCTGTACCTAACAACCAAGGTGCACAAAAGATAATAGGTCCACACAAATCATCAAGTTCATGACAGCAAAAAATGAACACACCAAAAACTCTTCATTCTTATTTAAAAGTAAAGAATTACATCCCCACAGGAGTTACAAATTACACAAAATAAAAAAATAAGAAAAAGGGAGAGACTACAATCCTTAAGCATATCCTGGATTGGCTGAAAGCTCTTCGATCCGACGCTTCAAGTCTGCCGCCCGAGTCTCTGCGGTCGCCAGGACTCGGCGCTCGGCTTCTTGACGTATCATTTCTATGGCCTCAGGAGAAGTGTCATCCTCATACTTCTCGTCCAACTGTTGCCGCTGCTGAGCCAGGGAAAGAGCCGGGGTGAAAGCCGCTTCCTCTCCTTAGATGCTATATGTTCAGCCTGGACTCGCTCAGCATCTAACAAGAGTTGGGCCCGCTGGTCTTCAAGGAGGCGAATCTTGGCATTAACCTCCGCTATACTAGCGTCTAACGCGACTCGCAACTCCACCTTCTCCTGCACAGACTGAGATAGCCTCTCCACCGTAGCCTCAGTTTCGGCCACCTCGCGCTCCCAGACAGCCGGTGGCCTGATAAGATGACTCAGTTTCAACGATCACCTTCTCCTTTTCGCGTCTATCAGGACGGAGAGATCATTTTGCTGGATACACTGAAACTCGGAAAGCAGTTGGTCTAGCTCGGCCACCGATGCCTCCAGAATCTCGGCCATATGATCATGGCCCTGGTGGGAACGTATCAGACTGATGTGAGGGAGCGCCAGGGTTTTTGCCATCGCAAAACTCCTATTGGCATTCATCACTGCCGATACGCCCCTCTGCAGCATCTTGTATACAGCCTCAACGATAAACTTCACGTACTCATCCGCATCCGCCAGCACTTGCGGCGTCATAGCAGGAGTTGGAGGAGCTGCTCTAGATGGCGGACCGGAAGAAGACCCGTCGGCTTCAATCTGCGAGGCTGAAACCTCGGCATCAACGGACTCTCCTCGACAGGGGCTTGAACTTCGCCACTGGCCCGAGGAGCCAAAAGAACGGAAGGAGCCGAGAGGCGTCGATATCGTACCCCAAGTAGAAGGAGCAACAGAGGGTTCCAGCAAACCCTTACCCTTCTCAAGCTCGGAGGGACCACCGACGTCAGGGGCTACCCCATCTGTCCCAACGCATTATAGCAGGCCGTACGGGACCTTCCCCCTCTGGCAAAACAGCAAGGTCACACTTGTTTCCTGACTCGGCTCCCCTGGAGTCAGGCTTGGCGGACGAGTTTCACCTTCCTCATCGGATCCCTCCACGGGGATAGAATCTGTCGCTGCCTCCTGGTCGGCAGCCACCTCAGCTTTGCTGCTGAGTCTGGAGTAGGGCTCGGCAATGCTGTAGCCGACCCCCCTCATCATGACAAGAGGGGAATCAGCCCTCTCCCTGCTTCAATCATGTCTGTTGCTCCTGCAACAGGCTCCCTCATCTGGAGGAACGTCATCTGAAGACGACGAACTCCACTCCTCTTCCTCATCTGGAAGCCCCTTATCTGCTGGGTCCTCAATGTCAGATGCCCCCACAGCAGCTTGCACCACCCCTGGAACTGCTTCAACCTCAGTTTCCTTCCAACATAATCGGAGATACTGGAATCTCCACAACAACGACATTGTCCGGTTCTCCTCCACGGGAGACATCACAATCGGCAGAATGTGCTCTTCAGATGAGCCCGCCACCTCCTTTGGTCTGCTGGCACCCGATTTTGGAGTACGGGGTCTCTTTTTAGCGGCTCCTACAAAAAGAAAGCATATGTCACAAGAAATGTTGAAGCTAACCAGACTATGAGGAACACATTACCTCCACTGGAGCTGAGTCCGTTGACACTGCCGGTGGTAATGCCTTCTACTGCCTCTTTGGCACAGAAGAGCCAGCCTCTGCATCAGCATCTTTTCGGTTGATCGGCCGAGGGCTCTGCTTGACCCCCGTGGATACGGCAGGGGTACCTCGATAACCCACCTCTGGCGGACGGTACGATCGAGCCTTCGCCAACATGTTCCCGGTCGCCGCTAACTGGGTGCCGACAATGAAACTGGTCTCCCGATCATATCCGGGGGGCACGGCGTTCATGACACAGTAAAATTTGGCGGCCGAGAAAAGAATCGGCGGCCGCGGATTCTGAACAGGCAGCGTAAAGCGAGCTCCGGTACATCCGGCATTGTATAATGCCAAGCTCATGCACCGTCCAACAAACTTCAGTATACCCCAGGTTAATACTGGGGTTCCCCAACATCAACTGAGCATAGCCGAATTGTCGTGCAAAACGGCACGGCAAATATGGTTCCAGGTAACACTGGTTTATATTCCGATACACCAGATGGGACGGCCGGATATTTTGCAACCAGCGAAATCCCCATGGAGGCAGAGTGGTGGCATCTTCACCCGAATCCGTTAAATCTTCGCTGGCCTCAAAACCCAAGAAGACGGGACCAACTTTGGTGATCTCCCACCCCTGAAGGTGGGATAAAACTTTCCTGCAAACAGGAACACCAGTATGCAACCAGCTCCTCTGGTGGAAACGGCGGAGGAATGCATCTCCGGCCCTGTGGTCTTCTTCCGAGCCCGGGCTCATCACATTGGGATGGTGCAAAATTAACCACCCCATCAAATAATGGAACGACAGTTCGACACGCGGAAAGTTGTCATTCCTACCTCGTTCATGAACCACATTTCTGTAAATTCTCGTAAACCTCGCAGCAGGTTACACACCATTGCGGGGAGTAGAGCCAGGCGACGGCCAAAAACAACTTCACAGCTGGCAGGATTAGGTTCCGGGTCACCCTCTCCAGAGAGCCTGACCCGCCCGAAAAGACATAATTCCGAAGCCAAATCATCAGATACGCAGCTAACACTGCTTTGGACGACATCCGATGAGTAAGGTGCCAGAAACAGCTATAGGAGTGTTCGTCCGACTGTCGGTCCTCATTTTCCCGGGACTCTTCTCACTTAACCTCATTTCGGAGAGCACCACGCTACTGGAAAGCGCTGGCGGAGTGGTAAACTGAGAGGGATCCTCCTTGTCTTGCTTAAAGACGTAATCTCTCCAAGCGGTCACATGAGGCTGTGACCGCCCTTATCCCTCTTCTGCATATAATAATGATGACTCGCCACTTCTTGAAGACGCCATCATCTCCTCTGCCTTGTCCCCAGGACTTGGAACTCCTCGTTGGTCGGAAGTATTCCTCATAAGGTTCTGATCCCCAAGGGAGCCTTGACACTTCGTACATTTCATGAAGTGCGAGTCCCAGCTCCCCCACCGGAGTGAAGAAAGTCCCGGTCTGGGTGTTAAACATCTCCAGAAGCGCGAGGAACATATGCATGTTGTTGTCGACGCCTGCCTGGGTAGCACGGATTGCAGCAGTTAGCCCAATCTCTCGGAGTTCGGTTCGAAACCGCGTCAGAACCCAGAGTGTCAACTTGTCCCACTTGGAAACATAGTGACACCAACCCTCTACCCGAAATTCATCTTTCGGGTACGACGCTCCAACAACAGCATACGATTTGTAAAAGTCGAAGCGCCAAAAGCAAATGTGTTGATGGGAATTACTATAAATGCTCCCAGGACGCAGAGTCCGCCAGATAAAAGAAGGCCCAGCTCGCACGGCGGCCAAAGTATCCTTCTGATCGGAGGTAGCGTCGATCTTGATGGTGCCTGCCACCGCTCCCCCTGAGATGGGGTTAACTCCTAAGACATCCTCCTCTTGGAAGCAAGACGACTGAAAACCGTCAAAGGCCATTGACGCTCAAGTTGCTTAACAGTCATATGCACCCCCCTTGCTGTAAAGAACCAATCTTCCTTGACCTTTAACACCTTTGCTTCAATAGAAGTAAGGCGGTCCCCAAACATGAACTCAGGCTTCAAGAAAGTCACATTATCAGAAGTGGCAGATGTCAAAACGCCACGCTCCATCATCCGTTGGAGGAACCCATGCTGTTGTTCCCGGATTTGAATCATTCTTTCGGGAAGCTGATCCAGCATAATGGCAGCTTGGGCAGGGTTTATCACCTCCTCATTATAATCCACTCCCATCTGAAAGAGGGCAGCATCCAGAAGCACTTCATTCAAGAGCGGGACAGTCATCGACACTGGTGGTCAGCAAAAGAAGGCAAAGATTCAGATATACAGTAAAAGAATCTGAGCCACGTTCTTATCAGGAGCGCATACCCTGAACCAAGGTTCAAGCACACCTAAAAAGAAGCTTCGGCGCGTCGTCAGGGTCTAAACCCATGCGCTCAGCTGTGAAGTCTCGACGCATCATCAGGGTCTAAACCCATGCGCGTCAGCGGTGAAGCCTCGGCGCATCATCAGGGTCTAAACCCATGTGCGTCAGCGGTGAAGCCTCGGCATCATCAGGGTCTAAACCCATGCGCGTCAGCAGTGTAGCTTCGGCGCATCATCAGGGTTTAAACCCATGCGCGTCGGCGAAAAAGCTTCAGCACACATCAGGATCAGGTCCATGCGCGTCGGCGTATGTGACTTCTAAAAATGGCCTACTCAAGTACAGAAACCACCAATCATCGCCGGTCGAACGTCGACGGGTGTCCGGGGGACATCATCTGCAGCAGCCTCCACAGGCCCTTTCTTTTGCCTCGTCCCCGGCCAGCACCGCCGCGAGAGTCTTGGGGGCCATTTCGTGAAACAAGAAAGTTAGGGTTTTTCGAAAGAAGAACTCTAAAAGAGAGGAAGAACTCTCTCTCTCCATCAAACGCCTATTTATAGGCTTAGTCGCATGCGTGAACCGAAGTGTGACATCAGCCGCCGCCTCGGGTTCTGTGAAGTGATAACTGCAAATAAATCCAAAAAGATCATCATTAATCTTTTGGTTATCGAAGCGTTATCATTTGCATTAACTGAAAAGAGCATGCGCCCCATCACTGATGCGCGGAGTAATCATGCGCCCGAACAGTCATGCGCCCCGTTGAAGACACCACCATGCTTCTTATTCAAGTATTCCAAAACTTGGTGAAAAGTTTTAAAAACTTTGAAGGGGGTCTTATAGAAGCATGGAATTTCAAGACCAAAAATCCTATGCGCCTAACATTACATGCGCCAGGAAGCTCGGATGAAGTACTCGGCACAGCAAATAACAAAAGCATAGACATTAAAAGAAGGTTTTTATTTCATATAAAAGTCTATTACATGTCTAAAAAAAGAGCTGTACAAAGGAGAATTTCTACAAAAAAAGACCCTAAGTCTACAGCTAGGCGCAGCAACCGCCGCACTCTCAGCTTGGCGCATCACTTCAGCGTCTCAGCCAGCGCATCCCTTCAGCAGCTCAGTTATGTGCATCCCTGCTCAGTTATGTGCATCCCTTCAGCAGCTCAGTTATGTCCTGCCCTTCAGCGTTTGAGCAGAACGAGGGTGGGCAATCAACCCTCTAGCTGGAGGAAGAGCTCTCCGCAGTCGATCTGCGGCAAAAGGAGGCTTTCAACACAACCAGAATGGGCAACACCCACTCTGACAGAGGAAAGAGCCTCCAAAGCCGGGGCACCGCAATTCGATCTGCGGCTCTTCCAGCATAACGGAGACGGGGCTCGAGCATCCCTATCTTTGGATGCAACAGGCACCTTCCGCCTGCTTCGGAAGCCCTCGACTCCGACTTTTGGATGTAACAGTCACCTTCAAGTGCATCAATAAAAGTGCGTCGCATCTTCACCCTCGGGAGCATCTCGTCAACAGAATGTGCTCGAGCAAACAAGTTCATTTCGGGAGGACGTGGGAGAACGAGAAGCAAACTCTCTCCTTGCCACTATTTATAGGCCGGGCAAATCAAACCCATGCGCCAAGTGGCAGGCTCTCCGAATCCCGTGCAATGAATTTGCATTAATGGTGATGAACCTGACGCTTCGAATACAGCCAAGTCAAAAATGGCTATTTAAAGCACTCGAAGAACGTAACAGTCGGGCCAATAAAGACGTATCATACAAACGGATGCGCCGGCCAGACCGTGCATCATACTGAAGCGCCCATCAGCACCAAGCGCCTTACGAGGATGCGCCCTATACGTCCCCATGCGCCTAGTGGAATACGGATCGACGTGCCCACTCAACAGCCCATCACCTGTCAAAAACATTAAATGCTGAAGTCTGACAGAGTTGGCAGCACGTCCCCCAAGGACTGAACAATTGACAGCTTTTTCAGAAGACGAAGCGTCGCCGACGTCAGCATCATCATTACTCTCCTTCGGCGGTTACAAGCCATGGTCGCCCAACCATCTCGTATGCGCCTCCGCAGCCATGTACCTAAATCTCTGCATGTGCCTCAAAAGCCATGTGCATCAGACTTTTTCTCTGATCCCTAAAGACAGAAGTCAAAGTCACTACTGAAGCCTCGCATGCGCCTCAAAAGCCGTGCGCCCAGACTGGTTCGTGACTCCTAAAGGTTACAAGCCAAAGTCTCCTCATGCGCCCAATCCCAGGCGCATCCTATCAGATCACTCCCCACCAAATCGAGATCTTCGAGCCATGGACCTACGACATGTGTCCTTTGACTCGATTCAGCCTATGAAGGGGTGCTAATCATCCAAGATCTTAGCAACTGAAAGATCCTCTCCATTGCTACGTGTCAGCTCGGCGCAGCCCACAAATGCAACAGGAAGGGTTAACTCCTCAATCAAAGCGCATCGCCCATGCGCCTCCATCAGCAATCACTACGTGGCGTCCCCACGTACATGCGTATCCTACATATGCGCGCATGAGCAGCCAGCCTGCAAAACTATAAATAGAGGGATCATTTCCTTCTTGCAGACACACAGACAAGAATACACAGAGACAGACCTACGAGCACCCACACAGAGAGGCAGATACAGACACTCAACGTCTTCTTCCTCTCCGCAAGCTCCAGCACCCAGAGCAACTCAGACCTTCAGAGAACCGAGAACCGTCGTCAGATCGTCAACGGAGTCAACGCATTACCACTCGCTCCATCGGCACAAGGGACCCAGATAAACAAAAGTGTACTCCTAGGACTACATCTAAGTCCTACATTGTAACATTGTTCTGTTTGTAATTGAAATTTGCAATCAAAAGATTTTAATGGCAAACACTATACCCCGGAAAAACACCCTGAACCCTAATGAACTATGGGTTGAACAAAAACATGATCTTTGGATTAGTCCACAAAGCAGAAATTCATAAAATTGGAAGGAAAAACATATCTTTGCCCTCAAATGTTTCCGGCTAACACCACATGATTTACATATAACTCAACACACTCTTCTTGGCTACTTAACAGTTCCATGATTGTTATGCTGATGGTGTCATCATAATTATATTGATATTCGATTAGTCATGCATCTTTTCTTTTTCTTACTCTCAATAATTCAATTTTGTATATATGATGTGTCGGACACGGATTCAATATTGACACAATATTGGACCTATATACATATTCTATACACTAGTAATATAAGTCCTCAATTTGTATAGTATCCAGAGTAACCCCTCATTACAAAAGCATTAGTTGCTATCAAATGGCAGGCACATAAAGAGTATGGATCCATCCCATTAACAAATTTATTTCAATACCCCTTGTAAAAAAAGGAAACTTCATCTAAATAAAAGATGATTTAAGTAATAGAAAACTTTACAAGTAAAACCAACCAAACCCAAACCAGTCTTGGTAAGTAACAATATATTAAACAAAACATTAACAATGTCAGGAAATAATATATGAATGTAGTTCCTTACATGATTTTCTATTCTATTAAACAGTTACTATTAGAAAAGAATGACAGCCATTTTATTTCTTTCAATAAAAAGGCGTTTGGTAACCCAAACTCAAGCCCAAAACTCACAAAGTCCAAATATATCAAAAATGGTTTTTTAAATGCTAGAATAAAATGTCAAATATTAACGAAAGTGGGGAAGTTCAACCTTTGATGGCGCTAGGGATTAAATTCGAACCAAAGTGGGAACATAAGTGAAGAAAGTGAATTAATTGATAAATGGTTGGAGTAATGGTTGCCTTCTTATAATATTTGAGAAGTTTCAAGTTGGAGTTTGGTATTACCAAAATTGCTCTAATAATGAGAAGGAAATGTGCAGATTTTATTCAGCTTTTTTAGTTTTGGTCAATAATAATTCAAGTAAACAACTCCAAAACTAAGAATCCTTCGGGTTGTTGGCAATAACAAGATTCTCTAATCTTTGTAAAATGTAATTTGCTTCATAGATTTCAAATAACATAAAACAATTTTGCTTCCACAGAGAAGCAGCAGAAAGTCAGCATTAGAGAGGGCAATTGAAATTACAGCCTTGGTACAGAAATTGTTGACGTAGGTACACACTTCACTCCACCCTATCCCATCGTTCCCTTTTTTTTCCCCACATAAGCAATCGTCATCCTTATTAATTGAATGCTTAGAGATCATTAAGTGTACGAGTAATATGTCCGTAACTTCAATCCTAATTGTCTGGTCTACTAAGAATTATTTTTAAAGGATTATGAATTTAGAGCTACTCAAGGTGAGGAACAAGCCATTACTGAACATTTTGAACTCAATTTTTTTATCAAGTACTTGTCTATTATCATGCTACATTTACTAACCATACTTTTTCGTGTTCTTTTAGGTAGATATTGATATTGTTCTATATAGAGAGTTGATCTTTCTGTACACTTAATCTGAACATAACCCAGAAAACTATACATCTAGTTTGCTTGTTCTACATTTCTAACTTGTTTGATCATGATCATGATATATGTTGTAAAAAATGAAAGCCAAGCTAAGTGATGAAGCTAACCTGATCTGAGACTCATGTGGACAAATTGTTAATTGTCTTCAAAGTTCTCTGATTACTTTTCTAACTTCTCAATGCCATTCTATGGTTGTTATAATCTAGTTCTGGTTTTGATAATTTTTAAGGGACATTCACTCAACTGACCTCTTCCAGGTGCTGAGCCCAGAATTTGCTCTTAGTACTTAACAAACAATAAATTTTAAGTCAAAAATCAGAAAGTGAGTGAATTGGAATATAACACTTTTGGGTGTTATCAATCTCAGATTCTCAGGAGTCAGAATATAACAGTTTTGGGTAAATGGCTGTGGAGAGCAATTAGTGGTAACGATCGATTGCGGCAGAGGCAAATTATTAGTAGTCATCATAAAAGAAAAGAATAACTAATTTTCTTTCATGAAAAAGTTCATCAAGCAGCTTCGTAGAGAGCAGTACCAATGTTAAGAGTAGGGCTCACTAATTGTTAACTTATGACTACGTATCCTAAGTTGTACACTATAGCCAGTAATAGTAATAAAAATGCAAGTGTTAAAACTTTGTATCGGATCGCGGTGGTGGAAAGATTTGGATTTTTAGTTTCAAAAATGACATTTTGCCCGGCCCTAGGGGGTGAACGTGCTGGCCCGCGCCAACGTGGTGGCTAGCCACCCCGCTAGCACTGGCCGGGGGTCTGTGGCGGCGCGCCACGTGGAATTTTAGTAGGACTACTAATGAAGAATATATTAGTGATATTTATTATTAATGCAACTTTTGTCTAATTATTATTTCAATATGGTTGATAAGGTGATTTAGGGATGGAATAATTCTGGAAAATTTACTGTATACTCTTTTTATTATTTTCTGAATTCTAGTGGGGTTAGATACCCTTATAAATGTAGAATTGGAAGCTATCAGTACCCATTCTACATTGTTTTCATTTGTATGACTTTCTATTCTTACTGCATTTGTTCCTCTCAATATTGAATGAACCTCTTTTAAAATATTTAGATACTAAATGAATTAGCATGAAAACAAGCTAGCATTGACTTGTATCTAATAAGTAGGTCCATTCCAATTAATTGCTACTTATCTTCTTTATTCTCTTCTTAGGTGAAAGCTTAAAGATCAAGTTTCTGAGCCCATGCATATTTGGAGTCATCAGGTCAAGATTTTACTCATGGAGGTGAATTATAATTGAGGAATAATTGAGGAAGAATTATAGTCAACAAATACAAAAAAAAAGAAAAAAGAGAGGAGTTAGGGAGGTTTGATCAAAATTGAGGAATTACAATTTCTAAACGTGTGAGAATGGTGTAGAAGTAATCAGTAACCTGAAAATTAGCCATAAATAAAAATGCAAAGAATTAGCATGTTTTTGCCAACGTCGAGGCATTATTGTTTGCCGGTGTGACAAGGTGGTATATGGCAACAACTTGCAGGATTCTGACCGTAATTCCTCTAACCAAATGATGGCGTACTTCCTAGAAACATAATTCCCATATGCCAAATTGGTGTTTAGTTGAGGAGCCGAGGAATAAATTCTAGTTTCTCAATTCCCCAGATTTCCTAATTCCTTAAGCAAAGCTATAATTCAAAAATATGAACATATTTTCTGAAAAAAGATTTTAGTGGAGATTGATTTTATTGCTAGTTCCTCAACCACCATTTCATGATTACTGAAAATGGGGTTCCAGAATGTTGTCTATTCATTTGACATGGGGCAAAACGACAGCAGCATTGCCTTCACTGCAAACTTCACTTTGTCCACAGGTACTTCGACAAAATCATATATCCTTCCTAGTGAGTCTAGTGACACCTTGTGCTACTGTAACTGAGATGTTCTATTTCTCCATCAAAATGCAGACAGTATATGTTAATAGTGGCAAAAGGTTTTGGTTTATACTGTTGGAAACGAAGTACGGAAACTGTTCTCCCAAGCCAAAGAGTCCTGCGAGAGAATCGAACAAAAGCACACAAAACAAAAATGCTAAACACAAATTGCATACACATAAATGTTTACGTGGAAAGCTCAGATGGAAAAAAAACCACGGAGAAATACCCGAAATTGATCTCCTTCTCCGAAACGGCCTCCAATCCTTCTTTCTCCTTCCTAGAGTTTATAAATACTCTTGCCACCTTTTCTTTCTTCTCTCTTTTTTGTTTATGTTATTTTTCAACTTGCATGCTTTAACCTTTTATAAACCCTTGCATAAATTTAGGGTTAACATATTGAAAATCTATATATGAAAGCCCAATATATATCAATCATATATTTAATGGAAATTCAATCATAATTGTCTTGCCATAATTGGAAGTCCAATTAAATGGAAAACCAATATATGAAAGATCCAATCATAAATATATGATCAAAGTCAAAGATGAAAATCTAATCATATATTTGCTTACGATATATGTTCCAATATGTACTCTCCGAACTTCTCCGACACACGGATGTCGTTCGTCGCTCTCCGGAGTATTCTTCACATAGGTTGAAAATCTCACCCACTCAACACCCAGCCCATTGGCTGTTTGCCTCAGACACTTGCAGTGCGTAAGAAAAATGATGGAGCTCAACTCATTTGGATGCCTGGTTGCTTAATTATAAGAATGCTTCAAAAACAATCAATATGTCGGCTTCAGTGACCTCTGTGATGAATTGACTTCAGAGCTCAAGAATGCTACAGTTGTTTGCACTGATAAATACGTTGAGTGGAGCAGCAAATGTTTAGAAGTAGATTTACTACGAGCATTGCAAGTCGATTACTACAAATACAGGGACAGAATTGATTGAATATGAACTTTTATCTTAATTTCTTTTCAGGCTTTGAAGACCCTTTGATGGCGTGTTGTGGCCCTTGTGGCCCTCCGTACAATTACAAGGACATAATTACTTGTGGCCAACCAACTACCACAACTTGGCCAAGGGGTCATTTTAATGTTTGATATTGGTACTAATTAACTTCAGGTGGTGTTGGTGAGAGTGACACTGTGACAGAAGAAGCTACAAAGGGAAATCGGCCATGAACGCCGGACGCAAGAACATGAGTGTCATATATTAGGCTGCTACTTTTGTAGGTTTTATTACATATAATTTGTGCGATGAAAGACTGGGTCTAAATGTAAATGGAAACATTCGTTAAATTTTGGCAAATGTTAAAGGCCACCCTCAAATTACTAAGGGCCACCAACTTAAAATTTCCAAAAAATTACAAGTTTACCATTTTGAAAACACTAAGGGCCACCCGCTTCTGTCAATCGAGGACTGCAGGCCTTGCCTGCAGTCCAAATTGAAGACAGGACTGCATGCTAAGGCCTGCAGTCCAAAGTGGGTGACCCGACGACCTCCCCTCCGCCGTCGACTCCCTGTGCAGGTCCGGCTCCTTCGACTCGGCGTGGTCCCTCCTCCTCTCCTCCCTCCCGGACCCCCTCCCGGCCTTCTCCGTCCTCTTCCGCCGCTACTCCCGCCGCAACATGCCCACCTTCGCCATCCGCTCCTTCAGCTTCCTCCTCCGCAACCCCAACTCCTTCGTCTCCACCGACGACGAACCCCCGCCGCTCGACCTCCTCCTCGACGCGCTCTGCAAGGAGGGCCACGTCAGCGGCTGGGGGGGGGGGGGGGGGGGGAGGGGAGATCGGAGGGCTGCCGGAGAGTTGGGGGAGAGGGTGCTGCGCGGGGGCTTCGGGTCGGCGGCGGCGGGAAGAGGGTGATGCGCGGGGCTTCGGGTCGGCGGGGGCGGGAAAAGGGTGCTCTGCGGGGGCTTCGGGTTGGCGGCGGCGGGGAGAGGGTGCTGCGCGGGGACTTCGGGTCGGCGGCGGCGGGGAGAGGTAGGCTGTCAGCTTACTCCTCTTGGTGGCCCTTAGTAAATCACTTAATATTAAGTTGTCCTTAGTAAAAATTGGAAATGGTCATGGTTGCTCTTAGTAGGATGGTTGCCCTTAGTAATTTGGGAGTGGCCTTTAACATTTGCCTAAATTTTCAGATTGTTCAAGTTTGATAGGAAGCTATGTGAGAAAGCCTTACCATGCTTTGATACCGCTTAAGCATCTCCTCACACATGGATGCAAAAGCACCGCAGAAGAATTCCAGTGTGAATAGGGCTGTCAAGTGGGCCGGGCTCTCATGCCCTTGCACGATAGCGAGCCGGACATCCACTTTGTTGTTTATAACTCTTTTACTCCCCATTTTTAATTTAATTACTACAACCCTTCCAATTCATACATTAGCAAAATATTTTTTTATATTTACCCTCCATTATTTAACATTAACTGGGGGGTGTTGTACTAAATAAATAAACAATGGGAGGTAAGAAAGAGGATAACTACAAATAACTCTATTATGAATTATTCAAACTGGAAAAGAATAAATGCAAATAGAAAGAAAAGAGGAAATTTTGCAAATAGTAAGTCTTACAAAAATTCTTAATGTAACTTATTATATTAACATATACTTTATTTCTAAACTTATTAATCTTATAATACATTTTTTTTGAAATGTTGTTGTTGTTGTTGTTGTTGTTAATAATAATAATAATAATAATAATAATAATAATAATAATAATAGTTTATAATACTTTTTTTAAATGATGTTATTATTATTATTATTATTATTATTATTATTATTATTATTATTATTATTATTATTATTATTATTATTATTATTATTATTATTATTATTATTATTATAATAATAATAATAATAATAATAATAATAATAATAATAATAATAATAATAATAATAATAATAATAATAATAATGTAACTTATAATATGTTGTTATTAACTTATAATATGTTGTTGTTATTAACACTCCTAAAATGTCATCCTGCACACCTCTTTAATTTTTTATCATTCAAATTCAAAATCTACCCATGCAGTAAATCTGATATTAATTTGTTCATGCATAGAGGGAGGAGTACATGATGACATTTTAGGAGTGTCAATAACGATACCTTAATAATAATAATAATAATAATAATAATAATAATAATAATAATAATAATAATAATAATAATAATAATAGGGTGCTGCTATTAGCACTCTTAAAATGTCATTCAGCACTCATTTTTAATTTTTTTAAGATTCGAATTCCAAATCCACCCATGCATTAAATATGACATTAATTTGTGTATGCATGGAGGGAGGAGTGTAGGATGACATTTTAGGAATGTCAATAATGTTAATGTAAGGACAAATATAGAATTTGAATGTTAAAAAATTAAAGAGGAGTGCCGAATGACATTTTAGTAGTGCTAATAACAGCACCCTAATAATAATAATAATAATAATAATAATAGAAAAAATTTATGAAATGCCCAAAAATTGTAAAAGTTTTATGTAAAACCCACCGCAAAATAATATTTTATCGCGTGCCCAGAATTAACGATGAATATATAAAGCGGGTTCTGAATGACCTTTTTGCCCTTCTAATTTATTGAAAACACCCCCGAATCCTACTCTTCAAAAAAAAATATTTCGATTCTTCCTCTTCTTCCATACGCCGCTCAGTTTCGAATCTAGTTTTTTCCTCCAAAATCTTCAAACCTTTCTCTCCATTCGCAATCTTCACACCATGTCGGCATCACCGGCAGCATCATCACCGGCAGCATCACCAGTTAGAGAAGATATACCAGTTATGAAAAAAATTAAGACAGTTGCAGAAAATCCAAAAGAAAATGACAAAAAATCACGGAAACGGATAACTAAGAAAGTTGCACATAAGGAAAAGGAAAACGATGCTAAGCAACAAGAAGTGCAAAAGGAAGGCATAATTTTAAGTTATGTTCATGATTCTGTATAAAAATACGGAGAATGGCATTCTCCGTGTTAAAACGCATGAGAATGTTCATTTTTCGTGTTAAATTACACGGAGAATGTCATTCTCCGTGTAATTTAAATCAAAAATGTCATTCTTCGTGTTAAATTACATGGAGGATGCCATTCTCAGTGTTAAAACTCATGAGAATGTTCATTCTCCGTGTTAAATTACACGGATGATGCCATTCTCCGTAATTTTAACACGGATAATGACATTCTCCGTTTTAATTACACGGAGAATAGCATCCTCCATGTTAAAATGCATGAGTTCATTATCCGTGTTAAATTACACGGAGAAACCATTCTCCGTGTAATATAGCACGGAGAATGCCATTCTCCGTGTTAAATTACACGGAGAATGACATCCTCCGTGCTATATTACACGGAGAATGGCATCCTCCGTGCTATATTATTCTCATGCGTTAAAACGCATGAGAATGACCATTATTCGTCTTAAATTACACGGAGGATATCTGTGAGCACCCTGAATTTCGAGTTAATTTTTTTAATTTTCTGATTGAATTATTTTTAATAAATATTTTATTTTGATTATTTTTATCCTTGAATGTACTTTTTCGTGCCTTTGATATTTGGAGTCTCAGGGATGTTCATCTCTGGAAACCTTCTTCACGAGTTTTGTAGTGGACAAGATTACCTTCATATTGGTATATAATGTCCCACTCAAACTTGTTCCCTTGTACTCTTTTTGCTTCGCACAACTTCGGGTCAATTTAGACCATTTGATCCTTAATTAATTTCCCACTCTTTTCCTTGATCATTATTAGCACGTTGCCGTGACTTTAATTTGGGAGTACAAGACTAGTCATTTTCTCAGAACCAACTCCTCATGTATGATCTACTCGAGACACTCTTCACCCATGACCTTAGTGTCCCACTCAGACACACCATCTTGTGCTCCATTTGCTTCACACAACTTTCCTGACACGTGATCCGATTTTAATTTACCCCACGGTGTCACATTTATTTCCAACATTGAATTGTGGATACCCTGTCAACCCAAACCTATCAACCCCAAATATGGACATGGCCCACACGAAGCCTACTACCCGCATGACACTTGTGTCCTACTTAATTGAGCCCCCACATGCTACTTATTTATCCATGATCATAAATATCTATTTAAATTTAATTATTGCACCATGTCCGATTTTGACCCGACCCGGCTCAACCGAACCCAACCCAAACTTCATGTTGCCCCTCATGAATACCCACGCACACTTCTTCTACCAAAAATATTAAATACCTAGTTTTTTCCACTTCAAATATTTAATATATATTTTATTGATTTTAATCCCTAGGTGATAACCTATTTTCCTACATTAATTCCTAGCCTTCATTTTCCCCAACACTCAATCCCAACCACCCATTATTTCCTCACACACTCACAAATTTTCCCCCTAGCAGCCGGCCCTAACTTCTAGGAACCACCTTTCTCTCTCCTTTCAATTATTTCTCTCTCACTCCTTAAGAAATACTACACCACTCGATTCTCTTTCTTCTCCTTCTCATTCTTCAACACAGCAGCCAACACTAGTTTCCTCCTCCCCCTTCACATGTCGATCACCTCAGCCTCCTACACAGCAGCTCCTTCACGAGCTCCTCCCCTCCTCCTTCTTCTTCACTTCATAAACCACCACCATCACCATTAATCGAGCTCCCCCCCACCTCTCCTTCTTCTCCGGCCGAACCACCACTCCTCCTCTTCACTCGCCGCTGAGCCACCATCACCACCACTTCAACCACCTTCCCTTGCCCCTCGTTGCCGCTGCTGGCCACCCTGCAGCCAGCGCACCATCGCGACAGCAACCAACAGGAGCAGCGCAGTGCAGCAATGGCAGCGCGCCCCTGGCCGTGCGGTGCAGCGCTGCCGTCGCCGGCCATGGCCGCCGTGGCCGGCCTCCCTTGGCCGGGCGCACCTTCTAGGTAGCCCCCGTGGCCACCGCTCCCCTCTCCGATGTGTATCGAAGGCGATTCGTGCGTTTGGCACGGGTTTCCGTCGTGACGAGCTCGAAAACGGAGTTAAAATGGTGTTTTGTTGCAGCAACTTCGTGCACATTTTTCGAGAAATTCGACCATTGGATCGATAATTTCTTTGCTCCGTCACAATCTTGGTATATCCATCTTCACTCCCCTCAAGTTTCGTCTGTTGATTTTATCGTTTGATACATCAAAACCGGCCACTAAGTTGACCGTTTAAATTATATAATTTTTGGACAGTTTTGTGGAGCCAACTTCGTCGGTTTGTATCTCCTCCATTGCAGCTACATCTGGCGTGCCACTGGTTCCTATGCGTAGCTCGTATAACCCTCTTCCTATCCCTTCAGTTTTGTTTCATTGTGAGCACGTTTGATTGGTTGAATTCGACGCCAAAGTTGGCCGTCCGAATTCATAATTTCTAACTTGTTAAATTCTATTTTTGAACCCGGGACTCCGAATTCAATTTCTGACACCACCAGTAGACTCGTGGCATCGTTCTGGCACGTTTTCATATATAATTTGTTAGATTTGGAGTACATGGGCCCTGGAACGTATTTCGGTGCAAAGCGGGCCCCACAATCCGGGTCAACAGGACTTTTTGACGTCGGCTCATCGGAATCCAATTCCGGATATATAGTTGAGTTCGTATCGTCATTCTGGACTTGTTGACATATAATTTGCTAGATTTTAGTAGACATTGGTTCCGACACGCATTTCGGTGCAAGTCGGATACCAATATTTGGGTCAACGGGTCATTTTGAGATCGGCTTATCGAAATCCAATTCTGGACATACCGTTGAGTTCGTATCGTCATTTTAGACTCGTTGACATATAATTTGCTGAGTATTGAGGACATTGGCTTCGACAGGCTTTTCTGTGCTAATCGAAATTTCAATGTCTCGGTCAACGGACCAATTTGAGATCGGGTCAACGGAATCCAATTCTGGATATACCGTTGGGTTCGTATCGTCATTCTGGATTCGTGAACATATAATTTGTGAGGTTTGGTAGACTAGTGTTCTTGCACATTTTTTTGTATAAAGTGGGTCCGACATGGATACCGTTTGACCCGAAATTACCTTTTTACTCCTGTGTCCAAATTGGACTTATGGATAGGCTACCCTAGCTAATTTGACCATTCTGGACACGTTGACAATATTTAATTCATCATCCGACAATGTTTGTTGATATTTTCTCTATACATCACCTTTATTATAATTAATTCTTATTAAGCTTGTATTTCGGAATTAGTACAACGAAACTGAGATCAGTCGATTCCAGTGATCTCACATCGCTAAAATTGGCAAGATGATCATGTGGATCTCTGTGATAAGATTATTAACCTTACTGTTGATTATCTTATCTCGATTTGCGTGTCGTAGATTTTGATGTACGAATAACGAGGTACAGCTTGATATTTTGATTCTTAGATTAGAGTTGATCCTGTTTGACCAAGATATATGGTATCTTGGTAGGTAAATATTAGGAATAGTATGCTTAGGCTAGTTTTGACCTCGGTTGACCAAGTTTGACTGCTTTGACCAAAAGTCAACTATCAGTCAACACTTGGCCTAGAAATATTTAGAACTTGACCAGGTTGACCAGTTGACCAAAAGTCAACTATTAGTCAACATTAGCCTAGTTTGACCTAGTTTGACATGGTTTGACTTCCTGTGACCTAGTATGACTTAGTTGGACTGAGATTTGACCTAGATTACATAGCTTATACTATATAATCCTGCCTAACACTGTTGAACCCTAATTAGCTTATATATATTTTATCTTTAGGTTTGTGGCATCACTCTGAGCATCGACCCCATTTGACAGCTCAGGACCTGCATGGGCCACCACAAAAACGTGTCATAACCCGCACCCTGATTAGGGGCACGAGTACGTGGTTACGTCCAGCCTACGTCGCAGAATCGACGGTAGAACGCTGTATTGGTCGTCTATAAATACTACAACTAGACAAATTATAAGGGTACCTGTACAGTATATACACTCTGAATGGAGGTGACATAGCAAATACAGTCTCAATCACATCTAAGGTAGAATACGATAAAAAGATAGATAGATATGAAATAAAACCACAGAGATACAACCAGATAGAGTTCTAAGTGTCTAAGATAACACAAATCCAGAAACATCCCAAATCTCAAATACAGTAATCCAGAGAATAAATACAACTGAAAATGACTAATCTAAACCAATGGTGTCTCATCCACTGCTAATGGATCCTGCTGGAGATCCAGGGGTAATGTCTCATCAAACTCTATCCTGGCCATACCCGTAAAAGGTAGAGCAATCAGCTAACATATACTCTGTAAACATCAATGGTTATCCTGTCAAAAAAATGAGCAAGTACAAACACTAACAGCAGTTCCATATGAATTGACAAATTCTATAAGAGACAGTATAATAAAATACAAGACAAAGATATGAGAAAACTTGGGAGCCATTCGAAAGCTGAGTTACAATCCGTAAACCAAACAAGGACCGGGGTTGTAATCCTTCTCCCGAACAGAACCTAGCCTCCAATCAAAGTATAGCATAAGAGCATGTAGAATATGTGAAATACAGGACAAAATCCACAGGAAATATATAACAGGATGTGAGTACTGAATAGGACGACAATATATAGGATAACTTGGGAACTATTCGGAAGCCGAGTTACAACCCTTAAACCAAACAAGGACCGGGGTTGTAATCCTTCTCCCGAACAGAACCTAGCCTCCAATCAAAGTATAGCATAAGAGCATGTAGAATATGTAAAATACAGGACAAAATCCACAGAAAATATATAACAGGATGTGAGTACTGAATAGGACGACAATATATAGGATGACTTGGGAACTATTCGGAAGCCGAGTTACAACCCTTAAACCAAACAAGGACCGGGATTGTAATCCTTGTCCCGAACAGAACTTAGCCTCCTATGATAAATAAATATAAAATATGACTTGAATTATTAGAGCGTTATGTGATGGAGATTCTGGATCGCAGGGAAAAGGTGCTCTGGAACCAGGTCATACCCTTGGTTCGGGTTGCATGGAGACATCACTCTCCAGGTGAGTCTACCTGGGAGAGGGAGGACGACATGCGGGAGCGTTTCCCTTATCTTTTCGTGCCCTGAGGTATAAGTCCATTTCCTTTATTTTTCTGTTTGTGATTTCCTGTGTTTGTTGTCTTCAATTTCGAGGACGAAATTTTTAAGGTGGATACACTTGTCACCCTCACTTTTCCAAAATAGGGGTAAAATAGTAATTTTCCATTTTTGAATATTTTTGGGAATTTAATTTCATTAATGTTAATATTTAATGATTATAGGAGTCGGATTCGAATTTTATCGCATTTCGACTTAATTCGGGACTCCGGGGAATTTTGACTTAAGTTGTGTTTAACACATTAATTAGCCAGGGCCCACCAAACTTAACAATTAGGTCTAGGAGTTTGGACTAGTCCCCCATGAGTGTTTAGGCTTAATTATGATTTTTAATTGGTCTAAACTAACCCCCAAAAACTAATTAGGAAGTTAACTTAATAAGGAAGTAAAGGGAGGGGCAAACTTGTAATTAGCAAGGCCTCAAACCTTGCTTATAGGGCCGACCACCCTCTTCCCTCTTTCTTCTTCCCACTTCAAATTTTCACCATCTTCTTCTTCTCCAAGTCTTTTTCCAAGAGAAAGAATAGGAATTCCTTAGGATTGATCTCCAAAAAGATTTCATTTTCCAAATATTCTTCCATCCAACTCTTCCTCTATCCCAAGTGGTGCTTATCCAAGCTTTTGGGAGCAAGTGTCAAATCCCTATTTTTGAAATAGTTATCTGACTGTATTTTGTATTTTTGGAAAATTTAAATTTGGGTATTGTTAAAATTTTATTGATATTTTCTTGAGGGTGAATTTTATTCACATTATTATTCTTGCCACTATTGTTATTACCATTTTATTATTATTATTAATTTATATTCCCATTACCTAACCCTACCCCTCCTATTACCTAACCCATCACTTTCCCTCTCTCTTAACTCTCTCTCTCTCTTTCCTGTGCTGGAAGACCAGCCTCTCCCCCCCCCCTTTTTCTACCACTCTCTCTCTCTTCCGCTCAACTCTCTCTTCCTCACCCTCTCCCCACACTCTCTCCATCTATCAGGCCCTCTCTCCCAAGCTCCCCTCTCCTCTCACATGGCCTCCGGCGACCACCCCCACCATCATCGTCGCCGTCGCCGTCTCCCTCTCGGCCGGCCTCCTCCGCCGCCCTCACCCACGAGCACCACCACCTTCACCATCTCCCCTACGACCACCACCATCTTCGCCGCGGCCACCGCCGGCCGCCACGACCACCACTGCTCCCATCTCCTCCATCCCCTCTTCCTGGGGCCGCCACCACCATGGCCTCCTCCCCCTCCACTTCAACCATCACCGCCGTCGCCATTATCGTCGTCCCCGACTTCTCCTCCTCCCCTTTCATGGCTCAGCGTGGCGCTGCTGCCTCCCTTCGCCGGAAGCCACGACCCGCCTGGCCGTCGCCCTACCTCGGCAGCACCCTCGCCTCCGTGTCTCCTTCCCCTCTCTGTTCTTCTCCGGCACGGCTCTTGCCGCTGCTGTCCCCTTCGCAGGAGCCCGACCGACCGACCCCGGTGAGCTCATCCGCCTTCCCTCTTTTTTTCCTTTTCTGGCGACCATCGTCGCCGTCGAGCCTCGCTGGCTGCGCCAGCCTCGAGTGGCGGGTCGCCCTTGGGCCCCGCGCTGCTCGAGCAGTGTGCAGCCTTGGGAGTCGCGCTCTCCTCAGGCCGCACGTACGCTTGACTTGCGTGTTCCCTCGTTTCCCGTGCTTCTCGGAATATGTGCCTCGATTTGTGTGCTGTCCCAGTTTTCGTGCACCCCGATCCACGTGCTGTCTTGGGCAGCAGGACGCCTCGAGCCCCGTGCTGCCTCGGGCACCGTGCCATCTCGATTTGTGCACCGTCTCGATTTTCGTGTCTCGGCCTTTGTGCCTACCTCGTGACCCGTACCGCCTCGATTTATGTGTACGCACCGATTTGCGTGTCGTATCGATTTGCGTGTCACATTATATCTTGTGTTGCTTTGATTTGCGTGCACGCACCGATTTACGTGCCGCCTCGGTTGTGTGCCGTATTGGACTCTGCACCTTTTCGATTTACGTGCACACATCGATTTGTGTGCCGTATCGATTTACGTGCTCCTTGGACCTTGGGTCGTCTCGATTTACGTGCACATCTCGATTTACGTGCATATTTATGTTTCTCGTTCGTCTCAATATTCGTGTTCTCTCGATTCTCGTACGCGTCTCGATATACGTGCGCGTCTCGATTTGCGTGCCCGTATCGGTCTACGTGCCTCGGTTTCCATACCAAATTCCTGCGCTGCTTGCGGGACCCGTACGGTATAGCCTCGTGCCATTCTTCGTAATCTTGTCATTATTTTATTATTTAATTCTAATAATTGTTATTGTATGTTCTGAGGATCTCGATTGGCGTGCTAGCTTGGATCGCGACTGCCGAAGACTTGCTTACCTAGACGAGCCCTCTAGGCAAGTATCCCTTGCTCATCGACGGCTCTTGTCCTCTCTCCTGGATTTTATTGCATTTAATTAATTTGTACTTGTAAACTGTATAACCATGATTAGTGTAGCCTAGTAGTAGAACTGCCATGATGATAACTTAGGATAGCTTGGTCCGATACCGGGATAGACCGTATCGGACAACTCGGAGGGGTCATCCACACCTCCGAGGACACGAGCACGACTCACTTGTACGGATTGTCCCCGTATGCCCCATGTCCGACTCGCGGTCAGGTAACGGCTTGGCTAACTGTTTCGGTTACTGTGTTTGTGGCTTGGACATGACTGTGGGTCTTGGTGCGCCCTGCGTGGCGATTCTTGTTGCATGTGTTGGCTTGGCGCCCAGTACGCATCGTAGTGCTGCTGGAGGCCGAGACTTAGTGTTCTCGGCTGTGGTTAGGTTTCCAGTACGCATGGTAGCGCTGCTGGAAGCTGAGACTTAGTGTTCTCAGCCTGCGATTCTGCGGCGGGTTGCGCCGAGTGGATTTTAGCCCCAATTCGTAGGGTGCTTCCGTCCAGAATACAAAGGAGACTCTGCCGAATTTTTCCAGAATTCTCGGTCGGGAATTCGGTTCGAAGGATTGGGCAGAACCATTCCTTTGGTTTGCTGGACTGGGCTCGTACATGTTCATCTTGGTATAGTATACCTGATCCCATTGCCTGCCAGGTAGACTCCCGACTAGATTAGTCGCCTAGCGTCTTGACATATCTTGTCCGTCGGATAGCGTAAGGAGAGCGGTTCTACTCGGGAGACGGTCTGCAACCCTGGTCCTTGTTTGGTTTAAGGGTTGTGGATCTGCTTCAGAGTGGTTCATGCAATCCTTGCCATTTCCGGCGGCATTAATTAATAAACACTTGTACCCTGACCATTCATTCTAGGAGTTGTCCTAGTCTAGCGAGATAGGGCGGACAGTTGTCCTATGTATCGGGATTGTGACCTTGGATATATGAGGATTGAGTATTATATGGAGTATGATCTCGGGATGTTCAGTTGGTAGACTCACGTGGACTCTTGGATAGTATTGCTATTCCTTTTGAGGATGTTCTAATTCGACCGGGCCTGACTGTGAATTCTTGGATTTTGATGATCACGAATATTTTGCGGAACGAGGAGAATATCGAGGATATTATTATATGATTTTTACTCGACTTTCTAAACGCCCAAAACTTGGTACCTTTGTGTATTCCGGTAGTTGGGGAACCTGGTTTGATTGCTATGTCTTGGTAGTTGAGGGGCTTGTTTTCTAGTGGCTTATGATCATTGACTAGGAGGATTCTTGTGAGCCAGAGGGTCTAGCATTGCTTATAGTGATTAGCTTGGTATTTGGTTATTGACCTTCCTGACATGATATTGATTCCATCGTAGAGGGGTGACTCTTGCTAGATTGATCTGGTGGATGGACCGACTTGATGATTGGAGCTGTAGGCTCCCATATATGTTTGAGATGATATTGTGGTAGAGATTCTGATCTTGTACTTGACCTGGTATCCATGCTACGATGTGGGCAGATGATTTCATGTGACTGACAGATTTATCCTTGTTCCTGACATGACTACTTGTATCCGTGCTGTAAGTCCAGCTTACCCTTTGAGGTACTGGCCCTGATTTTGCACTGCGGTGCTCCTTGTCTACTGGCACTTTGAGGTGCTACTTCCATGATTATATGGCATTGCGATGCCATCTTGATATTCTAGCTATATTATATTATTACCTGCACGGGTATCTGGTAGTTGGCCTATAGTCTTAGCGTGGTCAGGATTGCTTGCTTGCTTGTTGCATAACACTAAGGATGGATCACAACTGGGACTATAGGTGCTGAGGTTGATTCTTAGCGTTCTCGTACTGAGGTACGACATCTAGGAGGATGATCATGTGACCACGGCATGTGATTCCGGATAAATATATGGATAATCTAGGTAACTTAAACTGGTAGAAGCATTGGGGAGGAAACGGAATCCCGAGATCGTGCATTACCAGCCTTATCCCAGACATTAGTCATGACCTGCAGGCTGGCCGCCACGAATATTGTTACCATTCGTACTAGTGGATGGCAATATCCGGCTACTTTATGTACTATACATTATATACCTGGCATGCTCGACACGGTGGCCTTATGAGGGACCGGTGGTGACATGTAGAGCCCGGTCGTCTTACGAGGGACCGGCGCTCATCTAGTCTTGATATACTTGGCCCCGCTAGCCCTGCTGGGACGGCACGATCTGAGAATTCCTATATTGCATTGTTGGGGTAACCCAACCTCCACATAGACAGCCGTAGACATTTGAGTGGCCGCTTATTCACCTAAATTGTATGGCTTGTTGCTTGCTAAGCTGGCTGGCACGTAACGCTGTCCCGGTGCGGTAATTCATTCCCTTGATCTTGTTTGATGTAGGGATGGGTTACTGTTCCGATGACAAACTACGAGTCCCAGTTGACAATGCAAGTATTAGTGGATGTTAGGATGACTGTGATGATTGTTGGTTACTTACGTATTAGTAGTTGGATTGCTGCCTTATATTCTGTAATCGTGCGTTGGTACCGTACGATCCCTTACCTTATTTACTGCTTTTAGATGCTATTTCTGTCACATTTTATCCTGCTGGTTTTCTTCGCCCGTCCTTGAGCCTTCCTTTCTGGTACTTGCTGCGGTTGGCCTGACCAACCCTGGATTGTTCCCAGATTGCCTGAGACCGACCCTGTGGATCTTCCAGACTCGACTTGGAGGATGTGCTTCAGCTCCAAACCATGTTAGGGACTGTGGGAAGGTATACTAGTCTGCTTTATTATCCTGTACTGTAGATTCCTGATTTTCATATAAGTATTGTAGGCCTCAAAAATGAAAGTCACGCTGAGTTAATCAGAACAAGTCACACAGAGTGATCCAAGAAGCAGCACAAAAGATACGCTAAGTTCTGCCTGGCCATCTCCTTTAGAAGTCACGCAGAGACAGCTCAGCCATACGTCAGAATCATAATGACTGACAACACAACAGTCGAGAAACGTCTCCTCGTATGCCACGTATGCACAGAATTCGAGAGATCATCGCCGTCTTTTGCGTGATTTTCGAAATCTTCCTTAGCAAGATTCACTCTTCACCAAGTTGGCGTGACTTTGGGTCTTATCTTCATTTAATACGGCTGATAATATAATCAATGTCAGAGATTTTGTGTCAGACGAAGCGTGCCAAATCAAGACAGCTGGCGGTTTGCGTGGATTCTGAACCTTTTCCTTCCTCAAGTTTGCGTGGATTTTTGAGTTATTCTTCTCAAAGCCTGCGTGAATTCTGAAGTATTCTTCTTCAAAGCTTGCGTGGATTTCGCCTTCAACGAGTCTGCGTCAACAAAACTGCGTGGATTTTTTGCCTTCAGCAAGACAGCGTGGATTTTATTTCAACTGGAGTACGTGGCAGCCATGCCACCGATCTCTCTCTCGCGTGCCCAGTAACTTGCACACGACTCATGCACTAATGCCATCTGTCCAACAGTTACGGGCCACGTCCAGTAACTACTCACTAACCCTGTGTGTATTTAGAGTCTGCGTGACTTTTCAAATGCACTAGTGGTGAGGTAGTTATCTTTTCAGTTACTGTTTTGACTCTATAAATAGAGTTCTTTTTTTTATTCATTGTACAGATACATTGATATCTACTGTCAAAATTTTGAGAGCTTTTCTTCTTCGCATAGTCCAAGGGATAAAGCGATCGTCTTCTAGATCGGATTCCGACAGTTGTAATTTTTCCAGATACACAACAAATAAAAAGAATTTCTTTATGGAAAACAAATTGGCGACTCTGCTGGGGAAAACCATCTCCTCTTCTGAGATGGTAACAACTCAATGCGACACTTCGTCTATCGGCTCGACGAAGAAGGTGATGACGATCAAATTCGATCAACTCGCCTATGAAGAAATGCAGCGGGCTAAGGGTGGCAAGCCCATTCCAGCCTCCATTATCACTGCCAAGTCAAAGGGACACTCTGTCTATGTCCCTAAGAATCAGTTGGCAGTCAATGGTGAAGTCTCTGCCACAGTGTCTACTCCTAACACTGGCAAGAACTCCACTGCAAGCACGCACACTCTTGTGCGCTCGAAGATGACAGTAACTAAAAGTCACGTTGACAGTACTGGCTCCTTAGCCGAATCTGTTCCAGCGTGCAAATTCAATTCTAAAAGTCACGCTGACAGTACTGGCTCTTTAGCCGAATCTGTTCCAGTGTGCAAATTCAATTCTAAAAGTCACGCTGACAGTACTGGCTCTTTAGCCAAATCTGTTCCAGTGTACAAATTCAACTCTAAAAGTCACGCTGATAGTACTGGCTCCTTAGCCAAATCTATTCCAGTGTGCAATCCCACATTCAAAAGTCACGCTGACAGTATTGGCTCCTTAGCCAAATCTGTTCCAGCGTGTAATTCTAAAATCAAAAGTCACGCTAACAGCTCTGGCTCTTTAACCAAGTCTGTTTCAGCGTATATTTCATCAGAGAAGAATAACTCCTTAGTTATCTCTTCTTCTTCACCGAGTTCTACTAGAACTGGGGGTGGTTTTCCACACAAAGTCCCTTCGAAAAGGAACAACTCTTTAGTTGTTTCTTCTGCTCCTGTAGTTTTTACTCCAGGAACAGCTTTGACTGATACTTTTGTTAGTCAAAGGAAAGGAGATGGTCTTTTGACTACTCTTCCTTCTGGACATTCTATGTCTCAACATCTGAATGAGTCTAAGAAGAAACATTCCTTAATGTCTTCTTCTTTGATTTCTTCAAATTGGGCACAGAATCTGTCCATTAAAGAGGGTCTGTTACCAACTCCTAATCAAGGGAGTGGTTTAACTCTTCCTTCTCTGCAAATATCCAGATCAATGGAAGGAAAACTCCATGTTTCCAAAATTAATATGTTACCTTCCACTGATTTAAGAACAAAACTCAGCACTTCTGGTGTTAAGAAACCATACTAATTGGATATGAAGATAAAAGATCCAGATGCAGAGTATGCAAGAAATTATGTGGCTCACATTAATCACTCTTTGTATAATCAAGAGCCATCAAGACCCAAGAACAGGAAGTATATTCCTCAATCTTCACAAACAGATTTACGGAAATATCTTCAACAGAAGAGAAGGAGTAATTCTATATCAAAGGAACATGCTGAATGTGACTTCTATCCAAGAGTCATAATTCAGTACAGATGTGAATCAACAGTTCAAGACCATAGTGATCATGCTGAATGTGACTTCCAACCAAGAGTCACAATGCAATGCAGATGTCAAAATAAACGACAGTCTGTCTTTAATAGGATTCAGTATGAACCTATGCCTGATGAAGATGAGCCTTTGTTTGCCTCTGTCAACATGACTTCTCGGGACACCGGGGGTAGAGTTGATAGTCCAGATGGAGTATATAAAAACACCAGAGCAAGAGTCCTGGCTTCTAGTCAAAGAAATTTGATCCCTGAAATTGACTCTGAATTTCTTGGAGAATCTAACTTCCCACCTCTTCCTACTGGGGGCAATTCTCCTATAGTTGACTTTGATACACGAAGCAATGATTCAAAGCATACAATATCTACTAGTTCATCAATAATCCCTATACAGTCATGACTTACATGGTTGATGGAAATACTGATGAACCCTCTTCTTCCCTGACTCCTCAAGATCAAAGAATTGCTTCTTTGGAACAGCAAATGAAGTCTATGACTGACACAATGAAGTCAATGAATGAACTCATGACAGCTCAGTTGCAAAATCGACAGACTGTATCAGATGCCATACCAGTTGATACTGATATAAGTCCAATACAAGTTCCTCCAGCAGTACAATCCAATACTCTTGGACCTGCTCAACCAAATCCTAGTCTCTCTGGAGCTGGGGGTAGTGCTTACAATGCTGTTCCTCCTCCTAACTATTCTCTACAAGCCACAACTCCACAATCTTCGGGAGTTGTCTCTGAAGAATTGAAAAATCTCAAAACTCAATTCGAAGCATTCAAACAGAAGGATGGTTTACAAAGGTTAGGCATCAAGCAGCCTTATCCGATAGAATGGAAGCAAGTATCATATCCTCCTAAATACAAGCCTCCTACTATCTCATTCTATGATGGAACCACTTCTCCAAGTCAGTTTATCAATCACTTTGAAGTGATGACTGATCAACTACAACCAAGTGATGCCCTCCTTACTCGGGTATTTATTGGATGTCTCAAGGGAACGGCTTATGAATGGTATAGAAGTCTCCCAGATGGGAGTATTACCTCATTTGCTGGTTTCAAACAGATGTTTCTTGAAAGGTTCTATGAAGGGCTTAATGACATGACTATGTCTGCTCTTATTAGAATCAAGCAGAAAAATAATGAATCTACAGAGGAATACATTGAACGGTTTCGAAGAGAAGCTCTGAAGATGCCTCTTGGAACTCCTGATGCTGTCACCATTGACACGTGCAAATCAAACTTGTTGCCAATCATCAGTATGTGGACAGGGTCCACTCAATTTCAAGATTGGTCTTCCTTCATAGTCAGTGCTAAAGCTGCAGAAATCAGTGCTGAAACCTTCAAAGGTTTAGGAGTGCAGATGACTCCTAAAGAAACAGGACAAGGGGCTAACAATAAAAATAATGCTCGCAAAGGAAAAAAAAACTCTAGAAGTTAATCTTCAGAGCAAAGATGCATCGAATGTTCAAACTCCTGCCTCTACAACTCAACAATCAAGAACACCTCGCCCCAGAGAAGAATATTCTTTTGATGACGACGATGTCCTTGGTATCTTTGAATGTCTGCTGAAAGGTAATAAAATACAATTACCAGAGATCAAGAAACCTGATAAAGCTGGTAAGACAGATCATCCTAAATACTGTCCATATCACAGAATGCTGGGTCATACAATTCGTACATGTTATGTATTGAAAGGAAAGATCCAAGAAATGATTAAATCTGGAGCTATCTCTCTTACTCCAAAAGAGAAGACCGTCACCTCCAACGTCATCTCTATGCAATTTGGAAATTTCCCTCCTCAACTCCTTGAAAGTGGGATTATTCCTATTCCCAAGGCAACTCTTGACATAGTGAATCTTCCTCCTCCACAGTCTGAAGGATTAGTGCCAATCACTTTGGAAACAGGAGAAATCATGTGGATCCATCCTGATCTAGTGGCAAATTTTGAATCGCCTTCTCCTCAAAAGATTTCTTCTCAAAAATCCAAGAAGGCTGGAAAGATCAAGTCATGTCATATGACTTCTCTTGGGTCTACCTCTGACACAGAGCCAAAAGACAAAGAAGAAGCACTTGTTAGTGCTACTCGAACGGGGAAACCTTACCTAAAGGATTATTCTAAAAATCCTGAAGATCCTACTGATATCCCTTCAGATGCTAAAGATGCTCCTAATGTTCCTCCCGAGGAAGAACCATCTACTGAACCTGTTCCTCCCAAGCCTACGGCTCTGGAGAAAGGCAAACAACAGGCTCGGTTTGATAAGCCAATCAAGAAGTCTTCTCCTCTTGGACTTCAGAAGCCTTACAACTTCGACATTTTGGCTCAGCTTGCTAATACTCCCGCTAGAATGTCCCTTTTTGAACTTCTACGTCTTTCCAAAGAGACTCGGGAGACGTTAAGTGAAGCACTTCTACAAGCTGACTCTTGTCTTGCACAATTGAAGAAGCCGGATGCGGAACCTGCCACTTGCTTACATTGCAACAGTATACTGGAAATTATCCCAAATATTACCTTTACACAAGACGACATGTTACTGGAGGATAATCGACATGATCGACCTCTCTACTACACTGGTTATATTGATACGATGAAGATAGATCGTATTCTCATTGACCCAGGGTCTGCTATAAGCATAATGCCAAAGAGTTTGTTGGATGAACTAAAAATCCCTCTTCAGAAACTCTCCAAGACGGTTACTACTATCTTGGGATTCAATCAAAGCCGAAGTGAGCCTTTGGGAAAGATTCATCTGAAGCTTCAGATAGGTGATTTCAGATCTAAAGTCACTTTCTATGTGATCGAGATCGCGGGATCCTATAATCTTCTTCTGGGGAGGCCCTTTCTTCATGAAAATAATGTGGTGCCCTCTACTCTTCATCAATGTTTTAAGTACATTGATAGCAATGGAAGAGTACAAAAAGAAGTTGCTGATATAAATCCCTTCCATGGGGTTGAAGCTTATTTCAATGATTCCCGAATGTATAAAGAAGAATATACAAGGATCATACAAGCTATGGAGAAAGAAGATGCACAAAGTGAGACTTTAATAATCCCTGTTAAATGTCGAACTACTCAGCAACAATCTCCTAAACCCTCTGGAGAAGATTCTTTTATCATTCCAGTGAGTGGACGGATCTCTCCGTTACCTCAGTCATCTACTCAGAATACACTGATCATTCCTGTCAGTGGGCGTACTACAGTTCCTGTACCTTCACAAGATACTCTGCTAATTCCAGTTGGAGGGCGGACTACTCTTCCTACTCAAACTTCAAGGGAGCTCACCTCTTCTGAGCCATTTGTTATCGATCTTAATCGAAACAAAGCTTCTTCTTCTTCTCCCCCTTTAGTCATTGACTTGGCTAAAATCTCTAAGGCTCAGCCTTCTCCCAATGTAAATATTGCTGCTTTTACATTTAATGAAAAGTCTCCACCTTTGCAGTACGTTGATGTGTGTAATTATGTTCATAGTTATTTACATCTGTTAGATGACTTGAACACAATAACCATAGGAGTTGTACAGACTGTTCATACAGATGTATCTCTAGAACCTGTACAATCTTCATACTTTCTAGTTCCTAGCAGAAAGCCAGGAGACATTCCAATATTCTTCTACAAAGGGCCTCAAAATCCTTCTGATCTTGAAGATGATGACAAAAATGATGATACTGGAAGATTACAACTACGTCGTTATAGTCAGCAATCTAGAGACATCATCAAAAATATGGGCTATGACTTCAGGACTGGCCTTAATAATGGAAAAGGAAGAAAAATGCCTGTCCGGATTCCTCCTTTGAAATATGGAAGGACGAAATGCGGATTGGGTTATACTGCTCCTACTCCTTTCATCAACATTATCCATGAAGATCTTGAGTCTGACGAAGATAAGAGATCTGATTCTTCTAGTACCACTTCTTGGAATTCCGATACGAGTATCGGTGACTTCTATTGCAACCTTCTGTCTTCTAACATGGTTTCCATTGACCATTCTGAAGAAAGTGACAAAGACGAAGAAGAGTTTGAAATCTCACCTGAATCAGAACAGTGGGCCCAAAGATTAGATAATCAATGGGAGTTCCGTTTCGAGCAAAAAGAACCTCCGACTGAAGATAAACTTGTTCAAATAGATGTTGGTGAAGAGGGGTCTCCCAAACCAATATTCATCAGTGAAAGTCTTTCAGAAACTGATAAGAAAGACATGATCAAACTCATTCGTGATTACATCGATGTCTTTGCTTGGAGTTATGAAGATATGCCAGGGCTTGATCCTCAAATTGCAACTCACAAGCTCAATATCTTGCCGAATGCTAAACCGATCAAACAACAACAGCGACGATTTCGTCCGGACATTATGGATGCAATTGAAGCTGAAGTCAATAAACTCATTACATCTGGGTTTATTAGAGAGGAACAACATCCCGATTGGGTGGCTAATATTGTTCCTGTTCTTAAAAAGACTGGCAAGATCAGAGTATGCATAGACTTTCGCGATCTCAATGCGGCATGTCCTAAAGACGAATTCCCTCTACCAATTACTGATGTCATGGTTGATAATACCTGTGGATTTGAACGAATGTCATTCATGGAGGGGTATTCTGGGTATAATCAGATCAAAATGTTCCCGGAAGACGAGAAGCACACTTCTTTCAGAACGCCGATTGGTACATACTGCTATACAGTTATGCCATTCGGTCTCAAGAATGCAGGAGCAACTTATCAACGAGCTATGAGTACTATATTCCGTGAACATTTGCGAAAAACAGTCGAATACTATGTTGATGATATTGCAGTCAAAAGTCGACAAAAGGAGGATCATATCCAAGATTTGAAGACTATATTTGATCTAATGCGTAAGCATCAATTAAAGATGAACCCTACTAAGTCCTTCTTAGGCGTCTCTAGTGGTAAATTTCTCAGCTTCGTCATTACCTCTAAAGGTATACACGTGGATCCCGAGAAGATCAAAGCCATCCAAGAGATGCGTCCTCCACGCACCTTAAAAGAGCTACGAGGATTTCAAGGAAGAATTGCTTATATCAGGAGATTTATCTCTAATTTATCAGGACGCTGAAGACCATTCAACAAACTTATGAAGAAAGGTGTCTCTTTTGTCTGGAATGATGAATGTCAGAAAGCATTCGATGATATAAAACAATATCTGATGAGCCCTCCAGTATTGGTACCTCCCGTCTCTGGAATACCGTTCCTCCTCTATACTCGAGCAATGAGTCATTCATTGGGTGCATTACTCGCTCAAAAGAATCAAAATGGCCATGAACAGGCCATTTATTATCTCAGCCGCACTATGACCGGAGCTGAACCTCGATATTCACCAGTTGAAAAAGAATGTCTAGCCTTGATATTTGCTGTCCAAACGACACGTCATTATATCATTGGCCAGACTATTCATGTCATCTCCAGGATCAATCCTATACGGATCATGATGAAGAAACCCAGTGTTTTGAATTCTCGATTGGCTAACTGGGGAATCCTACTTGCTCAGTATGATATGCACTATATTCCTCAGAAATCAGTCAAGGGATAAGCTTTAGCTGATTTTCTGGCTGCTCACTCAATTCCAGAAAATTCAAAACTCTATGATGAAATCCCAGATGAAGTCCTAGATTCAAATCAAATTGCTGAAGAAGATCTTACTTGGCGTCTATTCTTTGATGGAGCGTCAAGAATTGGTCCTAATGGCGATATTGTTGCTGGAGTTGGAATTGTTCTTGTATCGCCAGAAGGTCTTGCCATCCAAAGAGCTTATTCTCTCGATCAGCCGTGTTCAAACAATGTAGCTGAGTACAACGCATTGCTTATTGGTCTTCAACTCGCTAAACATCTGAATATTCAACATTTGGAGGCGTATGGAGACTCTAAACTTATTGTCAATCAGATCAGGGGTACTTATGAAGTTCGCCATCAAGATCTGGTTCCTTATCATAGAGTGGCCATATCTATGGCCTCATCATTTAAGGAATTCTTCATTGAACATGTTAGGCGAGCATGTAACACAGAAGCTGATGCCCTTGCTAATCTTGCAGCGGTGCTGGCTATCCCAATCAAATGGCAACAAATGATCGTTGTTCGTAATCGAGAATTATTTCATTTTGAAAATAACCTGACTCTAGGACTTCCAGTTGACATTGAAGAATCAACATCTCATGACGTCAACACAACAAGAGGATTTGGATTTAGTCGTAAATCGATATCATCTTCATCCGATTCCAGCATGGAATTCATCTTCAGTAACTCGACTGAGAATCAGAATACGGATAAAGATTGGAGACTTCCTTTCTTAGATCTTGTATTGTATGATATTCTTCCGGATGATCCGAGTGAGGCAGCATCTATCAGACGACGATCACTCAGATTCTATTACAATCATACAATAAAGACCTTATATCGTCGAGCTTATGATGGTTTACTCCTTCGGTGCATTGCCGGTGATAAAGCCCAACAAGTTATTCGTGAAGCACATGATGGAATTTGTGGAGCGCATCAACCTGGGCCAAAACTTCAAGACCGTATTCGACGGATGGGATATTATTGGCCAACTATGGTATCAGATACCATTGAATATGCAAGGAAATGCAAAGCTTGCTAAATCCATACGGATTTTATACATCAACCTTCGGAATTTCTACATCCGACGACAGCATCATGGCCCTTCGAAGCTTGGGGCATGGACATTGTCGGCCCGATCAATCCTCCATCATCTAAAGGTCATCGGTTCATTCTCGTAATAACCGATTACTTCTCCAAATGGGCAGAAGCTATTTCTTTATCTGAAGTTAAGACGTCTAATGTCATCAGCTTTATTAAGCACCACGTCATCTACAGATTTGGTGTTCCTCGACGCATTGTTCATGATAACGGACCACAGTTCGTCAGCCAGAAATTTACTCGATTCTGTGACGATCACCGGATCAATAATGTTGCTTCTACCGCATATAATCCAGCAGCTAACGGATTGGCAGAAGCTTTCAACAAGACTATCATCAAACTCCTAAAGAAGTTTGTCTCCACTAACAAACGTAATTGGAGTGACAAGCTTGGGGAATGCTTGTAGGCTTATCGTACTACAGTCCGTAATGCTACTAAGTGTACACCTTTCTCTCTGGTGTACGGATCTGAGGCTGTTCTCCCATTAGAGATTCAAATTCCTTCTTTAAGGATAGCAATCGCTAATGAACTCACTGTCGAAAATAATGATCGTCTTCGACTTCAAGAATTGGAGGCTCTGGATGAAAAACGGTTATCTGCTCAACAGAATATTGAATTCTATCAAGCTAGAATTTCAAGGGCTTTTAACAAGAAAGTCAGAATTCGAACATTTCAGAAAGGAGAACTTGTGCTTACTGTCAGACGCCCGATGACTACGACACACATGAATAAGGGCAAGTTTGATGCAAAATGGGAAGGTCCATTCATTGTCAATAAGATCTTTTCTAATGGGGCTTATCAACTCACTACTCTAGATGGTAAAGCCACTATGATGCCCATCAACGACAAATTCTTGAAGAAGTACTACGTCTGATATTTCTATCAAGATTGTCCTCCCATCACTCTCCAGCTGTTTCATTGTTCTTTCCGAAGAATCATTCTGATATCTATTATCCCCAGTGGAGATAGGTATTCTACTTGGTATCGTTTTCTCAACAAATTTGATATCCAGAAAATCATGTCCACATTACCTCTGAATTTTCTATCTTAATATCATATTTATGAAAATGATATTTAGTCTTTCTGATTTCTGAGTCAAAAGATCAATGAATAAAGGCAAATATAAAGTGGGAAGGATATATCGTAAACAAAGTTTCCTTAAACGGAGTTTATTTGAGACAAATCCCTCAAGGAAAAAAAAAAGTACATCATCATGGAAGATCACTATGATCCCTTTCATATTTGGGACGAGGACCACATACATAATCAGCAAAAGAATTGAATACATCTTTTCCTGACCGCACCAAGAATTGACAGGCAGCCAGCCTCATTGCTTCTTCTTCTTCGGTTTCTCCTGGTTCGACCAGGAAGTCCAGGATATTTTTTGGCGGCTTGGGAGTAGACGAGCTTTCGCCCATTTCCTTCTTCTGCGGAGGTGGATGTTCTTTAACACCTTCAGTAGCTTCAAGGGTGACTTCAGCCTTCTTTATGTTCTCTTCAAAAGACATTGTGGATAAAATGCGATCCTTCTATTCAAATATATGCTCTATTTATAGGCATATGGTTACAAGGTTCGAAGGGACGTATTCTTTCCTAATACTCAGTTCATCCATTCATTTCTCATATTCATCCGACGTTTCACATGTTCATTAATACTTGACGATTCGTCCGTTCATTTATTACATTCACTCGACAGTTCATCTGTTCATCGTTTCTTAACGGTTCATCCGTTCATAATCTTCTATCAGTTCATTAAGTGGGGATTCGTTATTTATCATGTTTTCATAACCTCTGAATCAATTCCGAATCTGCTTACTCATTTGTCATGTTTTGACCTCTGTATAGAAATCAATCTATTTTCTTTCGAGTTCCTATATATTATCATGTCCATAATACCTCTGATAATATCATATACTCTAAAAACAGAAAAGATGATTTTATTATCTATCATGTCCACAATTCATCCACAAATACAAATCATTGAGCATAGAAGAATTGTCATTTCCATTCCCATTTTACCACAAAAAGTCTATTACATTTTCTTAGACTTTTCTACAAATCATAATGGAAATCTATTACAAATCTTGGACTTTTATTCTATGTACAACTGAGATCTATTTCTTCTTGGATCTTCTCTGGCAATCTCGTTGTTTGTGGCAATTCCTGGGTGTCCAGCAGGAATCAAACTCTGGTCTTATCTCTCAGACCAGAGGAGAACCACAGAGTAGGGTAACACGAAAATGTGCTGCTGCCAATACAACTGGTGGATGGGGGTAACCTCTCAAGAAAGACAGGAATGTATCCAAACCTTGGGATACAATTCCTGGTTCTGCCTTGAAAGGAACTCTACTACCCAATCTCTCGGTAGTAGAGTTAACTCCACCATCCAACTCTCGTGTATAAAGGCTCTTCCTACCATCTAAGGAAGACCCTTCTATCTCACGAAGAGTTCTGAGTTGTCTGATTTACGCGTCAAAAGCGTATGAGCTCCCTGATGTAGATGTCAGAAGAACATTGTCCACAGCATCCATATCACCAATGCCAGTTCTGAAGAAGGTTTTCAGCCAAAATTCTGTAAGAAACAGTAAAGAAAAATCAGTCAACAGAAACTGGCCAAGCAAAGACAGATGCATTCTGTTCATTTCAGGAAGATGAATTTGTCCTTAGCAAATAAAAAAATTCGATGCGTGTATATTGAACTTACCGCTGAGTTTGCTGCTAAGGATTGACAGATCCATGTCTGGTAGCATGCACAGAGATTTGACATCAGACAACATGGCTTTCCTATTTCCTTCTCATAGAAAATTCATTCTCAGAAGAGAGGAAGAAGAATGGGAAGATGAGTTTGCGTGGAGTTCATCCATCTATTTAAAGGATCAAGTGCAGGTCTATTCTTGGAAAAGATCCGCATGAATAGCGCTCGTAAATTGTGGAATGAGTGTCACGTGTACTTCGGGAGACCGTACAACATTGGAAACAGTCAAAGAGTGCTAATTAATCTTCTTCATTAAAAGGCACGCAGATCAAACACAAAAGTTGTACTTCATTCTTTAAACAGGCACTGATGGCCTTACAAAGAGACAAAAAAAAGGTGCAACAAAAGCGTAGAAAGTTATGCCCTATTTTCCAGAGCGGCTAAGTTTGATGTCTAACTCCTCTACGCTCTTAACTCCCAGGCGATGCAATAGAGTCTCGAACATTTCACGCTTCTCCATAAGGCTCCGCCCATCAGAAGAAGACGAGCCATCCAATCCAAAGTAGCTCAAGAGGTTCTTGGCTAACTGCGTGGCGTTGTCCTTGAGCTCAATGACGACAGGTTCGGGTTCTTTACCCCCAAAAGTGGGGTCACCATGGGAACAAAAGCCCAACTTGCGTGCTTCCTCTTCAGCTGCTTCCTTTGGGGTCATATTTTCGAGAGATGAAGTCAAAACTGAGAATCACTCCCTGTTTATATGACAAATCTCGTCGACAGTTCATATTCCACCATAAATTGGACGCAATCAGTCTCGAAGAACGAAGAGTCATTATGACATTTAATAAGTTCATTTGGATGTTTTCAAAGAACTTCGAAGTCTTTTCGACTTCCGAAAAATTTTGGAGCCATCTCAGCGTGACTTTAATCATTTCATCATCTCTATTTCAAAGTATTTCGAAAATATTTTATCATTTTTCGAAAACTTTGAAGGGGATTTTATGGGCCTCAAAAATGAAAGTCACGCTGAGTTAATCAGAACAAGTCACACAGAGTGATCCAAGAAGCAGCACAAAAGATACGCTAAGTTCTGCCTGGCCATCTCCTTTAGAAGTCACGCAGAGACAGCTCAGCCATACGTCAGAATCATAATGACTGACAACACAACAGTCGAGAAACGTCTCCTCGTATGCCACGTATGCACAGAATTCGAGAGATCATCGCCGTCTTTTGCATGATTTTCGAAATCTTCCTTAGCAAGATTCACTCTTCACCAAGTTGGCGTGACTTTGGGTCTTATCTTCATTTAATGCGGCTGATAATATAATCAATGTCAGAGATTTTGTGTCAGACGAAGCGTGCCAAATCAAGACAGCTGGCGGTTTGCGTGGATTCTGAACCTTTTCCTTCCTCAAGTTTGCGTGGATTTTTGAGTTATTCTTCTCAAAGCCTGCGTGAATTCTGAAGTATTCTTCTTCAAAGCTTGCGTGGATTTCGCCTTCAACGAGTCTGCGTCAACGAAACTGCGTGGATTTTTTGCCTTCAGCAAGACAACGTGGATTTCATTTCAACTGGAGTACGTGGCAGCCATGCCACCGATCTCTCTCTCGCGTGCCCAGTAACTTGCACACGACTCATGCACTAATGCCATGTGTCCAACAGTTACGGGCCACGTCCAGTAACTACTCACTAACCCTGCGTGTATTTAGAGTCTGCGTGACTTTTCAAATGCACTAGTGGTGAGGTAGTTATCTTTTCAGTTACTGTTTTGACTCTATAAATAGAGTTCTTTTTTTTATTCATTGTACAGATACATTGATATCTACTGTCAAAATTTTGAGAGCTTTTCTTCTTCGCATAGTCCAAGGGATAAAGCGATCGTCTTCTAGATCGGATTCCTACAGTTGTAATTTTCCCAGATACACAACAAATAAAAAGAATTTCTTTATGGAAAACAAGTATTTCCTGCTTTCCATATGATTATCTCTCTTAATGTTGTTTTATTGTGATTTTCCTGTGGACATGAGATCGGATTTAGGTCATAGATTGATTGCATGCTAGGATACCCAGCAAGACTTGACAGCCGTCATCGCCGTATAACGTATTCGTACCTTATACGGTGTAGCTGGCCTACGTCCGTCCCCGTATTCCGGTACTGGGGCGTGACAGCAAGAAGTGAAGGGGTGTGTCCTAAACAATTCGTTTTGTGTCGGAGCCGTGTCGGAGGATTTTTCTATTGGGATCCATCTTCCGATAGGTACAACCTATTCTCTAATTCATTCTTTTCATCATAATAATTAGTTTGAACCCCGTAGGATTTATCCCCAAGGTTGTGTCCCTATTCATGTCAAGTTTGAGTCTGTTTGGTGTGTCCTAGGAGAAGTTGTGATTTGTGATTGTGTCCTAGAGTTTTTCCCCAAATTTGGACACTTCTAGAAATTAGGTTTTGCCTCTAAGTAGTTTAGGCACTTCTAATTCCATATTTGTATTAGTGTTTGGTGGAGTATTATTCATATTGTGTGTGTGTGTGTGTGTGTGTGTGTGTGTGTGTGTGTGTGTGTGTGTGTGTGTGTGTGTGTCTTTATACATATATATATATATATATATATATATATATATATATATATATATATATATATATATATATATATATATATATATATATATATATATATTTTTATATATATATATATGAAAATATATATATATATATATATATATATATATATATATATATATATATATATATATATATACGGCAAAATGGACCTGAGGTCGACCTCAGGTCCACCCCCTGCGGTCGCGCGAGTCTGGACCGTTGGATTTAAATCCAACGGTTGATCAAAGATCAGGAAAAAAATGACAGGGTCGCTCCTCAGGTCCAGACCCACAACGAAAGCAAGGCTGGGACGAAAACAAAGAAGGAAAAAAAGAAACGAAAACAAAGGAAGAAAAGAAGAAGAACCACGAGAAGAGGAGGTCGACCGCCCACCTCAAACCCTAATTCCACCGCCGGAACACAAATTAAGGTCCATTTCTTCTCTTCATCCTCCTAAATATGTGGATTTCACTTCCCACCTCTCTCTCTCTCGCCTCTTTCTCTCGCCTCTTCGAAACCTTAGACCTCTCCGAGCCCGAGAATTCGAATCCTTGGTAACAATTTAGGACGTTAATCAATTTTAGGGTTTGATGTTGAAAAGGAAATTCGTATGCATTTACTAAATGTTATTTTTTAGGGTTTGATGTTTGAGATCCTCAAAAATTTACTTAATTTCAGAGATCCTCTTTAATTTTTTAGGGTTTGTTGAGAAGGAATTTGATATGCATTTACGTAATTTAATTTTTTAGGGTTTGATTTAATTATGATTATATATTTTAGAAGATGGAAGAAAGCGAACCATTTATGCATGATCACGCGATACCATCTGAGAATGAAGAACAAGATAGTGCAACTAACGTAGATGGAGGAATACCACATGTTGGAATGCAATTTCGTACAGCAGAAGAGGCGTGGGACTTTTATAATGTATACGCAGAAAGGGAAGGTTTTTCCATTCGAAGGTCATCCACTGCAAAGGGAAAAGATGGTAATATCACGAGGAGGCTTTTTGTTTGCAACAAAGAAGGGTTCAAAAGCTTAACTGATAAGAGAGAGGTAGGGAGAGAAGTAAACCGACGAAAAAATGAGAGAGAAGGTTGTATGGCTCGAATGAAAGTTCATAGAATCTCCAATGAAGTGTGGGGCATCAAATCCTTTCATGATGTTAATAATCATGAGTTGATTAAAACCCCTTCGAAGATCCATTTGTTGCGGTCACACAAAAGATCGCACATGGATGTATCTTGTAGGAATTTAGTTGATCAGTTTCGTGGATGTGGGGTTGGACCTTCAAAGATTGCAAGGATTTTAAATGCCACGAGTAGTAGTAATGTCAATATTACTACACAACAGTGCATCGATCATTTGAGAGTAAAAAGAAAGAACAATATCGGGAAGGAGTGCACTAGAGTAATTCAACAATTTCTTACAAGGCAGGCTACAGACTCTCAGTTTTACTATGCTATGGAGCATGATGAGGAAAATGTTTGTAGAAGTATATTTTGGGCAGATGGAAGAGCGAGGACATCATATCTCCAGTTTGGAGATATTGTTGTGTTTGATGTCACTTATAAGACAAACCATTTCTTGTTACCTTTTGCACCGTTTACTGGTGTAAATCATCATAAACAGTCTATCTTATTTGGATGTGCTCTTCTTGCTGACGAGAAGGAGGATACCTTTGTTTGGTTATTTGAAAATTGGTTGACATGTATGTGGGGTAAAGCACCAGGAGCTATCATCACTGATCAAGACCCAGCAATATGCAATGCAATCAAAAGAGTGTTTCCAAATACAAGGCACAGGTATTGCATATGGCATATTAGTCTTCATGAAAATGAGCATCTCCGTTCTTTACGTTCGGCTTATAATCCTGAATTTGATGAAGACTATGTAAATTGGTCTAAGAAAAGTGAAACTGTTGAAGAGGCTGAGAGTTGTTGGGTGATCTTAAAGGAGAAGTACCAAAAAGAATTTTCAGAACCAATGACAGACAAACAAAAAAATGAAGTGAAATCTTGGAAGTGGTTGCATACGATGCATGAGAAAGCACGTCATTGGATTAAGGCGTACCTAAAGGATACTTTCTTTGCAGGTATGAAAATTTTGATATGATGGTCATAGTTTTAAAATTATATTTATTTGAACTCAAACTAATCATATGGTGTTCATTGTTTTTTTTGTGTAAGCATGGCGTCCAGCCAAAGGAGTGAAAGCATGAACTCGTTTTTTGATGGTTACGTAAACTCCATGACTCCACTATACGAGTTCATTGATCAATATGATAAAGCCGTACATTTTCAAAGAAACAAAGAGGAGAAAGAAGACACTTTTTGTATGAGAAACAAACCAGAATTTCGTGGCATGCATGAGTTAGAGGTTCATGCTGCGAAGGTTTATACCAGGAACGTATTCTCTATCTTTCAGACTCGGTTCAAAGATACATTATACTGTCGGCATGAAAGAGTTTGTATTGAAGGAGATACGACCACATATCATGTCCACATGAGGATTGACGGAAAGAGTTACTTGCATTCTGTTCGATGCAATGTATCTATGGGAGAATTTACGTGTACATGTGCAAGGTTTGAGACTGAAGGGCTACTCTACACACAAATTTTATATATCATGAAGCAAAAGTTTGATATGCAAGCCATCCCTGAGAGATATATTTTGCCAAGGTGGACACTCAATGCAAGACATAGCATCATGAGTATGGGATCCTCTTCGTCTAGCGCAGTCATTGCAGTACGTCCCAATCAACTTAGTCCACTTCAATCTTGGTGCCTTCGTGCAACATTTGATAAAGTCCTGGAGGTTGTTAACAGATATCCTCTTCTTTATGACGTTGTCAAAGGGTGGTCAAATAGTTTTCTGGAGCAACATGGATTGAATGACAAAGCACAAACTACCTCTGAGGATCCAAGCACTCAGGTGGGGTCCAATGCGCCGACAATATGTGGATTGGGATTAAATGATGTAACTATTCATGATCCTACAAAGGCAAGAACTAAAGGCCAACCACGAGCAGCATCAAGGATTCAGTCGGGAATACAAGTATCACAAGATCAAAGTCAATCAAGAAAAAGAACTTGTAGTATTTGTGGGGAAAAGGGCCATGACATGAGAACTTGTCGGGATTCCACTGCAAAAAGTTAACGATTCGTATCATGGTAATGACACCAATGCTAATCTTCACTACAAAGAGCCAAATTCTCATAATATTTTCTGTTTTTCCTAATATTTTCTTTTTTTTTTGCAGTCACCAAGATATTGATGTTAGTCATCCTGACTTTTTTTAGTAATGCAAAGCTTAATGGCTATATTCCTACAAACGAAGAGGCAAGTGCTACTTATGTTAGCATTGTTTTGTTTCAACTGGTTTTATCATTATTTGTTTCACCAAGATATTGTGTTACCTGACATGAATATGCTTGTCTTTGCCTTTGCACACTTGTGCAGATATATGGTATACCAATTTGGAACCATATGCTTAATTGGAGGTAGCATCCAACAAGCTAATAACCCTATCCAAGGCTATTTCTTCTGCTCGTGAGATCCTTGGTTGCATAAGGAATTAGCTGAACTTTTGTTCTCATGGGCTGAGAAATTTTCATTTGAACTCATAATGATAGTTTCCAATTAATTGAGTCATACTATTATTAGTTTCCCTCCGTAACCATACTCATCGTTGCTACTTTCTGTTATAAACTATTTTATTTGCCATGCTAAGGTTCTGTATTGTAGATCTTCAATGGAATATTATGTTGAGGTTTAGGTGAAATGGGAATTGGTATAGAGTGAAATCATGATCTACAACCTTATATTGACTGGTTTACTGTTGAAAACAGCCTGCATGTTTTCAGATTGATGCTCTTGCTGATTGAGTTAATGACATTGCTTTTTCTCAATACACTTTTTTTATCATGATCTACAACCTTATATTGACTGGTTTACTGTTATTGGTGTGTTCAGTACACTTTTTTTTTTGAAAATCCTTGAAAGCAGAGGGTTGCTTTCAAGAACTGCTGCTGCTTTTCGTACAAAGTAGAGAGCTGCAATTCCTTTTTCCCATTAAAGTGAATTTTTTTTTGTTAATTCTTGAAGTAATAATCTTTGTGGATTTTGGATTAACTAGCAGGTGATGGGAGCTGGTTTCTGGATGATTCTGGACATGGCAAGCGGGAGGTATCTCTGGAGGACAATCAAGGAAAGATGAACTTGGGACAATGTATCTATTGTCGGTGCCTTTATTGTGTGTGTAATTTCTTTAAGTGAAAGAAAATCTGTATAAAATTCCATTATAAAGTGTGACCTTAGTGGATGTAGTTTGAACTTTTACTTCCTTCCCATGTGCTAACATGGAGATGGAGCTAGTTGATATATGTAACCAGATTGCTCAGCTAGAATGTAATTGCGAAATGTGACTGGCAAGAAAACTGGAGTTACATTGAGAATTTAATTTGGTTCTTGTGTGTGAGAATTTATGAATATAAAATGTAACCAGATCAAGTGTTCAGGTTTGGCAAGAAAACTGGAGTTACATTGAAAATTTAATTTGGTTCTTGCTCAGCTGTTCATATTTGGTTCTTGTGTGTGAGAATTTATGAATATAAAATGTAACCAGATCAAGTGTTCAGGTTTGGAAAGAAAACTAGAGTTACATTGAAAATTTAATTTGGTTCTTGCTCAGCTGTTCATATTTGGTTCTTGTGTGTGAGAATTTTTTTGGCTCAGATGAATCGTGTTCCTTGAATCATAATTTTGGACCCTTATTCTCCATGACGAATGAACCAGGTCACTAATCTGGACTGTACAATATCCATTTATGGTTTATATTTAATTTACTTGGGTTGGTTTATGTTGTCATTCAGTTTGCGAAGAAAGGAAGGTGTTTTGTTCAATCAAATATCCTTTGCATGCTCATGGTCTCTACCACTTCTTTTTCTTCTTTTAATCCATAAGCTGTTTGGCTGAAGTTTTCTTCAGGACGTGTTATTACTTTCATGAATTAGTTTGAGATACATTCCAGGCAATTTAGAGTACAAGTATCTTTGTTTTTTCTATGGAAGTTGTGAATCAGTTGATCTCTAGTAATGTTCTCTGTTTGATTTAAGTTGCAATTCTTTTGCTGCTATCCTTCTAAAAAATGGTTGTATAAATTTTATTCTTTTTCTTTCTGCAGATCCTAAAGGATTGGTCCTTCTTGTCCAGAATAAAAGGGAAAATAATCTGAGTGTATTTGTTGAAGTGTCAGCCTCTTTTAAAGTTGATTCTCGAAGTGTTAATTTAACCAAACATGGTGCTGAGAAGGTTGGGTTAATCAATTCTATTTTATTCTCTTCATTGAATTTATTTCACATTGCATTAAAACGTTTGGTTCAGTCTTAATTACTCATGAAAATAGTATATGCACTTTTCATGAATGCTAGATACAGAAAGCTTGTGTAGGACCAATAATGCTCAACATGCTTGGTAAAACAGGATTAAAATTTCTTTACTGATTAACTTGGCTGGGACCAGCATGTATGTTTCTTCCTTAGTTGATATCAGATATTACCATCTAGATTTAAGATAGAGAGCACAGATCTTTAGCATGTCTTGAGTTTTGTAACTCTGAAATTATTTCATGTCTCGAGTTTTGTAACTCTGAAATTATTTGGCTCAGATGCTCTGCTACTCAAGTATCTTGACCATGGCACAGAACAGGTTATTGAGAAACAAAGATGAATGTCTGAACATTGAAGATGCAAACAAGAGAGAATCACATAAGAAGAACCCAAACAATATGATATTGCACAACACCTGTTACATTGAGATAAGTTTGAAATTGATATTACATTGAGATAAGATAAGCCAAGACAACTAAAGTAAAAAGTATCCCCTCCACAACAATGGTCACCACAACACCTGTTACACATCCATAAACGAAAGATGTGTTCAACAATTCAGGCCGCCTTTCTACATTTGTATGCTCTACAATATCCCGTTCACTGATATCCTCTCTGACATCATGTCTCGTCGCACCATGATTTGACGACTCTCCTACATGAACCGATGCTCCCAATCTTTGACGTTGACCAACGCCTGCGAACATTTCTCGACCCCCCCGATCTGGACGAATTGGATTGGATTGCCCGTTCCAACACTCCATAGCCTCTTCATACGTGTTGAAGCCGTGATACACCGCATTACGATATCCAAAAACCTGTGCTTTGCATTCTTCCCATGTCAAATAAATGCCGCATTGCCTACCACTCTTCACAACGTAATAATTTTTTTCCATTTCAAACTACAAAATATAATCCAAAAATTATGATAAGCATCAAACATTGACTCAGGATCTGAAACATCAAACATTCAAAGGAAATTTGACAATGAACAATGAAAAGAATTCATTGGGAGGATCTGAAACATCAAACATTCAAAGAAAATTGACTCAAACCCTAAAGAATTAAATCAAACCCTAAAAAATTAAATTACGTAAATGCATATCAAATTCCTTCTCAACAAACCCTAAAAAATTAAAGAGGATCTCTGAAATTAAGTAAATTTTTGAGGATCTCAAACATCAAACCCTAAAAAATAACATTTAGTAAATGCATACGAATTTCCTTTTCAACATCAAACCCTAAAATTGATTAACGTCCTAAATTGTTACCAAGGATTCGAATTCTCGGGCTCGGAGAGGTCTAAGGTTTCGAAGAGGCGAGAGAAAGAGGCGAGAGAGAGAGGTGGGAAGTGAAATCCACATATTTAGGAGGATGAAGAGAAGAAATGGACCTTAATTTGTGTTCCGGCGGTGGAATTAGGGTTTGAGGTGGGCGGTCGACCTCCTCTTCTCGTGGTTCTTCTTCTTTTCTTCCTTTGTTTTCGTTTCTTTTTTTCCTTCTTTGTTTTCGTCCCAGCCTTGCTTTCGTTGTGGGTCTGGACCTGAGGAGCGACCCTGTCATTTTTTTCCTGATCTTTGATCAACCGTTGGATTTAAATCCAACGGTCCAGACTCGCGCGACCGCAGGGGGTGGACCTGAGGTCGACCTCAGGTCCATTTTGCCGATATATATATATATATATATATATGTGTGTGTGTGTGTGTGTGTGTGTGTGTGTGTGTATTCATGTATATATATATATATATATATATATATATATATATATATATATATATATATATATATATATATGTGTGTGTGTGTGTGTGTGTGTGTGTGTGTGTGTGTGTGTGTGTGTGTTTATATATATATATATAGGGAAATAGAGAGGAGTTATAGAGAGATTAGAGAGGAAGAGATAAAGAGATTAGAGAGGGAAATAGAGGAGAGAATGGAGGAGGAAAGGAAGGGAAAGGGGAGCAACCACAACAGCAGCTAGGGGAGAGTTGGGGCTGCTGTTCCCCTCCCCCCCCCCCCAAACAGCAGCAGCAGCAAGCAGCATTGGCAGCAGCAATAGCAGCAGCAAGGGCAGCCACAGCACCCCCATTAGCCCCATAAACCCCCACCTATATACCTATATATATACATATATATATCCTTATATATATGCATATATACCTATATATATATACATATATATCCCCCTAAATAACCCCCTAAACTAGTCCTAAGTAGAGTGGGGTTTTGAGTGTTTGTGAGTGAATTAGAATTTAGTGAGAGGATGATTTTGAGATAGGAGCGTCGGAACGCGTACAAACTTGAAGGGGACTTAGCTAATATAGAATAGAGTTTGTGGGTAGGCTCCTAGGTTGAAATCGGGACTTCGTTTGGGATTAGGAGAGTGGTATCACGCGATATCGTTGAGTATCCTACGGTACTCAAGATAACGGGTAAACGAGTAACATGGACCGTAAGATGGACTGGATGTTCACTTTACCTAGAGAACTTGGTAGGTAATGATTGTATAGGCTAGTATCCTACTACCCTAGGAAGCCGGGAGTGGAATTCCTAAGGAAAAGCCACTTGGCTTCAATGTTAGAGTGGTTTAAGGGTATGTATATATAAAGGGTAATCGGGTAAATTCAAGATACGGGATACGGGTATTCGGTTTGACTTGAAACTTAGTTGACTTGTTAGGTACACCCTACAAAGGTCATATTTGAACCAATTTTGGCTCGGTTGACCCAGAGTTGACTTTTTACCTAAATGTCAACGATGAGTCAACACTTTGTCTAAATTTGACCAAATCCAAACTAGAGTTGACCAGTTGACCAAAAGTCAACTGTTGGTCAACACTTGACCAGTTTGACCTAGAGTTGACCAGAGTTGACCAGGGTTGACCAGTTGACTAAAAGTCAACTGTAAGTCAACTCTTAACTCCGTTTGACTTGCTTCGATTTGTTTTGACTTGCTATGACTGGTATGACCTAGGGTTGACTTAGTCTGACTTAGATTGACTTGATATGACTTAATTTGATCTAGATTGATTTGACAGGACTTAGTGTGACTCAGTGAGACCTAGTTTGACCTAGATTTCATATCATTCATTATAAATCATTCTTAACTTTGTTAAACCTAAATTAACATGCAATATCTCATCTTTAGGTCTCTGATTACCACTCTGAGCATTGATATACCCTACAGCTCAGGACAGCAGGCGAGTACATTCACTGATAGTTTTTATTGTCTTGATATCTGCTATATCCGATTCAGTCGTAGTGTCTTACTTGATTCTCAGTCACGATAGTTCACGGACTAGTATACGTTGGATCATGACATGAGATGTTGTTCCTAGATTTCTGGGTATATTGGTACACTTCCTGTCTTGTTTCCTGTACTTGTATAGACACCGATTTCTAAGGGGACTTGCTACCCTCTTATGGAATCACGTACCATGACGTGTCATGTCCAGATCTATTGTACTATTCGGGGATAGGGAATTATTAGGGGCTATGTGATCCAAGCCACCCTGTCACTATATTCTTGTGCTCGTGCCACTCTCCCCTCACGTAGGGTGTAGCGAGATCCTATTTACCTTGTGCTCGCTATCCAGGTTGGCCGGCATGACCCTTTCCAGATTTTCTTGTGATTGTCGGGCCAAGTGGATAGCATGTCCTGTCACTTATCCCAAGCCGATCACATAACGCTCTAATAGTTCAAGGCACATTTTATATTTACTTTATCTTATCATATATCATGCTCTGTTCTACATTCAGTACTTTCTCACCATGCTATGATATTCAGTTACTCACATGTTCTACATGCCTTTATATTGTACCTTGATTGGAGACCAAGTTCTGTTCGGGAGAAGAGTTACAACCCCGGTCCTTGTTTGGTTTAAGGGTTGTAACTCAGCTTCCGAACGGTTCCCAAGTCTTCGTATATCTTTGTCTTGTAGTTCATTATACTATCTCTTATAGAATTTGTCAATTCACATGGAACTGCTGTTAGTGCTTGTACTTGCTCATTTTCCTGACATGATACCGTTGATATATTACAGATGATTCGGAGACGGACTGCTCGACCTATTATGGGCTCGAGCTAGATGGAGTAGTCCAGGATCGTGGCCTTATAGTAGAGCCACTAGACTTTGTTCTCCTAGAGTAGTGTAGATTAGTTGGGTTGCCTGGACTGCGATCCAGCTAGCATTATCAGACTGTAGCTTCTATGTTATATTTTGAGACCCTGTGATGTTGTGTATATATCTGGGCTTGTGTTGGATTTTGGACTTATTTCCTTTTTATCTATCATATGTTTCCTTCTGTGCTATCTACCTTAGTTTTATCATGTGATTGAGACTGTATTGCTATGTCACCTCCACTCGGAGAGTATATACTGTACAGGTACCTTTATATTGTTAGTCGTAGTATTTACAGACGTTATATACAGCGTTCTACCGCCGATACTGCGGCGTAGGCTGGACGTACCCACGTGCTCGTGCCCCTCATAAGGGTGCGGGTCGTGACACCTAGTCAGATTCAGCATGAATTCCTGACCGTGGTAACCAGGGTTACAAGTCCTAGACATGATGCGAAACAAGACTGGTAGCTTATACAAGCACATTCAATACAATCATCCACGGTGTCATGAGAGTTTACTAGCATGTCCAGTTAGCTGTCGCAACAGCGTTCATGAGTTACATGTCAAGATTGCTTGTCAGGGGTGCACAACAACGGGTCAACATCATGTCATGTTACTTGTCATGTTCTTGTCAAGAGTGCGCCACAACGGGCCACTGTCATGTTTCGTTACTTGTACTTGTTATTTGTTAGGAGCGCGCCACAACGGGCCGCCATCATGGTTCATTACATGTCATTCATCAATTCGTGTTCACACATCATGGTTATGATATATAGCATATCATTATGTAAGCAGAAAAGTGACATGATCCTGAGTGCACCCTAACGGGCCACCGTTTAAGAAAGAAAGCATGGCATAGAGCATGTAGTACAATAAAACTGAAAAGAACATGTCACTTATAAAGAATCTGAAATAATGGCATATCAAAAGAAACAAATACTGCTTAGCATAAAACAATGATCAATCCATGCTAGTGTGCCATACATGGAAAATTGTGCCATGCCATACTGTGCCAAGCATGCCTTGCCATGCCATGACATGCCATGTCATGCCATGCCAAGTCGTGTCGTGTCAAGTCGTGCCGCGAAAGTCGCACCGCGAAAGTCGCATCGCGAAAGTCACACCGTGACTAGTCGTGCCAAATCGTGCTAAGTCGTGCCAAGCCGTGCCACGGCTAGCACGAGCCAGGCCGTGACGAGCCGTGCCATGCCAGGCCGTGGCACGCACGTTTCGAGTCATGTCACAAAGACCAATCATGAGAAAACATCACAAAATCACAAGTCGTGGAGAGCAAAATGGCAAAAGACATAAAAATCCTCAAAAGGGGGCCTGTACCCTGCACTATGCGCCCAAAAGAGGGCAGTATGCGCCCACTGCCAGTGGCTATGCGCCCAAGGCATGGGTGGGGGGACCCTTATGCGCCCACTAAAGAAGTTCTCCAAGTTTCAAATCCAAGAAAATTGACTAAGGATAAAAAAGGTGAAGAAAGGTGCTAAAAATCATGCGTTCTATGCGCCCACATAAGGCTATGCGCCCACATGAAGGTTCTATGCGTCCACATGGTGGCTTATGCGCCCACATGAGGGGGAAGAACTGCTTTGGGCGCATAACAATGTCTATGCGCCCAAGCACTGCACTGTTCTTCTTCTCGAAAATTCCGAGAAGAAGAACTCGGCTTCCGAACTCCGCCAAATCTTCATCCGGTATCCGTTTTCGGACTTCCTTAGGTCGATTTGGGGTAGAACGAAATTCTCTACAACATGGAACCATCAAAACATGCAAATGAAGAAGTTAAATGGATCAAAACTTCAAAAATCCAAAAATGACAATTTCCTATATCTACAAAAATCCATGCACCAAATGAAAATTTCCAAGTTCTAAAGCGGTTTAGAATCATGCTAGAAAGCCATTGGAACCATCAAAATAGGTTCTCAAGTGAGAGCAAGATTGCACTTGCCTATGAAGAGGGAGAGGTTTTAATGGAGAAGAAGAAGTTATGAAGAGTAATGAGGAGAGAGAAAAAGTGGATGGGTTTATAAAGGGGGATGGTGGTAGGTAGGAGGTTAACATGTTGAACCAAAAATAAACCAAGCCAAACCAATAATGAACCAAAGTTAAGCCATGATGAACCTAAGCAAGATCAAATCAAAATCAGCTAGCAAGACAAGACAAGAAAAATACTGGACAGGATCCCGTACACGTATACTGGAAATACGTATACGAAAAACGGAGGTGTCATCTGCCCTGTGGAGGAATACACTTCGATGGAGATCAATCTTCTAGTATGTGCACCAAGAAGAATAAGGGTTGCGCTTCTGTGAAGATTAACCCCATTCTAGACTTCTTTAGGCCTTTCTGAATCTGTAATAGATTTTTTGTAGAAGAACAATATGAGTCTTTGTAATAGATCCTTTGTAGAATATCAGTATGAGTCTATCTGAATCTGTAATAGATCCTTTGTAGACATATTAATAAAAGAACTTCTTTTTATACCTTCTGTTTGAATTTTATTTTTTTGTGTCTGTATGTTTTGTAACATCTACGGTGTCTTCTATAATAAAATCACAGAGAATGGTCATTCTCCGTTTAATAATGACGGAGAATGGCCATTCTCCGTCACTCTTTCACGAAGAATGGCCATTCTCCATGTTAAATAACACGGAGAGTGTCCATTATGCAGTCAAAAAACTGGAAACAGTAGACATAACAGACTTCAAAATAGCACCATTGATATCAAAAAGGTAATAAATGTGTTAAAAAAAGAAAGAAATGTATTTTAAAAAAATAACCATTCTCCGTGTTAATACCACGGTACTTTCATAGGTGACACGGCAGGAAACTAGGTCTCCCTTGAAACAAAGATTAACTAAACAACTTGAATCCATCCCCCCCCCCCCCCCCCCCCCCCCCCCCCCCCGATAACATAAAAACAGAATAGATCACAAAACAGAACAACACATTTCTGATCATTCTCCGTCTAAAACTAACGGAGAATGATTATTATCCATCTAAACTAACTGAGAATGTCATTCTTCGTGTTAAATTACACGGAGAATAGTCATTCCAGTGTTTTAAGGCATGAGAATGACCATTATCCGTTTCATTTAAACGGAGAATGACATTCTCCGTATTAAATTACACGGATAATGGCATTCTCATGCGTTAAAACGCATGAGAATTACCATACTCCGTTTTAAATTACATGGAGGATGTCATTCTCCGTTTTAAATTATACGGAGAATGGCATTTCCAGTGTTAAAACGCATGAGAATGCCATTATTCGTGTAATTTAATACGGAGAATGTCATTCTCCGTTTTAAATTATACGAAAAATGTCATTATCCGTTTCATTTAAACGGAGAATGACATTCTCCGTATTAAATTACACGGATAATGGCATTCTCATGCGTTAAAACGCATGAGAATAACCATACTCCGTTTTAAATTATACGGAAAATGTCATTCTCCGTTTTAAATTATACGGAGAATGACATTCCCAGTGTTAAAACGCATTAGAATTGTCATTCTCCGTATAATTTAATCCGAAAAATGTCATTCTCCATTTTAAATTATACGGAGAATGGCATTCCCAGTGTTAAAACGCATGAGAATGATCATTCTCCGTCTAAAACTCATGGAGAATGGTCATTCTCAAGGGAATTGGTCATGCTCCATCCAAAACTAACGGGGAATGATCATTCTCCGTCTAAATACAACGGAGAATGTACTTTCTCTGTGACAAGTGAACGGAGGATGACCATTCCAGTCATATTAGCACGACGAATATCAGTCGCCTTAATATTCGCACAAAAGAACGAGATTAAAGATCTCTCTAATCGTTTCTCAGTTATAAATCTTCATAACAAATTCAAATTCAGCAAAAATTTCAAAAAAATTACAGTGAACGAAGACCTTCTCTCCACAATTAACCTAATCGCCGAAAAACTTCAAATCTCTCCACGAAGATGATGATGATGAGCGATGATCAAAGTTCGACTGAAGAAAATCATAGTGAACTACGAACGATCTTTGCGATCTCTGCTGAAGATGAGAGCAATGGAATTCAGATCTCTCGTGAAGAAGAAGAAGACGAAAATCGCAATCCAAATATGAGTTTTTAATTCAAAATCATATATATATGACCAAATTTGCGCGAAGGAATATTTTTGGTACTATGAAAATGTCAATTTTGTAAGAACATAGCATCTAAAGGAAATCTTGAAATATTTAACATGAAATTATATAATTCTGGGCATTTCATAAAAATCCATCATGCGGGTGGATTTTTCATACAAACCAACCCCGAAATTGGATTTCTCAGCAATTTTCAGATAATAATATATGATGTTACTGATACTTCTAAAATGTCATCCTGCACTCTTTTTTAATTTTCTATCATTCTAATACAAAATATACACATGCATTAAATGACATTAATTTGTGCATACATGGAGGGAGAAGTGCATGGTGATTGGTGACATTTTAGGAGTGCCAATAGTGTTAATACAGAGACAAATTTGGAAGTTGAATGTTATAAAATTAAAGAGTACAGTATGACATTTTAAGAGTGCCACTAACAGCATCCATAATAATATATTATACCTAATCATAATCCAAGTCTAGTTAAAACAGGTAAATAAAGTAGTCAAACAATCTATAATCTATAGAATTCCAAATCTTCCTGCCTTACCACTGCTAATTTAGTACTCATGAACCACCTCCCTTATCATAATCCATGTATCTCAATTATTGCTCCTCATTTCAAGATTTTCCAACTAGTTAGAACTCAGACATTTCAAGATTTTCAAACTAGTTAGAACTCAGACAAGTAACATAGAAGCCTCACAACTATGATAAAGTAATTCTTCCTGGATTCTTTGTACTTTACTAATCGATTCTCGAAACCTTCTCGTATCCAAGTCTATTTTTCACGATACGATTCAACACTTTCAATAATTTATCATTGGAACATTACACACTCCTGCCTTCTTAGAACTCTTAACATATATATATATATATCATCCAATCGTCAAGTATCCAGAAAGGTTTTAGGTTTGCAAGAAATGGTGACACATGCATGGAAACTGTGCATCAGAAATGCACCTGCAGCAAGTAACCTGAGAGTGAGAGGTTCACCAAGAATTGCTACTTTATCGATAAGACAGGATCAACAACACAGGTTAAACTCTATCATTTGACTTCTCGAATTGCCTGTAAAAACATGAGCAGTTTCTTCAGCAAATAAGTTTAAAGAAGGAACATTCCTGAATGTATATGTTGAAAATAACCACCAATAATGAAGCCATCATAGTCAGCTCAACTATAATCCAACAGGAAGTAAAGGTAACATACAACAATAAAATAACCAGGAACAACAAACATCCAAATTGTATGACAGAATCTAACTATAGATTAAGCCAAGACAAACAGTTGCTGAAATGGAACACAAGACTTTGAGTGATCACTTTAACAGAATGACCAACTAAAGATATGCATCTATGAAGTTAAGGGATGGTCGTCACCTTGACTTTGTGATAGGGGTGAGCATTATTCGGTTTTGGACCGAAAACCGAACCGAAGAATTCGGTTCGGTTTAAAAAAAAAATCGGTTCGATTTCGGTTTTGAAAATACTAAATTTTCTTATTCGGTTTCGGTTTCGGTTTTGGAATTCGGTTTCGGTTTTGGAATTCGGTTTCGGTCCAAAACCGAAAACCGAATAAGAAAATATATATATATATATATATATATATATATATATATATATATATGTGTGTGTGTGTGTGTGTGTGTGTGTGTGTGTTAATTATAGGTATATACTAAATATATATAGGTATATGTTATAGGTATATACTGAATATATTTAGTTATTATATATATTAACAAAAAAATACAAAAAAAAATACAAAAACCGAATAAACCGAAAACCGAACCGATTTAATTCGGTTCGGTTCGGTTATTGACCAATTCGGTTCGGTTTCGGTTTTGCTTATTCGGTTTCGGTCCAATTCGGTTTTTGCTTATTCGGTTCGGTTGGAACCGAATAAACCGAATGCTCACCCCTACTTTGAGACCTGGTCTAACTAAAATAATATAGCCTAAGAACGGTCAACATAAGGATTAGCCACCAAGTTAATTCCTTCTAAACCGCATAGCTGCTGACATAATAAGTCTAGAATTGAGACTTTTCTCGAGAACTCCTCCAAGTAGAACTATCAACAGGTCTTATCACAATAAAAACAAGTGGCATGCTGATCAATCTACATGAGAAATAGAAAACCTATTGACAGCCCCTACCAGAACTCTTTGAATCATTCAATAACCTAGCAATCAAAGGAAAGAGGAAAAGGAAGAAAAAGACTTTTAGCATCATAAAGGACAAGGATTTGAGTCATGAAAAAAGCATCTCTATATATTGGGGCTAAGATTACGTACATTTTGACCCTCCTTGCACTCTGCAATATCGAGAGCCTCGTAGCATTTAGACGCCTCCGATTATCTGGGATTCGGTCAGAATATCTGCTAAAACAATATCTGCAAATATGAGAATGTGAATTTTTGGTTCATCTTCATATCTGAGCAACGAGAACAATACAATCCAAGAGGAACTGGTGTCCTTCCCATTTCATTTCATGCTTTACAAAGAGCATTAGATTGATAAATAACCTCTTAAACCAAATCTACATGAAACAAAAATACAAACCCAGAGCAATATGCCAAGAATAAATAAATCCAGCCGCATAAACACAAGGTACCAAATTCAACTATGTAAGGGAAAGTCACTTGAGACAAAAAGTTGAGCAAACGTTTCAGACCTTCCCCTATGTTCAATCAGGTTCCTGCGCCACTAAGATCTAGATCTTCATTGAGCTGCACAGGATGCTGTGACTTCCCCTTGAAGCTTTGCCATAATCTGAGAAGCCAATTTCAATTGCTATGTTTCCGACTCTGCAATAGTTGATAGCCTGTCACCTTCTGTAAACGCTGGATCAAGAAACCTTGCAACGAAAGCCCACATTTTGTAAACATCTTCAAAGTTTGTGAGGAACCCAAGAGAGGCTGTGACGACTTCCACTCTGATAGTGGTGTTCTTACTGTCATGTCGGCCGTTTGATGTAGGCCTGCAGAGTGCAGCATTACCCAGATCGACTGCACCCTGGAGCTGCTTTTGATTCTCCAGTAGCCGGATACGACTCAGGAAGCCAATGCCTAGGGAGATGCCGTTCTTCTCAGCAAGCTTCTGAACAATTTCAGGCTTGATCAATGATCCGCTGCTATCTTTCACATTGAAGGCCACAGCTGCACCTCTCTCATACTTGATCTTCGGGCCATATATGTGGACTAGAGGAACACCACTTTCGCCATCTGAGCCTGGTAGCTGCAACTGAAGCAAAGAAGTGACTAACCAATTAATGAGATAGCGAAGCCTGATGGTGGTCTTGTTGAGACCCATTATATTGACATGATCAAGGTGTCTGCAAACAATTTCGGGCTCTCTTCTGTCCCATTCTTGATTGTAATCATCATCTCCGCCACTGGTATCGTCGTCATCCCCGCCAGTTTGTCCAGAAGGCTCCCCTGCTTCTGAACAATGGTTTAATCTTTCTGTAGGTTTTATATCTTCTGTGCTGAAAGAAACCCTCCGGCCCATGCTCATAACCCGTTCATTCTCTTCGACACCAAAGAACCTACCTCCAGCAAACCTGCCATTATTTCCTTCCCGCCTTCCCAACAGCCTGAATTCACCTTCTGTCTCCCTTCTAATGGCACTTTCTTTCGTCTCTGCACAAATTTCAGATGTAGTACCATTCTCGTGATGTCCAAACACAGAGGCTGAGCAATCTGCTCCTGTTCCATTGGCGAACTTTACAACTCGTGATGCTGCAGCTGCTCTTATCTCTGGCTCTTCCTCAATCTCGCTAACATGATGGTAATCGCCATCTTTCCTGTCAATTTCTGATGGTTCTTCTTCAGGGTCTTCCTTAACACGGTCCAGTTCTTGCGAGACAGATAGAACAGCTGCATCAAAAGACATAACATGATCATCATAAATCGGGCTCTTCGACAACTTCGACGAAACTTTTGGAGATACCTTCTTCATATTCTTTCTCCCGGAGAACCACGACGGTGGTAAGGGAGAGCCCAACTTGCTTCCTCTGTTCAACTGCCCCGAGTGGTCGGAACCATATGGGCTTTGACCCAAATCAATCCAGAAGGAATTGTCCGAGGAATCATCCTCACTAAACGCTGGACTCTTCATGACCTCCCCCATCGAAATGCTCTCTGTTTCCTCAAATATGGTACTTGCCCCATCCCTATCCGAGCTGTTATCCTGATCCATCTCGCTATCGAAGACATCCCTAACCTGAGCTGAGGTGTATGCACCCGAGAAAGCTGGCAACTGTGATCCTCTATTTGTACCAGGCATCACCGGTTCTTCGTCTCCATTAATCAACTCATCCTCAATCCTATCCAGTCCCTCCAAACCATCCACTGAGTCACTCAAATACTGAGGAAACACCGGAACAATCCTCACCATCCCCGTTCCAGTGCCTCCATTCTGGTTCTGTAAGCTACTCATCACTGATTTCTTGATAAGGAGGCAGCCGAACCCAGTCGGGTCAGACCCAAACACCCGATAGAAAGAGGTAATGATAAAATCCGGCCGGAAGAGTGACAGACCAAGCGAATCCATGTCCTTGGGACCCAAAGACCCCGCATCGAGCAGTACATGCCAGTTGTTCTGCTGTGCCAGAGCCATCCACTGATACGAGTACTTTGCCCCCGTGACCCTCGACTGGACGGGGAAAACGAAAAGCCCCACCGCCGAATCCTTTTTCCTCCGCTTCTTAGTAGATATCTGCTTCCTTAGCTCGGTCGTGCACAGCTTGAGGGTCGGCCACTTGAACCATGCACTGTATGTCTTTGCCCCCTTCTCCTTCGCTCTCTGCGCCATCATGTTCACCGACTGGCTCTCGTGGTCAAACATCGTCAGCAGCTTCTTGTTCGTCTGGAAAGGGTACGACTCGGCAAGAAGCTTAAACGCCGACCCCCGGCTCACGGTGAACACCAGCCCGTACTCATTCTCGGGGATGTTCAAGTAGTCCATGATCCTAGACTTAATGTCGAACTCAGCAGTGCCTTTCTCGGCACCGCCGTACAGAGCATGATTGCTCAAGTTGGCAGTGATTTCCGAGAGGCTAAAAGCTGTGCTCTCCCACTGCTGGAAGCCCTGCAAGTACGAGAACAATCCAAAACCACAGTAGTCGAGACACACCTTCGTGCCGGACTCCATCAGGTGGGAATACTCGTCAGATCTCAGCACGTCTATCCTCTCCGAAGACGTGTACTTCGGGTACATTGTCAGGAACTTGGCGTAGGACTCCTCGAGGTCGGGGACGGGATCAGAGGGGCCGAAGGTGCGGTCGGCTGCGAGCGCGGTGGCACGGAGGAACTCCTTCTGGACGTGGAGGCGGGCAAGGGATCTCGACCGTCCGATCAGTGAGTTCTCTCCGCCTGCGGCGTCGGGTGGCTCGTCCATGTCTTGGGACTTGAAGAGGGACCCGTCCTCCGAAGCCTCCTCTAGCGCCTCCCGGAGCTTCGACTCCTGGAGCTGGCGGAGGACCGAGGGCTTCCGCTTGCTGACATCGTCGGAGCCGGAGGCGGAGTCGCCTTCTCCCTTTCCTCTCCCTTTCCGGCGGCGGTTCTTCTTGTCGAGGAATATGGCAGCGCAGTGAGAAATGGGCTTCCATAGTGACAGATTCATCACTGGAAACCCTAGAGAACCATGAGATCGTAGGAAATCAAAACCCTAACCCTAAAAATTCGATCTTTTTTTTTCAAATTTCTGGGGGGGGGGTGGGGGGGTGGGCGGAACGGAAAGGAAATTCACGCGTCAAAGTCAAAATCCCAACCCTAAAAACTCGATCTTAGCTCACAAAATTTAGGAATCAGAACACGAACCCTAAAAAATTCGATCTATGCCCAAATCTTCGGGGAAATGGAAGGGGAAGTTATGGGTCAAAAACCCCAACCCTGACAACTTGATTGCTTCAAAAGTTCGATCTTTTCTTTGAAAATTTGGGGAAAAGTGGCAAATTTGGGGACTTTTTTTTTCACTTTCACTGAAACCCTAAAGATCAAGGGAAAAAATAAAAGAAAAAAATGGGTTTGATTCCATATTGATTTTTTTTTAAAAATCAGAAGATGAAGCAAATCCCAGTTGAGGAGAACTCTACAAGGCTCGTGAAGCTGTAGACAGCCCAGAAGAAGCCATCAGGGAAGAGGACCAGAAGCAAAGCTCCCAAAGTAAAGAGGGCTAGTCCAAAAAAACCCATCAAATAAAAAATCACACTTTTAGATCAAGAAGAAGAAGAAGAAGAAGAGGTGAGCGGAGGAGCTGAATTAAGAGCAGGGGCCATTAACTGCAGTGGTCAATCCTTGCATGGTTTGCATTGATTATTCCACCCACCACCCCCAGCCCTCATTACTATAAACAGTGGCGAAAAAAATTAAAAAATAAAAGTGAATGTGGCCATTGACTTCCATTAGGATGTTTTTGCATCTTTGTAATTTCAGAATTTTGGGAGGCTGCAATTTGTAAGAGGGGTTTTATTAAAAAATGGTCCCATACGGGTTGGTTAGGGTTATTGCTGACCATTTTAAATTTGTTTATCCTGGGTAACTGAATATATGGAGTCTATTTTTGTTTCCCATGTTGATCATTTCATTCAATTGTTACCATATGTCAACTAAATTTTTTTAATTTAATTTCTCTTACCTCGTAATAATACAAAATTTTTTTTTTTTTTTGAAATCATACGCACACACACAATTGGGGGGCTCGAACCTTGTCGGCCCCTCCGGATGTCCGCTCTAATACCACTAGGCTAGAGAGCTCGGACCAAAAAAAAAAAAAAAATTTAGATTAACACCTGTCAATCTTTGAATAAAATGATGGACATCACAGAAATTTTGGTGAATTAACAAAAATAGATTCATATATATATATATATATATATATATATATATATATATATATATATATATATATATATATATATATATATATATATATATATATGAGGTCTAGTCAAGAGATTTGTGAAAGCGATCCATAATTATCGGTAGGTGGAAGAGTGAAGACTGAACTGAAAAGTTATAATGTAGAAGAAAATACTTCATCTTTTCACAGTCGAATTATCCGAATATTGCCTAGTCTCGAAGGACTCGTACACTCAATCTTTGAATTTGAGTCATCCTACCTAACTTGGATCTCTAATTTGATTCCAATGCAAACAAATGATTGATTAGACTAATTTCTTGTAAGTTTCTAACCATGATATATGACTTGAGTCTAAAATTTGGATACGCAAGAGTTATGGATATGGATTTTTTTTAATTAGCGTTCCATAGGCCAATAAATTCAATCATAACATTCCTAATGGGCATCGGATTTTCCAAGATATATAGTCTCTATAATTCTTTATATATTGATGACGGACTTTTAGATTTATGTGATAGGGTCTCTAAAAGAATTCCTCTATATATTAAACAATAAAACAATATAATACAATAAATAAAACAATTAAAGAAAGAAGCATACAATTTTGTCAAAGGAAAGCTTTTTAAATTGTGCGACTATTAACTTGTCAAGTTCAGTTTGCATTTTCATCCCATGTCAAATAATTGGCTTGTAATTTTGAATAATTTAGGAAGGGGCAATTTGTTAAAGTTGTGTGGAGCCTTGGGCTACTTTTCTTGTCTGGGCCAAAGTCAATTTACCAGGAGAAAGCTTCCTCCTGTCCTAACTAGTAACTATATTCTCTTCCTTGACGTGATTCATAGACGCCTCCATTTTGTGGTGTTAATTTTAAGGGGGTGATGTACACTTTTCGGCTTTCTGTTTGAAAATGTCTTGGAGTGGTTGGGGGCTTTGGGCTTGTTTGTAGGGGTGTCGAGGGCTGCTACCTTCGGGTCGGGTCGGATCCAGTCAGGTCGGATCGGATCGGATCGAATCGGATCGGATCGGATCGGATCGAGTCAGATCAAATCGATTATTAGTACTACTTTGGGATCGGTAAATATTACTGATTCAAATCACGAACATGAGTCCTACCCATACTAGCAAAGATTGGCAACACATATAGTACTAAGTCCCGAGGTTCTAAACCGGACTTGACAAACTTTTTTATGGGCTTGAATCTGTGTTTGGCTCGTATCTAAGCGAGTAATATGTGTTAATTTAGTAAAATTTCAAAAATGATTGCAACGAATATTGCCAACAACAAAAAAGTATTTGTCCCCCACTCTATTTAAACCCTACCTTACACAAATAGGAATTTAGGATTATATTCTTACATGCTATAAATAGCTCATTTTATCTCATTCATAAGGTACACACTTTTTTTTATCCAAAAACTCACTCAAATTTTATATCTCCCTCAATATTGGAGTTATCTCCGCCCTCTCACGCATATTCATGTACTCAGAAAAGCAGGGGCGGCCCTGGCCCAGGGCAGGCCGAGCAACGGTCCAGGGCCCCCTGACGAAAGGAGGCACCAACATGAAACTGTGTATAATAGAACTAGTATGTATCATGTGCCCTTTTTTAACAAAAGACATTGTGGTGTAGTGGATACAATGCTAGACTTATATTTAAGAGGTCCTTGGTTCAATTCTTGATTACAATAGGATTTTATTTTTATTTTATTTTTTATTTACATTACGTTGGGGCCTATTTTCGAAGTTTTGCCTCGGGCTCCCAATTGCTCAGGGCCGGCCCTGCAGAAAAGTAAAAAAGACAACATGACTAAAGAGTTTTAGTCATCTACAGAAAAAGTACATTAATATGATCTATAAAGTTTTTCGATGGTCAAAATTTGCATTTCCAACTAGGTTCTATGTTTGGTGTTTGAGTGAATTTGTCTATTGTAGCTTGAGACTCATAAGAGAGAGAAAATTATTAGTAGTAAAAAGCATCATTAGATTGGCTCACACCTAACTTTCTTAAATACAAAGTTTAAAGTTCTTATCCTCCACCGCCAGATAAATGACGCTCACAAAAATGCACAACTATCGCAACCTTTCAATACTTTTGCCACAACATCCAAGTCATGGATGGCCAAGGGACAATCAACTCCAATTCCCTATCACAAACACGTTTGATCAATCTCTTTCCATTCCCCTGGTCACCACCACCAGTATAGTACTTGAAGTGTCCCGCTCCGCTCAATTCAACATGATGAATAATTGATAAAACGACGTTCAAACTTGGTTATGTAGTGACTTGCTCGAAGTCCCGTTCGATTGAGACAAGTCCTTGTTCAGGTGGGTGGTTTCGATGAACTCGTCTATGTCTTGCCTTCACACTTAAAAAAAATGAAACACGTGCTTGTTTTCGTTAGTGAATAAATTGATACATGCTAATAAAAGAGTTGAACCCATGTAGCTAAGGAAATAACACATCTTGTAGTCGATTTGTATAAAACATGAAAATGTTAAACTTGTTGCCTATATAGTATATCATACCGTGTTTTAAATTGACACTCGCCCTATCAATTTTACGACTTGTGCAAAGTGGAGTTTTCTTATGTTACCCCATAGGCTATTGACTTGTTGTCATAGTATATACGTTCATACAGTTTCAATGTTTGTCATATAGAGTATGACATTATTTGGGATACTTCGTGGAACATGTTTTGTTCAAATTAGACAGGAGGACTATCAAATAGTTGTTCCTGAGTTTGAGATAGAAAAATACAAAAACATGAAAAGTTTTTGGGACCGTGGATCATCGAGGCAGTCCCTGGTCTGGGAGCTGCATAGAGATGGAAAAATTTGAGATAAGCTTGAGTAGTATGGTAAGTTAATCAAATAGAGACTTGCATGGCAATTGGACAACTTGCGCACAATATTTGAGTTCCTCGAACAATCACCAGGACACTGGGATCGATTCGCCCAAGGAGAAACTTGGTATTGCGATATCTTCAGTGGGGGTGCAACTGAGTCTGAAGAGTGCGTCATAATACAGGATGTCAGGACCTTCTGTGGAGTTCGTAACTCTTGCACACGAAGTGTCTTCGTATTGCAATATAGTTTGTGGATGGCTTGTGGTGCCAATAACCCTCATATAGGCTAAATCGGCGTGCTAGCGACAATTCGCGTGTAGGTCGTTAGTTGAAAAAATAAATGGATGTACGGTACGTAACGCAACTATTGAGCCTAACATTTGGCTTCTACAGAGACACACATTACGCCACAATTAATATGTGATATTATGGTTTGATAGCGTGGTAATAGATCTTTATGTTATAAACTGTATTGTTGTATTGAAACATGGGAGAACAGACAGTATGGGTAAACTTAATCCTTTAGTGTTCCGCATTCATGATTTGCGACACAAGTATGCCTTACTAGTATATTGTCATGAATCTGATCCTAATGCAAAATTAGAAAGACCACATAGTAACGGTGTGCACTCACCAAAATTACATGCTAGTTTTGTTGAATGGGAGAGAGGCCTCTCTACCGGTGCATTTTCATATACTGACACCCCAGCAGATTGTGTTGCATGATGCAGGAAATAGTTTGTTCGGTGTAGAGCTCGCTTAGACGTCACCAAGGCATGGAGTTGTTTGTTGATTTGAGGCATACATCTGCGTTGAGGTTTTTACTTATACGGGACATATATGGACATCACCTATTATATTCGTCTTCAAGGTGTAAGCCTCGGGGCGTGATTCAGTGTAATAGAGAGTGTGAGAGTGAGAGAGAGTGAGCTGGAGCGATTGTAATATTGGCTTCGAGCCTTAATTTGTGATGTTCTATTTTAATATCAATAAAGATGATCATTCTTGTACTTCTTGTGTTTTCTCAATATTTGTGTTTGGGACATCTGTGCGACTCCCTCACTTAGTTGTTCAATCGGCCGTTATGATATTCGTCTTGTGCGAGTGCAACTTAGGCTCACACGACATATAGTCCATGCGAGGACGATCGGTCCTACGAAAATCTTGTTTAGTGGTGTTGTTTGTCTTGTAGTGGAGTAGAATGTTTTCCTATAATCTTGTCCGTGATCTCTCTTGAAGTTGATGAGTACATCTATTTCCAATCATTTGAGGGTGTAATGCCTGTGGTTCATATTACGTATTTCTGGAATACGTGTACATATTTATTCTTGTATTGCATGATTCCTTGTTTAGTTTTCTTCATGGCTTGGCTTGGTTTATTCTTGGCCCGGGTTGGCTTGGTTCGGTTGGGATTATTTTGGTTCATCATGAACCATGGATAAACCCCCTACCTACCACCACCTTTGATATTTATTGCCATTTCTTCCTTCTCTCTCTTCATTACTCATCTTCTTCTTCCCCATTACTTCCTTACCTACCAAGGAGAGGGAGAGAGAGAGAGAGGTTTAGGCAAGTACAACTTGCTTCCACAAGAGAACTCATTTTGATGGTTTCATTAGCTTCTCCTCATGATTCTAAACCACATTAGAACTTATCATTTTTCAGTTTGAGGCTTTAATTCTTGTAGATCTAGAAATTAGTTATTTTTGGATTTTGGTGGTTTTGATCTATCAAACTTCCTTGTTTTCAAGTTTTGATGGTTCCATGTTGTAGAAAATTTTATTCTACCCAATTTTGACCTTTGGAAAGTTGGATTCGGACTTGTTTTGACCGAGATATGGACTGTTGAAGCTTAGATTCAACTTTAGAGTTCTTGCTGTTCTTACCATTTGGAGAAGACAGTGAACAGTGAGCTAGCTTTTTAGCTTACGCCACTGAGCTGTACGCTGCTCTTTAGCGAGCGTACGCTAGCCTTGGTACGCTGCTCTTTAGCGAGCGTACGCTAGCCTTGGTATGCTGCTCTTTAGCGAGCGTACGCTAGCCTTGGTACGCTGCTCTTTAGCGAAGCGTACGCTAGCCGTGATACGCTGCCTGTTGGCAGCGTGTCTTTTGCGTACGCTAGCGTGAGCGTGCCCTAGACCCTTTCGTACGCTAGCTCAAGCGTACGCAGTCTTGAGCGTACGCTAGCTTGAGCGTACGCTGACCTGTAGCTTGAGCGTGCCCTTGTGTACGCTGACCCTTGCGTACGCTTCCCATTGGAAATGTATGGACCCTTTGGTACGCTAGCTTGAGCGTACGCTGACCTGTAGCTTGAGCGTACGCGTGCCTTGGTACGCTAGCTTAAGCGAGCAAGGTGTACGCTGGCCTGAGCATAGTTTGACCTGAGCGTATGGCCTTGGGCTGCCTTGGTCTTATGTCAGCGTGTCAGATTTGGTTTTATTTTCCTTAAGCTTGGCTCTTTTATAGCCCTGTATATTGATATTTTATTAGATATTTTACGCCCATTTTATATCCTTACGCCTTTTGTCATGAACTTGATAATTATGAATTTACTTGATATGTTTGGAATTGATAATTGAGCATGACGTGATAGTGACCCGTAGTGGTGCACTCCTGACATAATAACCTGACATGACCTGATAGTGGCCCGTCGTGGCGCACTCCTGACAAGTACACTTGACTTGATAACCTGACATGTTATACCTTGATAAGCTGTTGCGACGACTACCTGATATGACATGACCTGTATAATAACCTGGACACCGTGGGCGATTGTGCTTGTATAAATAAACCAGTCCTGTCTTGCATCATGTCTAGGACAGGGACTCCTGAGTACCACGGTCAGGAGTACCTACTGAACTGGACTAAGGCTAACAATTAGAATAAATCCAGTAGTCATGAAGAGATTTTCCAGCTACAGGCAATCCCGTTATCTGGGCGCCCCACTTGGGATCTGTAGCCTGCCGTCGAGTAGGGCACATTTCCAGCACACTGTTATGTGTTGCACCCTCTAAGTCACCTAAGGGTACATGCGTTTCCTGGAGGATGTACCCACTTGAATTCAATCCCTAATTGCGTCCGGATAGCCTGGATGGTCTGCAGGGCTTGTGGCTGTGGAATAATCTCACTGCATCTTACTAGTAATTAGGCCTGTGATAATCCTAGTTAGTTAACTATCAAGCCGTACTCTTGTTTGGCCGTGATTGATTGGATGGAGTCTAGTCCAGCTTTGTCTCGTCCCAATCCTGTATAAGGTTATGACATGACATGATTACTCGTGCTTTACTTTAATTCAATATCAAGATTGTTACATGTCCTGAATCCTTCTTTTATCTTGTCGATAAATGGTGAGAATTCCAAGTTCTGCTAAGACGAAGGGTTACAACCCCGGTCCTTGTTTGGTTTACGGGTTGTAACCTGGTTATCTGAATAGTCCCATAGTTATCTCATCGTATATCATCCTGTCATACTTTTCTTAAATTACTGTCTTTTATTATGTAATTATACTCTTGTGCTGATTGCTGGTTTTAGTTCTTAAGTGAAGCTTCCTTTGTGGCACTTGCTCTTTCTGGGGTCTGACCCAGCTGGTTTTGTGTGGCCAGATTTCGGAGCAGCTACCGAGGATCTACCGACATTCCTGCCAGATGGTGAACACTAGAAGGAATCCTGGCAACGAGTGGGTTATTTTTGGCTCTCCCACTCTATTGTAAAAATATTCTTTTGAGGCGTTTAGCCGACGAGCACTTGTTTAGCTCGGTTGCACTTACTTACTGTCTCTCTACGGGCTGTAACATGATTAACAGATCCTAGGGTTGATCATGTATGACTAAACTCGTGCTAGTCCTGACATTTTGTAACGACTAGCTTCATGATCAACTGAATATGTAATGTTTGGGACGCCTTACTATTGTATATTTAATGATCATACATCTTGTGACTTTTACTTACTTGCTTGTGATTGAGACACTAGGCTTGTTCATGACCTTAAGAGACTGTTGGCTTGTAGATAAACCCTCATGTATCTAGACAGCCGTGACCGTATAGCGAGATGGATTCCATTTCATATACGTAGCTGGCTATGTCTGCCCCCGCTCTCCAGTATTCTGGTTCTGGGGCGTGACATGGTTTAAGTGGTGGCCCATGCAGGTCTTGTAAATCAAGATATGTGAGGGTTTACCGAATAGATGTCTCAATCAGTATTCGTCCTTGATCTCTGCTCATATCTTCTAAATCCCTGGATTCTTGTCCTGATCATATGCTTGTATCGTTGATCTGTCCTGGTCCTTCCTTATTGTTCCCTATGTCGTCTTCTTCAGCGACATTGTTCGTGGTCCTACCGACCAGCAAGGCGGAACACCTCCCGCGGACCAGCAGCAACCTGGAGATCAAGCCCAGCACTCAGGAGCAGCCTCCCGAGTCGTACCTACTGGAGGAGAGCCGCCAGTTCAGCCAGTCCAGCCTGCAGAGCCTGATAATGGCACTTTGGTGGGTCTCATCAGATCATTGTTAGCTTCTCAAGATCGTCGTGGAGATGCATTGCACCAGGCAGTGGAAGATGCTCTGAACAGAGGCGGTCATCCAAGGAACAGTGCAGCAAACAGTTTCAAGCGCCTGAACCCTCCATTCTTCGATGGAAGTGAAGATGCTATCGCTGCTGACGCGTGGCTCCAGGACACAGAAGTCATTCTAGAGGCAGCCAGAACCCCAGAAGACGAGAAGGTGGCCGTTGTGCGCCTGCAGTTATTGGATCTTGCTCGCAGCTGGTGGGCAGCACAGGCCGTGGGATTAGTGGCCCCTATCCCATGGGCACTATTCAGAGAGAGATTCCAGACTAAGTACTTCGATGCGGTGGCTCGGTATGATCTGCAGACCAAGTTCACCAACCTGAAGCAAGGAGAAAGAACGGTCGACGAATATGCGGCCGAGTTTTCCAGGCTTAGTCGGTTTGCTCCCACTTTGGTGGCGACCGAGTTTGACAGAGCCCAGCGGTTCCAGCAAGGGCTCCACCTCGAGATTTTGTTGGCAGTGGAGCAGTTTGAGCATCATACTTTTGATGCAGTGTTGAGGGCAGCTAGGAGGCACGAGTATACCTCCCACAGAATAGTTGACAGGACCGGAGGTCGGAAGCGATCTCACGGCCAGATGACCCAGTCGACAGCACCAGCCCCGGCAGTCAGGGCTTTGACAATTGGAACTCCGAGGCAGGCGGCCTCAGTGACGTCGGTCACGTCCCCTCAGCAACAGAAGCAGAAGCAGTCTTCCGCAATGGGCTGCACTCATTGTGGAAAGCCAGGACACGTTGTTTCGGAGTGTCGCAGAGCACTGGGATTGTGTTTAGCTTGTGGAGCACCGGACCACATGATCGGGTCCTGCCCGAATAGAGCTGGTTCCTCCTCTTCGGCCCAGACTAGTCCCTCGGTAAGGGGACCAGCCCCAGTCCAGCAGTCGCAGCAGTATCCATTGCAGAGGCCATTGCCGCCTCAGGCCCAAGTATTTCAGCAGCAATACCAGCCTCCGAGGCCATTGCCGCCTCAGGCTCTCGCCTTCCAGCTACAAAGACCCCAGCAGTATGCCCAGGTCCAAGCACAGATCCAGAACCGGTAGAGAGGTTTCTAGCAGGATATCTTCCCTCTTTCTCGTGCCTTCGATTTCCTTGCTTACATACATGATTGCATGATTGATTGCTTAGTATAGCTTGCCTGTGATTAGTCTAGCTTGTCCTTGCCACTCTAGCCTCTTGATTAAATTTCGAGGACGGAATTCTTTTAAGGTGGGTAGAGTTGTAATGCCTGTGGTTCGTATTACGTATTTCTGGAATACGTGTACATATTTATTCTTGTATTGCATGATTCCTTGTTTAGTTTTCTTCATGGCTTGGCTTGGTTTGTTCTTGGCCCGGGTTGGCTTGGTTCGGTTGGAATTATTTTGGTTCATCATGAACCATGGATAAACCCCCTACCTACCACCACCTTTGATATTTATTGCCATTTCTTCCTTCTCTCTCTTCATTACTCATCTTCTTCTTCCCCATTACTTCCTTACCTACCAAGGAGAGGGAGAGAGAGAGAGAGGTCTAGGCAAGTGCAACTTGCTTCCACAAGAGAACTCATTTTGATGGTTTCATTAGCTTCTCCTCATGATTCTAAACCACATTAGAACTTGTCATTTTTCAGTTTGAGGCTTTAATTCTTGTAGATCTAGAAATTAGTTATTTTCGGATTTTGGTGGTTTTGATCTATCAAACTTCCTTGTTTTCAAGTTTTGATGGTTTCATGTTGTAGAGAATTTCATTCTACCCAATTTTGACCTTTGGAAAGTTGGATTCGGACTTGTTTTGACCGAGATATGGACTGTTGAAGCTTAGATTCAACTTTAGAGTTCTTGCTGTTCTTGCCATTTGGAGAAGACAGTGAACAGTGAGCTAACTTTTTAGCTTACGCCACTGAGCTGTACGCTGCTCTTTAGCGAGCGTACGCTAGCTTTGGTACGCTGCTCTTTAGCGAGCGTACGCTAGCCTTGGTACGCTGCTCTTTAGCGAAACGTACGCTAGCCGTGATACGCTGCCTGTTGGCAGCGTGTCTTTTGCGTACGCTAGCGTGAGCGTGCCCTAGACCCTTTCGTACGCTAGCTCAAGCGTACGCTAGCTTGAGCGTACGCTGACCTGTAGCTTGAGCGTGCCCTTGTGTACGCTGACCCTTGCGTACGCTTCCCATTGGAAGTGTATGGACCCTTTGGTACGCTAGCTTGAGCGTACGCTGACCTGTAGCTTGAGCGTACGCGTGCCTTGGTACGCTAGCTTAAGCGAGCAAGGTGTACGCTGGCCTGAGCATAGTTTGACCTGAGCGTATGGCCTTAGGCTGCCTTGGTCTTATGTCAGCGTGTCAGATTTGATTTTATTTTCCTTAAGCTTGGCTCTTTTATAGCCCTGTATATTGATATTTTATTAGATATTTTACGCCCATTTTATATCCTTACGCCTTTTGTCATGAACTTGATAATTATGAATTTACTTGATATGTTTGGAATTGATAATTGAGCATGACGTGATAGTGACCCGTAGTGGTGCACTCCTGACATAATAACCTGACATGACCTGATAGTGGCCCGTCGTGGCGCACTCCTGACAAGTACACTTGACCTGATAACCTGACATGTTATACCTTGATAAGCTGTTGCGACGGCTACCTGACATGACATGACCTGTATAATAACCTGGACACCGTGGGCGATTGTGCTTGTATAAATAAACCAGTCCTGTCTTGCATCATGTCTAGGACAGGGACTCCTGAGTACCACGGTCAGGAGTACCTACTGAACTGGACTAAGGCTAACAATTAGAATAAATCCAGTAGCACTACGCCAAACTATGCATTTTTCGACAGACCAAAATCGTCGTAAATAATGATAAACGATAGTTTTAATCCGTCAGACCATCCGTCGTTAATAGCACGTCCCAAAATATAAATGACAGTTTTGAACTGTCGTTTTCTAGCTGAAAAAATGACAGTTATTGTCTGTCAAATAAAAACAACAGGCTAAAACTGTCAAATTATCTATGAATTGGTCGGCTATTGTCTTTTTCTTTTCAATAGTTAAGGTCTGTTGTTTTTCTAGACACATAATTAAAAAAACAAATCTCAATTCACCCATATCAAAAGTATATAAACATGTTCATCCTATATATAATACTGCTAAACTATAGTTTCATATAAACATCAACAATCATCAACAGTGAAAAAAACTCAATCAAAATTGTATTAACTAATAAAATGTATCGACTTTACATAGCAATATTCCATCAAAATCAAAATGAAACCCCAATGTTGCTTATAGATTTCGATGTAGTTCTTCGTTGTCACACATAATTGATGCCTCAACAAAATTGGTAATCTCTAGAGCTTAATGTTCAGAGGAAAACTCATGGCAATCCAGAAGGTGTTCAAGGGAGAACTGGTCTGATGTAACGTATCGATGCATCGAGTCACCTAGGCTTGCTCTACCATTCTGCCACCAAAATTAAGATTATAACTTCAAGTTTGTCAATGAAAACATTTTAAAAATAGAATAAAAGAATTTGCACCTTCTGAAGTGACCCGATGTAAGATTGAGGATCTTCCATTTCTCAAAACATTGCTATTAGTGCCATTACAACCTTTAGGATTTGGTTGGTGCATTCACGTTTGTATTGTATTTGTTTTCTCATCTTATTAAGGAGACCACCAGGAGGGACACGTGGAACGGGAAGCTACCATATCTCCTCCTGATGCTGATCCATCCCTTGATCATCGACATACCAAAATTATGGTTCGCTGAAGGTATCCATATTTCCTAAAAAAGATTGGAAAATCAGTCAGAGTGATCATGGTCAAATTTGATATGAAACTTGCAGAGGAAGAATACTTACGATGAGCATATTATCTAATTTCTTCAGTGCAGGGAGACTGATATGTAGATCTGAACGCGGTCTACAATTCATGACCTGAGTTAAAAGAACCAAAGAGAAACAAAATCATTAGATAAATGGAAAACTAATGCTCTTGTATTATTATAAAGTTAGAAAGTTGTACCAAGAAATAAAGAAGTCTTCTATGTCCCCTAAGCAATTGAATATATTACCTTTGGCACTGGGAACATAGTACAGGTTCTAAAAGTGAAAAGTAGATGATACATAAGTGAGACATTCATTACTATTAGGATCAGTGAAATAATATTTTGAACAAATAGCTTTTGATGTACCAAACATGTATTCCGCAATAAATCAATGCAGAGGAAGCTGAATTCTGACACAGATCTCTGTTAGGGAGCTCTTACAATAGCATCTAAATTGCATGCAAATGCTTATGATCCAATGAATAGACACTAGCAACCACATATCCTACATCTTCAATCAATCTCATAGTTCTCTTTCATAGTGCATGGTAAGTCATTAAAAAGTTTATACCTGCTAGTGACAAATATTATAAAAATTAAGTCTAATGTAACTACCATCATTTCCTCATTTAGACTTCATTTTGTTATTTGGTTTCATTCGTAGACTGCTATTTACAATGCCCATTTTCTTTAGTCACTTCCTTTAATAGATCTAACATTTTCTTTCCCTTTATGCTCTTATAGCATGTCCCAAGTCGCTAAGCTTGGTTTGAAACCTATTTAAACTTGTATAATTTGCAATCTATGTAAATAATTTATTCACCTTTAGCTCATTAAAATGCATTAGACATGGTAAATAGAGTTAAATATAGGATATGCAAAAGAGGTGCATTTGACATATCCTGGAAGCATCCTATTGTTTGTGTGTTGGATACATTCCGGTATGGGTATGACACCTGTATTGAAGTACCGATACAACATCTACCAATAATCAATAAATTAACAATAAATAAAAAATACGACGGGCTGAAGAATAAAAGCAGGGGGAAGTGAATGAAGAAAACAAGATTTGCAACTTATACAAGTTTTGCATAGTACACATGATAAACCACCGTAAAGAATGTAACCAACTCTAATTCCTAATTGGCATATTAACCATCAAAAATCACCTTGTACAGGCATTTTGGTAGTTTTCGACATTGGTGGTTCCTATCACAAGTCAGATCAATCAAAACATGGTTTAAAGTATCGGCCGATACGACCTATATCGATACTGTTTGGCATGTCCCGATCCGATACCAACCGATATACGATACTGACCCATACCGACATTAGGGTCTCTTTTCCGTCAATTCGGCAAAGAAAACTAAACGAAAAAGACAAATCATCAAGGGTTTAAAGCATAATAAGGTTGTAAAAGCATGTAAAGGAAGAAAATTAATCTATTCATGTATGTAAACCAATCGGTAAGGTTGACTACTATTTCATTTAATTTCAAAGCTACTAAGAAATAACACTGTAAATACTTAAAATTATGCCTAAATGTATAAAATATATGTTTTTAAATGTAAATAATTTATTAATGATTATTTGTTTTCGACACGAAAAAAATTCGATACTCCGATCTTTAGCCGCTGATACTACCAATATCACTGATGCCAATACTCATAGGAATAGTCCGATACTGATTCCGATACCAATACTGTGAACCTTGGCTCAAAACTTACCATTAAGGTAGGTTTCTCTGCCCACCAACTGCTATGTAAGTTCAACAGCTAGCCACTCCACTTCCCATTGTTCACTTAGGATTTTGGCACCAATTTAAAATGTGAATAATGAGTTGTCAACTGACATAAATTTGATATCAATCTTCCTTAAGTACCCTTTAGATTTAGTTTCTTAGGCCATAGTCAGCCCCTTAAAATTTTGACGTCAACCTTCAGTGCCTTCCCAATTTAGTTACTTGGTCCTTAACCAACCATTTTCTAATGGGAATGGTTATGGTGATAATAATCTTCTAACACATACATACAAGTTCAATATCAAACTGACTTCAAGTTGACACAGCAAGTGACGAAAACTGTCACTTCTTTTGTTTAGCTTTCTCGTAAACCATAGCTGATCCGATTCAGATGGGAAAAGTCTTGGAAGGGAAGAAGGGAATGCCTCCTATAACTCTATTATCATAAAGTTTGGTGTTTATAGCACCAAATCTTCAATCCTCAAGTTCAACAAACAGAAGAACAGCAGTTTAATTGAAGCCAAAAGCATACAAGACAGAAGATGCGCTAATCTTCTAACATACCAAAAAATCCATAATTAACGAAAGGATAAGCATAGTAGCAAGCAAATGTTGCATAACCAGGGTTGAAAGTTTATCTTTAACTTTATGGTTTTTGAATGGTTCAATAAGAGTTGATAGCAAATTTTAGGTTGTCAACAGAATTAATGGCAAATACTTGGATCAACTGAAAGTTATAATGGATCCAAATTTTGGATTATCAACCAGATAGAATCCATTTGACTGTTCCTTTATATCAATTGATGGCTTGGCCAGGAAAAACAATTTTCTGGTTTGCTAAGTCAGATTTGCTTGATTAGTTACAATTTTTTTATTACTGTCTTACTTCTTAGAAGTTTGATAAACTAGCACGACTCTCCGAACCATAAAGCACCCAGGTACCTGAGTAACCTCTGTTACAGATATCATAATCACAAGTTTAGCGTCCTCCTCTTCCAAGAACTGGTAGCTCTCCGACAATATAATGAATAAACGAGGCATCGTTCCCAAGGCCAGAATAACAAGAAAACATATTAGAGTTGTCTATGCTAGAAGTAATTTTTATCCATCTGCAAAACAGTACCTAAAGATGTTAAGATACATGAGACCCAAAATTATTGTTTGCACTTTGTAGTATCGGCCGATACCGATCCAATATGGCCGATTGAGAAAATAATTTGGTCATTCAGTTTGAATACACTTCGACTTTGAGTAGAATTGTATGAGAAAGGTTATCCTCCTGTGCATATGTACTCAAACCACTCAGTGAAAATATTCCAATTATTCTAATGTAGTATTTTATAGGTTTAAATTTTGGACATGGTAGCTTGTCAGGTATGATTTCGATGCTATATTATGTATACACTATGTAAGTATGTATATACATTATAGTATATAAAGGTTTGATTCCGACACTATATTATGTATATTAGTAATGGTCGGGAGTAATAAGAAGACAATGAAATATCCATACCTGAAAATGATGATTTGGGCACTGGAACAGAATTATGTATCATTGACATTCATGAATAATTTGAGTAGTTCAACCCCTAATTCTATTGGAAGGAAAAAAAGAGTAGAACAAAGGTTTTGATTGGCATTATCAAAATATGGATGCAATCTTGTTCAAAGATAGATTGCAATTATTTCTTTGAATGGTCCATTTATGATTGCACAAAAAATATGACATAGTAATAATGAAAAAAAAGATAAATATTGTCGTTTCACACATGCTCATGGAAAGACACACGAGCACAACATTTGCCATTATGCTCATGCTCATGCTCATGCAGATGTTTGAGTACATGCAGAACAAAATGGACACCATGACAAAACTAAGAGGGTGAAATATACCCAGTATAAGTAACTGTATGCACCAATATATCTTATTTTCAAATTACCAATCTCCAACAGCCTCTGCTATAGGCAACCACTTGTTATAGAACAAGGTTAATTGACCAATCTAGTTATAGTGTATTTCTCTCAGTTTTGGATGTTTGCAACCAGATGAGCATGATGCACAATGTAATGAATGAGAAGGGGTTAACTAACCTTCTCCTGTGAGGATGGATCCTCTGAAGGATGTTTCGTACACATTAATTATTGGTTATTTTACAATGTGTTTCATTACAAGCACTGGGATTTAATTTACCATGTGTGCATGCACGCACAAACAAGCAAACATGTGTAGCATCATATACAAGTACATAAAAAAATGCATGTAATAAAATGTAGGCAACAAATCAAAACCCCACACTTGTTATAATACCCACAACCACAAACCAATGTTCATAAGAGGCAATGTTCAACAGAGGCAATCTATAACTTCATAAGTGTCAACGCTCATAAGTGAAAATTTGTAGAACTTAATTTCAATTTGTAGAACCAAAAATAAGAATCGGCACCTTCGAATTAGTTCAATAGTGAGACATTCTGTCAACATGCTCTTCATTATATAAGGGCAATATTCCTTCCTCTAGATACAATTTTTTTTAACTTCATTTCCTCATAATAAATATATTGATGGAATAAATATTGTACAAGAAAAAGACTAAAGAATGAAATAGGATAAGTTCAGTTTTACACTTAGAGATGGATAAAGTGAACCTTTTATGGGATAAATGGATCGGCTACAAGAGAGTATAACATAAACCTTTTATGGGATAAACTAAACTTTGGCACTTCCAACAATTGAATAGATGGCTCCGTGGATTGGCAAAAATTACAAGAAGAAAAACCATGATTATCAACAAGCTTTTCTATAACTGTGTTTGTGGAGATGCCTATGAGTCTATGACCCACTAATAGCTAAAAAGGGGAATTACAATAGGTTTGTACTATCGAATGGAAGGAAGTCCATTCAACATTTAGAATGGACGATTAAAAAATTATAATTAAGAGAGCCATGCACACCCCTCTGCCATGTTGAAATTTACTAAGCATCCAGTCATTTGAATCTGATGCCAATAATTTGTTAGCTTCCTAAAAATAAATTCCTTTTCTTATTAGAAAATTGTTACAAGTTGTATTCCCTACAGGTACCACAGCAGGACATGCATACATGTATCCTCGAGACATACAAACGTGTTATTGGATTTGGACATTGTTTAGACATATATATATATCAACGACAAAAACCGTCTCCTTAACAGAAAAAAGGACAAAACAAGAACATAAAAAATATCCATAAGAAGCTGAGTACACTTAAACTTGGCTCAGTTAGAATGAAGTTCAAAACTCTTGGTCCTTGGATTGTTTAAACAACACATCCTGCCATTACAACATTAAGTATTTGACTACTTGCTTTCCTTGATTCATGGTGAGTAACTTGACAATATTATAGCCTAATGCTAGTGTCCAATCTATGACACAAACAACATAGTTAGGTACACTATCAAACATTATATTAGACTACAGAATAAATTTACAAAGTCGGTAGGCAAAGTTAAGGCAGCATTTTTTCTGTATACTAGCTTACCTCATGTTGTCTGTTATAGACTTCCATTAGCCTAATTTGCATTAAAATTCTTATTTCAAACATGAATATACAGGAAAATAAAATGGGTCAAAAAAATATCAAGGCACCTGCCAACATAAAGGAGAACCATGTCTATACTAAAAGGATCTTTAAGTGAATTTTAGGTCGAACAAAAAACCTTGGGATCCAACATCATCATTAATGTTCCAAATCCAGACCTATTTTTAGTTAATCTTGGTTTGGGTGGGCCATCGGTGTCTGTACCTCTTCGATGGTGGAGGTGAAGTCGAGGATTCTTCTGTGCGGTGGTTGTAATCAAACCGATATCTAAGAGAAGGATAAGAAGAATCTAAAACCCGAAAGTTCTAATCAAACCAAACTCAAAGAAAGATGTACCACATGGAGGTCTTCTCGCCTCCTACTGCCTCTTTCGCCCGCCGTGCTCACATGTGGCTTTTTCCTTTGTGAAAGTGAAAGTGAAAGAGGGGGGATGAGAGGGAATAGTGAAAGAAGGGGGGAAGGGAATCCGAAAAGTAAAAATTTAGTGCAGGAATTGAAAAAATTTCAAAGGAATCTTGATGGAATTTTGATCATAAACGACTGTATAACTCCGTCGAATACAAATTTACTGTTTTAGTAAAATAGGTTTTGATATTAAACAACAATTTTAATCCGTAAAAAATACAACGACAATTTTAATACGTTATTATTGGATAACTCTAACTGTCGCAAATCGTCTATTTTGGTGTAGTGTAGTCATGAAGAGATTTCCCAGCTACAGACAATCCCGTTATCTGGGCGCCCCACTTGGGATCGGTAGCCTGCCGTCGAGTAGGGCACATTTCCAGCACACTGTTATGTGTTGCACCCTCTAAGTCACCTAAGGGTACATGAGTTTTCTGGACGATGTACCCACTTGAATTCAATCCCTAATTGCGTCCGGATAGCCTGGATGGTCTGCAGGGCTTGTGGCTGTGGAATAATCTCACTGCATCTTGCTAGTAATTAGGCCTGTGATAATCCTAGTTAGTTAACTATCAAGCCGTACTCTTGCTTGGCCGTGATTGATTGGATGGAGTCTAGTCCAGCTTTGTCTCGTCCCGATCCTGTATAAGGTTATGACATGACATGATTACTCGTGCTTTACTTTAATTCAATATCAAGATTATTACATGTCCTGAATCCTTCTTTTATCTTGTCGATAAATGGTGAGAATTCCAAGTTCTGCTCAGACGAAGGGTTACAACCCCGGTCCTTGTTTGGTTTACGGGTTGTAACCTGGTTATCTGAATAGTCCCATGGTTATCTCATCGTATATCATCCTATCATGCTTTTCTTAAATTACTGTCTTTTATTATGTAATTATACTCTTGTGCTGATTGCTGGTTTTAGTTCTTAAGTGAAGCTTCCTTTGTGGCACTTGCTCTTTCTGGGGTCTGATCCAGCTGGTTTTGTGTGGCCAGATTTCGGAGCAGCTACCGAGGATCTACCGACATTCCTGCCAGATGGTGAACACTAGAAGGAATCCTGGCAACGAGTGGGTTATTTTTGGCTCTCCCACTCTATTGTAAAAATATTCTTTTGAGACGTTTAGCCGACGAGCACCTGTTTAGCTCGGTTGCACTTACTTACTGTCTGCCTACGGACTGTAACATGATTAACAGATCCTAGGGTTGATCATGTATGACTAAACTCTTGCTAGTCCTGACATTTTGTAACGACTAGCTTCATGATCAACTAAATATGTAATGTTTGGGACGCCTTACTATTGTATATTTAATGATCATACATCTTGTGACTTTTACTTACTTGCTTGTGATTGAGACACTAGGCTTGTTCATGACCTTAAGAGACTGTTGGCTTGTAGATAAACCCTCATGTATCTAGACAGCCGTGACCGTATAGCGAGATGGATTCCATTTCATATACGTAGCTGGCTATGTCTGCCCCCGCTCTCCAGTATTCTGGTTCTGGGGCGTGACAGAGGGTGAATCGTTAGTTCACAACCATGATTTTGCCATTGGTATACTTATTGCCTAATTATGACTTCCTTGTTTAATATATTCTACATCCTTGCATTTCTATCCTATTGTCTTGTTAAGTGTTGTGAGTCTTAGGTGGCTCCTATGTGACATGAGCCACAAGACAATGTCTTGTTTATGTGGCAAAATTATATCTCAAAAGACAATGAGATAGAAAAACTCTCTCCAATACAAAAGTATTGAGAAGACAATAAAAAATATTTTTTCCAACTTCCAAGGCAACTTTTAAGACAACTACTCATTTTATTTCTTTTTTCTAATATTTTTTATTCATAATTGATGACATGGAAGAGAAGACATTGTCAAGTGCATTGTCTAGAACAAGACAATCAACTTCACAATGTTTTCTTTAATTTTTGCCACATAAGCTTCACAATTGACTTGACAATTGCATTGGAGATGAACTTTTGAATAAAATTTTGTCATTCCTGTGTGGCATTAACTTTTTTTCAAAGTCACAATAGGGTTGGAGATGCTCTTAGTTGACTTCTTGTTGGTAACTTCAAGTTGCTGTTATGTACAATAGGTTCTTCCATTGAGACGACTGAAAGAACTTCATGATGATACTTCGCGGTAGAACTTTTCTGCTACAAAATGAATAATTTTCTTAGAAGGATTTCTTGACCATGTTCATCTTCTTGATTAGAAGAATTTTTTGACCCTGTCCATCTCCTTGTTTTCTGCGTACACGCAACAAATGTGAGAGAGGGCGGGCATAGCTACTATGGTTATATAATCCCTGAGCCTTAAGCATCTCCAACCCTACTGTGAGTTTAGAAAATGGTTGCCACATAGGAATGACAAACTTTCATTCCAAAAATTCTTCTCCAATGCAAATATAGAATAAAATATGAAGTTGACATGACAATGACATGGCAAGGAGAATGTGAAGTTGGTTGTCTAGATCTAGACAATGCACTTCACAATGACTTTGTCTCCACATCATCAATTATGTATAGAAATATTTATAAAAAAGTTGAAGAAGTGGAAGAGTTGTCTTGGAAGTTGGAAAAAATACTTTTTATTGTCTCCTCAATACTTTTGCATTGGAGATAGTTTTTCTATCTCATTGTCTTTTGAGATATAGTTTTGCCACATAAACATGACATTGTCTTGTGGCTCATGCCACATAGGAGCTACCTAAGACTCACAACACTTAACAAGACAATAGGGTTGGAGATGCTATAATAGGTCAGATTTTAGGGTACACGTAAGCATACCACAGAGATGGGCATAAGATATTTACATCTTGTCAATTGTATGTCAAGTTAAGGTCTATACATGATATATGATAATTTTGTTTTTCATATTAACCATAATCTTTTTAGAATTGTGTTTAAGAAATAGATTTAGTGGATCCTTGTACGAATTAATTGAACATGGACCAGCGTCTCTGTGAAGTGTTAATATGCTCGGACATGGACGTAGCCCACGAATTGTGTATCAACAAGTTGTATGTTTAGCTTTAGAGAGCTTTCCGTTAGCAGCATCAATTTAGTAACATGGATAAGGATCTTGGATATATACGATATATTGTCTTTTTCTTCAATGGTGGAAACAACAAATTATTGATAATAGAATGATGGATTGTTCTTTAAGAAAACAATTATATCTTTAAGAAAAGGGACACTTTGGTGGCTCATTCATTGAGTTTTCCATGTATTTCGATTTCTTTCAGCATAGGGTGAGGTGTTCTACTAAAGTACATCAAATTAAAGTGAGACAGTTAGAGAGAGAGGATTAATATCAAGTCTATTGATGGACCTTTTAAGTGGCTCTAGGGCTGAAAATCGAACGAACGAACTCGAACAAAAAGTGTTCAAGCTTGATTTGACTTAACTATCGAACGAGTTTGATTCGAGCCGGGCTTGGACCGAGCCGAACACGAGCCGAATGCGAACGGTTTGTATTGTTTTACAGTCCTAGTAGTAAATATTTATAGGACATGTTGTATAGACTATCACACTGTTTCTCTCAAGTTTTAAAGACTTTTTTTATTGAATTACTTATGCTCTTTACATCATAAATTTACCATCATATAAAGAACAGAAAAATGAATAAAATGTCAAAGACAAAATATATTTTTATCTATTAAAAAAGGCATTACATATAGAAAAAGTCCTAATATGAGAAATCGAACCGAGCTCGAACCTGTTTGCGAACAAGATCGAGTCGAACAACCTACGGTCGAACTCGGTATCGATTAGTCCACGAACGAGCTTAAACCGAGCTTGGACCGAGCCGAGCACGAGCCGAATGCGAACGGTTTGAATCATTTTACAGCCCTAAGTGGCTCAACGAGAGCATGTCTTGTTGATTTATAGTGAACTAATATATACAGACGTGCTTTAACCATCTTTTAATTTAAAAAAATAGATTCGGAAAGAGCAAAAAGTATTAGAACAACAAATTTTATTGGGTACTGTTATTGACATTTATAATGTTAATACACGGACATATTTAAAATTTAAATAATAAAAATTAAAGAGGAGTTGAGGATGACATTTTAGAAGTGTCAATAACGACATCCATTATATTTTTCTTATAAAAAATTATACCTAATTACCTAGTTGTTCTTGTTAAATTAAATAAATAATTTTAATTAGTAAAGTTAGATAATGACATATTTGTAACAATTTTTTTTTTTATAGTAGTAAAGATTAATATACTAAGGCTTTCTCTCCTATTGTGTGTATGCCAAGGCTTTTTGTCTCCTGATTCCATTGGCATTTGCCTGCTTCCTAAGCAAAATTGCGGTTGGAAACTTTGGAAGGGAAGATAACAATATTGTATGATATAATATTTGTATGAGTAATGCTTTTCGTACTTTCAAATTATTCTTCCAAATTTTTTTTTTATGTGACAGCTGACATGATATGTTAAATAATATTATGTGCCATCTAATATGGTAACTAATATGACAACTTTTAAACCAAAAAAATTAATTATTCAATTTTTTTATGTTAGTATTAATGTTAAATATTAATGTTAATATTAATACGACTGTTACTGTTAATATTATTGTTAATGTTAAAAATTAACTCTAATGTTAATATTAATATCAATATGATTGTTAATGTTAATATTAATTTTAATACTAATTTTAATATTAATATTAATGTTAATGTTAATATTGTTAATTTTAATTTTATTTCTAAAATATGTCATGTCAGCTGTCACGTAAGGAAAAATGGTTTGGAAGGATAATTTGGAGGGACAAATACATTATTCTATCCCTATTGTCCAAATAAAGACATCTAGAGCTACTAGCTTCATGCATTATGTGAGCTACATGTTCGTTTTTAAAGTCAAAACAATGCCCCTAATTAAGATTAATATTTAACCACTTGATAATCAGCACTAGATTTCACTGGCCTTGCGAGAGGGCTTACGACCGAAGCCTGAAATCCTCAGTCCAGATCAAGCGATCAACCTCTACAAAGGTTGGACCTGAGGGTTCCAAACTAACCCTTTGGATGTTCAATTCGGATAAAAATACACATAAAATAAAGAAGAAATATATATTAAAATTCATTGATTCCACAGGATTTCCATACACTAAATTTTGATAATATGTACTTTACCCTTGTAAATGTGCTTTTATCAATGTGTTATTATGTGTCCTTAGGATACATACTAATATAATCCTGTGTATCTATCGCCTTGATGGATATATATATAACCAAAAATTTTACATTTAGGGACGTAAATTTTATATTTTCAGAAATTAAATTTTCAGAAAATTATACTTTAATATTTGGTGAATATATAAATATTTTTCGGAAAAAATATAAAAAAGGAAAAAAAAGTATTTCTTAAAACATAAAAAAATGAAGAAACTGAAAAACAAAATACCAAAACATAAAAAAAAAGAAAAAATCATTCTTAATTAAATAAAAAAAGGTAAAAATTGGAAAGAAAAAAAAAAGAAAGAAAGAAAAAAAAAATCATAGCATTAGAGCTTCATTAGTAGTTGGGACTCTCAAATGTAATTTAGGACCCAAAATTTAAAAAAAAAAGGTAAATATAGAATGGGTTGAATTTGTATGAGAATAGTAGGAAATGATAAAGTGAGCTCCGGTCCCAAAGATTGTGTGACAAAAATTGATGTAGAAAAAAATTTATATAAAATCTAGAATTTAGAAAGTTAGGCTCCAAATTGGGACTTATTATTCTACAAAACGAGTTTCTACAATCTAGAATTTAGAAATTGGAAGATCCAACCCTTAACACCTATGGGTAAGATGGGACCGAAATTACAGAAATTGAAACTAGAAATGAGACTTATTATTCTACAAAATAAGCCCTACATTCTAAATCTAGAATCTAGAAAATGAGATGGACCTTTACTAATGATGCTCTTAGGGGCTGTTTGGATAGATGTAACTCTTTGGAAGTGTGAAAGTGGCACTTGCAGCAAGTTGAGTTTCCGTTGACTTGCGGCAAGTGGCACTTTCCAAAATCTGTTTGGATGGAGTAATTTTTGTCTGCTGCAAGTGGAATGAAAATTGGTTTGGTGTTTGGATGGTTGTTGAAAGTGGAGAAAAATGAGTTTGATTGTTTGGATGGTTGTTGAAAGTGGATGTTGAGGTTGGATGGTAAACGTAAGTATGCTTACCCCCAAACCTAAATATTTATCATTTAAACCAAAATATTAGAATATAAATTATTATAAATTACCACTATTATTATTATTAGTAAAATAGGAATAGTTATTATTATTATTATTATTATTATTAAATTAATTAATTAATTAAATATCATAACTAAACTAATTAATATAATTGGATGATCCGGATCCCAAACAGATATTTAATTTTAAAAAAATTCTCGAGTCTTCCATTTGAAGCCGGATGCATCTCTGCTCCTTTTTTCTTCACAGGTTTGTTTTCGGGATGATTCTTCTTCTTCTTCTTCTTGATTCATTTTTTCTTTTCTTAAGAGTTCTTCTTCTACTTATCTTCTTCTTCTTCTTGCTCCCACCACCACTACCACCATCACCGCCACCTCCTGCTCTTCCCACCGCCACCGGCACCGACACCTCCTACTCTTCCCACCACCACCGCCACCTCCACCTCCTACCCACCGCCACCTCCTACTCTTCCCACCACCACCACCACCGTCGCCACCTCCTACTCTTCCTACCACCACCTCTCCCCACCCCACCGCGACCTCTCCACCACCCGCCACCACTCCCCACCGCCACCTCCTACTCTTCCGGCGAGCCTCTGCGATTTTGGCGACCACGACCGCCTCGTGGACCTCCTCGACGACCGGAGCCGGTGACCATTCGCCAGATCCAGCGAGCTTCGAGTGTTTCCTTTTTCTCTCTCCACCTCGCCTCACTTGCATCCCTCTTTCCCCTCTTTTGGGCTGCAAGTGAGAGGGGAGTGAAAAGTAGAGAAATGGGGAGACATGTTCTGAAATGTGTCAGAATAGAGTCACTTACTGCACAAATTTAACGGAAAACCAAACAATGAAACTCTATTGAAAACAGGACAGTTGCAGCAAAACCTAGCAGTTGCAGCTCACTCCCCTCGTACCAAACAGCCCCTTACAGCATGAAGATATCCACTATGAACAGTCCAATCAACCAGTACACACAATTGGGCATATAATCTGTCAATCATGTATCAACAAGTGCGCCATGCATAGTTGGAGGTGCTTTCCAAATAAGAAAAGAAGGAATCACTAGTTATCTTTCTTGTGGTAGGAGCTAAGAGTCAGAGCCCATTTGAGTACAAATGGGCAGCCCCTCCTTTTTCTTTACTAATCTGCACTATCCTTTAATTGCATATCATTTAGTTTTTTTTTTCCCTCCCATTAGCAATATTTTCTAAGTCGAATGTAAGAATAAATTGGATATATGTTTCTGACTGACACATGAGTTATAGAAAAATCTGTATACTCATTTATCTTAATCGTGATGTTGATAATTTTTGTCGCCAAATTTGGCAAATCTCAATTTCAGTATATGTTTTTAGTTAGAAAAAATAGAGGGTTAAATTTGAGATGCATGAGGATCATGGACTTTGGTATGTAAATACAGCACTAATGGACACTTTCCAAAGTGATGCTTTGTGATTTCAATACACATGCAAATGGATATATATAATTGTTGGCGTTTGGTATCATTGCCCTCCGCCGCCCCCCCCCCCCCCCCCCCCCCCCCCCCCCTCCAATAGAAATATATCAAGTAGTCTTAACAACTAATTCCCTTACTAAGTCACTTCAATGGGCATTGAATAACAACTAATTCCCTTAATTATTAAGTCACTTCAATGGGCAGACTTTTAAAAGTAAAAAAATTAGTATTTTAAGCATCGGACCAGATATCGACTCGATCAAGACACTGGATCGAATCAAATTGATTCAACATTTAATTCAACCACCGGTTCAACAGTGGATTAATCTAAGTGGCCAAATTAAATTCCTTCTGTAAAATGATTTTTACAAAAAAATAATATTTACAATAAATTCTTGAAAGAACAGCAATACCGACCCATATTGTAAAAGATACCGGATCACTGGTCAACCAGTTGAACCGGCCGGTCCGAATTTTATAACACTAGTAAACATATAGGATAGGTTTGGAATTGCTTATCAGTCTTGTGCTTATTCCTTTTTTTCAAAATAATTATAAAAGTTATTCGATAATAGTTGCTTATCAAAAGATTTTCGGAAAAGATAATAATTCATATTTTGGATCACTTTTTAAAAAGGCAAATTGTTGAAAACTACTTTTGACGTAATTGGTTGAAAAGCATTATAAATCTCTAACCAGGCCTTATTATAGCTGCTTCTGCCCTTTTCTTTGGCTTAATTGCTACTTGCTACCCTCAACTATTTCACTTTTTTAAGTTGATACCCTAAACTATTTATGTAACAAATCACTACCTCAACTATAATTAGACCACTTAGTACCCTAACGACGTTGACGGCAAAAGTAAAAAGACCAAAAAACCATTAATCTCTTAATGGGTTCCCGTACGAATAGAAATAGAAGATGAGGAATTAATTTCCGGTTTATTCCCAAAGAATCGGTCTCTCCCTCTCTCTCATTTGATCTTCACCCGATCTTGTCACCCTCACTTTTCCAAGTTAGGGGTAAAATGATAATTTTCCATTTTATAATATTTTTTGGGAATTTTATTTCATGAATATTAATATTTAATTATTATAGGAGTCGGGTTCGAATTTTATCGCATTTCGAGTTAGTTCGGGACCCCGGGGAATTCGACTTGAGTCGTAATTAGCATGTTATTTAACCATGGCCCACCACACTAAACTTTTAGGTTTAGGAGTTTGGACTAGTCCCCCATGAGTAATTAAGTTTAATTATGATTTTTATTTAATTTTAGCATTTTCCAAAACCCATTTTGGCTTAATTTAGCATGTAGGCTTAGGGAGGGGCAAACTTGTAATCACTACAAAAAAATAGTTAAATAGCGACTGAAATTTCAGTCGCTAAAACAGACATTTCAGTCGCTAAAGCAAATTAGCGACTAACCCACGACTAAAAACGTTAGTCGCTAAATGCATCGTCGCTGATCACTTTTAGTCGCTAGTTAGTCGCTACAGCGACTAACTACCGACTGAAATAGCGACGAACCATAGCGACTAATCAGCGACTGCTAAGTTAGTAGCTGCTTTAGCGACTAACGAGCAACTAACTGACGATGTATTTACGATTGTAATGATTACAGTTGTTTACTAGCGACGAACAACTTTAATCGCTGCTTGGTCGCTGGTTAGTCGCTGGTTAGTCGCTGGTTAGTCGCTTTTTTTGTTTCTCCAGATATTTAGTCGCTGAGTCGTTGCTAGTTACATGCTAGGTCGTCGTCGGTTAGTCGCTGTTCCGTTGCTGCATCATTTATATTTTCCAGATTTACAGGATTCATGCTAAACTATCCTGTAAGATTAATATATATAAACAAGTCCACAACAGATACAGTGCAAACAGCTTTTAGGATCACAATAGTTATCAATTATATGAACAAAAATAATAACATACACAATACACAAACAGAAAAGCAAAGATATATATATATATATATATATATATATATATATATATATATATATATATATATATATATATATATATATATATATATATATATATATATATCAGTCATATTCAATCATGTCCAACCATTTACCATCGATCATCCATATAACAAAAAGATATTACCATCGATCATCCATATAACAAAAAGATAAACTAATGTAACAAGCACAAAATAGTATATCTCTGGTGATACAAAAGCATAGAAAGTCAAGACGATGGTGGCTGCATGCTGCCCATAAACTGTGTCATGAACGTAACTAATGCTACTTGTTGGCTCGTCGTAAAACAGGAGCTGGAACAGAAGTAGCCGAAGGAGCAACAAATGGAGACGTAGCCGGAGGAACAAAAGATGGAGACGTAGCCGGAGGAGCAACAGATGGAGACGTGGCCGGAGGAGCAACAGATGGTACAGTAGCTGGAGTAAAGGAAGGAGGAGCTGCAGGAGGAGGAACAGTCGGACTACCAGAATGAGCAGCGGTACCATGATGAGCACTAGTAGAAGACACCAACTCCGTAATATGTCTCAGCTGTCTCTGAAAGTCGAACATCATGGTGGCCATCTGCTCCATAGTAAGAAATCCAGTAGAAGTAGTAGCATGTGCAGGACCGGTAGTAGACTGTACAGGTGGAAGAGCTCTGGCGTATCTCGACGGTTGCGATGCTAACGACCCGGTACCGTACACGCTACCGCCCTTTTCTCTCCCAACAGCCTGTACCCACAGGTCGTTTCTTTCAAATGACATACGTGGCATACTAGTACCAGCGGCCCCCCGTTCCTGATCAGCTACTTGAGAGGCATGACTTTCCAATTTCTCGTAGGCCTCCTGTATATATAATGGTATCATGAGTATATAAAATTACAACCAAACTACGTGTTGCCTCAACTTTATATATAGTAAAAAGAAATGGTAATATATTGTACTTGAGAAGAAAGAAGAATGTTGGTTTCTCAAAAAGTCTCCTAGAAGTTACATTTGCCCAGACATATAGCAGAAAGCAGTATACATAGCATATCAGCTTGCAGTTGAACATATAGCAGGCAAACTCTTATTAATGTTCTCACATCATCATACACTATACCATGTTCGACATCACATTTTACATGCTGCTAATCACTAATTGCATTTTACGCTTTTATATTACGTGTCAAGCCATCGTGTCTGTGTCTGTGCAATATATTTGTATAACAGTTTGTGACATCTGTAACCATAAGTTACATAACACCTATCATCCTAGTTGAACAACAATTACCAACACTTGTCATAGCTATAAGCATATCATTCACTAGCTGAACTATGCATAAATTTGGTGATACTAACTAAATAGGTATGTTCTGGACATTCAATGCTCATGAGCAGGGATCTTTTCCCCTCGTTTTGGGAATAATTCTACGAATTATGTTCGATTATAAATATCTAGGATTTAACAGAAACCATGCAGGATCAGATATAATGCAGAAGACTCACCAGATGACATCCTTCAGGATAGCTTCATTAAGTACCTAAATATAAGGGATAATTTTTTTTTTTAGTTGAAGACCTAGTATAGAACTAATCAGAACTCGATCCATCCACCAATTGTAGATATAGAGAAAGCAACCCACCGACAACTTTTGGATAGCATAGCAAATTAATTATAATATATATATACGCCATCCTTGGATGCGAAGGGCTCAACATCTTCTTCTTCTTCTTCTTCTTGGAGTTATTGAGCTTCTTCTGTTTTTGTATTGTAGTTTCATAATGGAGCCACCGGCAGCTGGTTTCTATGTGATTAAGTGGAGACTAAAGCTACCACCAGTGAATGAAGCTCGACTGAGAAACCTGTTTGACGGCATTACTGATATAGTAGTAAGTTATACATATTGTTGCTAAGTTTTTATATATATATAACATGAAAAAATATATATAAGTATATGAACTATGCAGATATACAAGGAAAAAGGAAAAGCATGGGTCAGATTCAGTACCATGTTCTAACGACTAGCGTTTGGCATGCTTTCTCTAGAATGGACTGCATGTACTTTCCTTGTGCTTCAATCCTCATCTTCAGATGTTTCTGCACCTGTTTGATCCATAATTCACAACAACCAAAAAATCAGCAAAATTGACAATATAAATTGACAATATCAAGCAATTAATTTCATATATATATATATATATATATATATATATATATATATATATATATATATATATATATATATATATATATATATATTACATGCACCTTTAGTTGTTCATTTAATCTTCTTTGCACTTCCATCTGCATCCGAAGGGCTTCCGAGAGGTTGACGTTCCTACTATATATATATAGATAGATATCATCACAAAATTCTTGCACAAGAACTTCGATAGAAGAAGAATTGTTCCTCTACTTGAGAACTAAAAATTAAAAATGGTATCATAGTCGATCGATCGTGACAAGTTACTTACTCGTTCATGGTTCAACCCATGATCCCTGATGAAGAAGCAACACTTCTTTGAAGGTCCATTGCAGCTGAAATCAATGTTGAACACACATATATAATTAATATTAATTAGGTATTCTTTGAAGGAAATTACTCATAGAAATTAGTATGTCATTCTTATATATATATATATATATATATATATATATATATATATATATATATATATATATATATATATATATATATATATATATATATATATGGACTTCCTCACCATCCTAGACTGATTGGTTATTGAAATCCTTGTGTGGTGCTTCCCAAGTATGAATTTCTACAGAAATAAAAAAAAACAAATACTAGAGCAATCCATGTCTCAAGAAATTATATATTGACCAACTTAGTAAAGGAAGTGCTGCTGCAGTACTAATCAACCCTAAATACCTGGAGGTGGCTCTTCAGGTGATAGAGAGCGAGACCCTTCACTCCCATAACCCTCATGATGGTCTTAGGTGTTGCCTCTGCAATAATCAAACATATATAGATATTTTGGTCAGCTAGCTAGCTAGCTTGACACAATTCATGCTTGATCAATGTTAGTTAATACCTAACAGAAGAATAATTCAGCCCCAATTCAACAAATTCACCACCAACCCACACAATATGAAACAAGCTATAGAAACCTGCAAGTATTTGCAAGTAGATATCGATGGTTAGTTGAAGCATATAGATTGCTTGCTACTTCTAGCATTTTAGGCTTCATGTTTACACGTCGCGTGTTCTCTGGAAGAGTGTCAATATCTTCTGGACTTACTATTGTAAAATCTGATCGAAACTGCTTTCCTCCTTCATAGCTATAACAAAGATTATTATACTAGATAGTGAATGTTCTACTCTGCTTAGTTTTGATAACTTTGTTACCTAAATGTCATAGAAATGTACACATATGGCGAATGCATGGGACGATGAGCTCAACAATGTAATCCAGATGACCATCGATGCAAGTCCCTCCCTCAACGCCACAGACCTAATCACTAAACCTCGCGACAGCTTCCCCCTGTGATCTACCAGCGACGCACCCCAAGGCTGATGGATCCGAAGCTCCGATCGTTAGCCTTTAAGGGGCCTGAAGCTCGGCTGCACACTAACTCTAGAACCTGAAGCGCTCCACAGAACCAAAGTTTGTTGCCTAAGGTTTTCTTGTTTGTACAGCCAAATGGAGTATTAACTAACATTGATCATGAAAAAAAAAGATCATGAAACCAAAACAGCAGTCTCATGGATGATATCACCTTCTCTCTCGCTACTGGATTGGAATAAGTATGCATCGACTATTACCTGAAGAGCCCAGCCAAGATTTTTTGGAGTCAATCTTCCAGAAACGGGAGCTCAGCAAATGCAATTATATATCTCAATAAGTAAGTCCATGGATTATGAGGCTTGTACGCCAAACTACTTTGGCATGGTTCCACTACCTGCCAAGGTACAATTATGTCAAAAAATTAAAAATTATAAAAACAGTCGAGTGTATGGAGAAAAACAACTCAAACAACAAGGTCCTCTAACCTTCGAGGTAAATGAAATCACTGCAATCATCAACCCCCTTTCATATGCCTAGCTAGAAAGAAACCAACAAAAATCAACCAAGTCTTCATAGACGTTTTAATAAACACTTTCATATAAAAGGCATGCATAACTTCGTTAGCTGATAGATGCAAATAAATAAATATGCAAACTTTACTGAACATGAAAACTAGTCCAAATTCTCTACTGTCGCTCAATCAAATGGTCTAGAATTAACTTGAGACACACGAGTAAAAAAAACTTAAGTATGGTAGAAAATATTAAAAGACATACTACTGCCTTCCCTTAAGGCTCAAGCAACTACAGGAGCATATTAACTCTATCACTAGCTAGTTATTAAATTCGAAGATAAGAAAACAATGATCACATTTTCTATCAAAAATTATTTCAACATTATAATGCCATCAAACTATATGTTAGATAGCCGACTATATGTATGCCTTTCAATATGTAGTCACTTTGAAATAGAAAAGAAATACACAATTCATGCATCAAGAATGATGAGGACCCTTCATGATTAGCTCTCATGATCTAGAACAATTATAATTCTCAACTTAATTGTTTTACAATTATTAAAATTGGTAGCTTTGTTATTGTTTTTTGAGTTAAAAGGGTAAATCTACATCCAGGAACTCAACCTGAATTAATGCTCAACCTAATTGTTTTACATTTATTAAAAACTCTACAAGTACATCTGTTGCATGCATGTTTCAAAACAACTTACTAACTCCATGATTAATATAGACGTCGATCTTGAAAAAACAGTAAAAATTAAACAAACCTTCGGGCCTTCCTCCCTTGCCCCTTGAAAACTTGGTAGTATCATTGCTTTTTGTTCTTTTTCTTGATAGCATCCCCGGTCTAAAAATAACACAGAACATAAACATTAATAAATAATATTCGTCATAGTTTTAAACTCGTATGTTCAAAAATCCTTTTGTTTCTATTAGACCAAATCAACCAAACAAAGGCTTCCATTTTCACATTGAAGAAAAGTATGTTCTGCAATGTTATTACTATTAACATATAATGTACACAAACTATCACAAGGAATATGCTTACTATGAAATATAAGAGCACTGTAATTTATTATGAAGCATAAGCCGTATTAAAATTTAACCTTAAAGGACATCCCAACTAGCATATAATAGTGCTAAATGGACATCCCATCCCAGAATTATTTAGAAACTATAGAAAGATCTTATTGTGAAATTCCATTAGCATTCCATCTCCAATTATTATTATCTTCATTATTAATTAACAAGTGAGATATACATGGTTGGCTTCCTTAATAGTGCAAAATATATTTGCATCTTGGTTTCAATTATGCATGTAAAATAATTAAAGTGCACTTTATTTGAAAATATGCACTTTATTTTCACACATAAATCCAAATCCAAAGCCTATATTTCTTCATTTCAATGCAACCAAATCCAAAGCCTATAGTTCTTGTTCAAAGAAGCACGAATAAATCCATATTGATATTTATAGTTTTTTTGTATTTTTTTCCATCCCAGGCCATCCTAAATTTTCTTAAACAACAACATCAAGAACAAACGACACTATAAATATAATCATATGTACTGTAGCAATTTTCTTAAATCCTAGACCAAGCCTTAAATTGATGTAATTAAAAAACTAAAAATAAAAAAAATTACAGGAACTTTTTTTTTTTTTACCAATGACCGGCATCAAGGAGGCGGCGGAGGGAGTCGGGAGGAGGAGATGGTGCCAGCGTCGACGTCCAGAGGAGAAGGCAGGCGTCAAGCATCGATAAGAGGGGAAATTCTAATTCTTGTAATGAAGTACATCTATCCTTATCATGCGTTCCATATAATCTTCTCGTGAAAATCCAAAATTCAATTCTGAAACAAACAGCCTGAAGAAAACCCTTATGTGACATGAATGAATATTTTGTCAAACCCATTGGTAAGAGAATTCCACATCAACATAATAAAACAAATGGAACTCAACCAACACCTACTCAAAGGATCGAGTACAAACCCTTCAAAATTTCACTTCTCCTCTTTATCCAAAATTGCCAACATCATAATAGAATCAGCTAGGCTACATTTTGTTGTTTTTCAGTTATGGAGACTCGAATCGTTTGAATCAGAGACGAAGAATCTAACCTGGAATTAAATTAAAATACAAATTACGATAAATTTAGGGCAAATTTTTGGTTGAATTGAATTAAAACTAGCTTATTGTAGCAGAATTAATGAATATGAACAAGGATTCAAATCAAATCAAACCTAGGGACCAGAACAAGGAAATATTTGCCAAAAAATCCATAAAAAACAAATGGAGAAGAAACGAATGTTTCATCTAATAAATAAAAAATCACAGACACAAATTTGTCCAACATCCACCCTCCCTCAAATCCAATTCTAAACAGAAATCACGAAGAAAATCTAAGTCGAGGGATTACTCAGAATCCAGCTGCAATAGACTACGAGCAAAACCCACAAGAAGAAAAAGAAGAAAATATATATCAAAGAGGGCCGTCAGACGTCAAGCGTTGAGAGGATGAGGGGCCTCGAAAGGAGGAGGATCGATTTGGGAACGAAATTTTTTGGAGGGGATCGATTTGGGAGGGAACAAAAATATTTTGAGGGGTCGATTTTGGGGGAGGGGGAACAAATGAAAAAGGGGATTGCTACTAGCCATGCTGAATATATTTTATCCAGTGACTGAAATATCCCTCACTAGACAGTTGATGTTCTAAATTTCAAAATAGCGACTAATTACCCATGAAAATATTCGGTCGCTAGAAAAATTGTTATATAGTCCCGACGCTTTAGCAACGAAAATGCGACGTCAAGTTAATTGAATTACCAATTCGTAGACTTTCAGTCGCTGTTTAGTCGCTAGACTAGCGACTAATTCATTTCAGTCGCTAGTTCAGTCGTTAATCTGCCATATTTTTGTAGTGAATTACAAGTTCCCCTATCCTATCCCCCATGGCCGGCCATAAAGGCCACCCCCTCCACCTCTCCTTTCTTCTTCACTAAGTTATCACTCTCTCTCTTCATTCATTCCTTTCCAACTTCTTCTTCTCCATCAAATCTACTTTAGGTAAACCCTCTAATCTCTCATTTAATTCCTCATTTTGCATTCTTTCCTTCACATTAATTAGAGAGGGGACCATTCTCTACAAGTTGACCCTAGATTTTGTAGGTTCCCCTAAAATCTAGTTTAGGAATTTATTATGGTTTTACCCTCTTTTAGAGTGATATATATATATATATATATATATATATATATATATATATATATATATATATATATATATATGTGTGTGTGTGTGTGTGTGTGTGTGTGTGTGTGTGTGTGTGTGGAGAGGGAAGAATGAGAGAGTAGTGGTGTATATGTGTGTGTATTTGTCTATAAGTATGTGTGTGTCCATGTGAGAGTGTGTGTCCATGTGTGTGTGTGAGTGTCCATATATATATAGATACATATAAGTGTGTGTGTGTCTATATATATATATACATTTATATATATATAGATATGTATAGATATATATACATGTGTGTGTGGTCATGTGTATATATGTGTGTGTATTTGTATGTGTAGAGAGGGAAGGAAATGAGGAAATGTATGTGAGTGATATATATATATATATTAGAGAGTTTAGAGAGATTGATAGAGAGTTAAGAGGAGAATTGAGAGAGATTGGGAGGAAGAGATTGAGAGTTTAGAGAGGGAAATAGAGGGAGAAGGAGTGAGAGAAGTGAAGGGCAAGAGGGAGGGCACCCACAGCAGCAAGGGGGCTGCTGCCCCCCCCTACAACAGCAGCAAAAACAGCATTAGCAGCAGCAGCAGTAAGCTGCAATAGCAGCAGCAGCTAGCTGCATTAGCAGCCGCATTGGCACCCCGTTTAGCCCCTAAAAACCCCCCACTATATACCTATATATATATATACATATATATGCCCCTATATGTATCTCTATATACCCCTCTAAAACCCACTAGAATAGCCCCCTAAGTTAGTCCTAAGTGAGTGTGAAAAATGGGTTTGAGTGAGTGAGTGAATGTTAAGTTAGGATTTTGGTGAAGGGGTGAATTTGAGTTCCGTGATTCGGAACACGTCAAAACTTGGAGGGAACTTAGATAATGTGATTTAGATTTTGTGGGTAGGCTTTGGAGTTGGAATCGGGGTTGCGTGTGGGCTTGGGGAGACGGTATCGCACCGTACCATTCCGTATCTTGAAATATTCAAGATAACGGGTAAACGGGCGATTCGGACCGTAAGATGGACTGGATGTCCACTTACCCTAGAAAACTTGATAGGTAATGGTTGTATAGGCTAGTACCCTACTTCCCTAGGAAGCACGGAGTGGAATTCCTAAGGGAAGGCCACTTGGCGTCAAGTTAGAACGGTTTAAGGGTAAATGTTAAGGGGTAATCGGGTAAATTCAAGATACGGAGTTCGGGTAGTCGGATTGACTTGAAACTTGGGTGGCTTGTTGGGTACACCCTACAAATGTCATATTTGAGCCAATTTTGGCTCGGTTGACCCAGAGTTGACTTTTTACCCAAAAGTCAACCGTGAGTCAACACTTTGTCTAGATTTGACCAAATCCAAACCAGAGTTGACCAGTTGACTAAAAGTCAACTGTTGGTCAACATTTGACTAGTTTGACCTAGAGTTGACCTAGAGTTGACCAGAGTTGACCAGGGTTGATCAGTTGACCAAAAGTCAACTGTAGGCCAACTCTTGACCCCGTTTGACTTTCTTCGACTTGTTTTGACTTGCGATGACTGGTATGACCTAGGATTGATTTGGTCTGACTTAGATTGACTTGATATAACTTGATTTGACCTAGATTGACTTGACAGGACTTAGTGTGACTCAGTGAGACCTAGTTTGACCTAGATTTTATATCATTCATTGTGAATCATTCTTAAACTTGTTTAAACCTAAATTAACATACAGTATCTCATCTTTAGGTTTCTGATTACCGCTCTGAGCATTGATGTACCCTACAGCTCAGGACAGCAGGCGAGTACATTCACTGATAGTTTTTATTGTCTTGATATTTGCTATATCCGATTCAGTCGTAGTGTCTTACTTGATTCTCAGTCACGATAGTTCACGGACTAGTATTGTCGGATTCCTGTCATGAGATATCATTCCTGGATTTCTTGGGATACTGGTACTTGCTTGGTCTTGATTCTTGTACTTATATTGACGCCGATTCCTGAAGAGGACTTGCTCCCCTCTTAGGGAATCCCGCGTCATGACGTGCTATGTCCGGATCCTTATACTATTCGGGGAATAGAGAATTTTATAGATAGTGTGATCAATGCCCACCTTGAGTTACTACTTGTATCATAGTTATACCCTCACCTCACGATGGGTATAGCCTGACCTGTGCTACTACTTGCTCCATAGCTTACCATCCCGGCCGGGCCGAGTCCACGTACTTGTAGCCGGTCGGCTGGAAGCCTGATCTTGACCCATACCGATCACATTATGCTATAATATTCGAGGCACATTTTATATTTACTTTATCTTATCATATATCCTGTTCTGTTCTACATACAGTACTTCTCACCATACATGATATACAGTTACTCACATGCTCTACATGCCTTTACATTGTACCTTGATTGGAGACTAAGTTCTGCTCGGAAGAAGAGTTACAACCCCGGTCCTTCTTTGGTTTAAGTGTTGTAACTCGGCTTCCGAACGGTTCCCAAGTCTTCATATATCTTTGTCTTGTAGTTCATTATACTGTCTCTTATAGAATTTGTCAATTCACATGGAACTGCTGTTAGTGTTTGTACTTGCTCATTTTCCTGACAGGATACCGTTATGATATATTACAGATGACTCTGAGGCGGACTGCTCGACCTATTATGGGCTTGAGTTAGATGGAGTAGTCCAGGATCGTGGCCTTATAGTAGAGCCACTAGATTTTGTACTCCCGGAGTAGTGTAGATTAGCTAGGTTTGACTGGACTACGATCCAGCTAGCTTTATCAGACTGTAGTTTCTATATTATATTTTGATACCCTGTGATGTTGTATATATCTGGGCTTGTATTGGACTCTCGACTTATTTACTTTTTCATCTATCATATGTTCTCTTTCTGAGCTATCTACCTTAGTTTTATTCTGTGATTGAGACTGTATTGATATGTCATCTCTATTCGGAGAGTATATATTGTACAGGTACCTTTATACTATTAGTCGTAGTATTTACAGACGTTATATACAGCGTTCTACCGCCGATACTGCGGCGTAGGCTGGACGTACCCACGTGCTCGTGCCCCTTATAAGGGTACGGGTCGTGACACATTTTTGTGGTGGCCCATGCAGGTCAGTGTCGCAATTAGTGCGATCTCGTAATGGTGTTCGACTTAGAGTACTAATTACGAGCCTGCAATTAGGACGTAGGACCTAGGACATGATAGGAGTTTCTCAATCACACCTAGGAAATTTCCGATCTTTTGATTATCATGATTACTTCCCTTATATTAAATTAACTGTCCTTCTTTGATAAATCTATTCATGTGCCATATTGATCTCTTTGTTTCAATTCGTCTCCAGGATGACGAAGACGCACCCGCATGCCACTGGGTCGAGTAGCTTGCCCGAGAGATCTGATCAGGCTGAGGAGGAGGTTCACGAGACTGCCCCCAGTGATTCCACTATCCCAGAGGCCCTGGCAGTTGCACAGGGAGGTATACCACCTCCATCCCAGAGGGTTACGGCCGTTGTTCCAGAGATACTGCTGCCACTACCGTCGATACCGACGGATACACATCATATGTTCCTTCTTGTAGTGCCCCGTCCCTACATCGTGCCCCGTCTCCGTCTACGGGGTGCGCGAGAAAGGAACACTGTCGCTATCGATTCGGTCGGAACCGATAGGTCAGAATCGGCCGGGTCGATCGAACGGGAACGGTTGAATTAAGATCCATTCCACGTTATGGAATGGCTTCTTCGGAACCAAGTCCCATATTCAGCGGGTTGCGCTTCGAGGATTGGCTCTGCGGCTGAGTCGGAAGAGACCTCCCGTTGCTCTGGTTTTCATGCCGCACTTGAATTGGCTTTGGCTTTCGTTTTCGTGAATGCTTTCGATGGGTTTTCGTGACGCATTTTCGAGCTCGCATTCATATCGAAATTCCTTGAAATACACAGTGTTCTAATCAGTTGCTTATGCGATTGCAGGTGATCGCGTAGGCGACGACAGCGCAGCCAACCGGTCGCTCGCTTGAAGCAAGCCTAAGGCGAGTGGCTGACCTCCTTCGTCCCGTCCCTCTACTTCAAAACTCAATATGTGAAGTAAATAAAATGCTTGTCATAATAATGTAGAATCAATGAAATCGTGCCACGATACTTCATGAAACACTTGTTAACGAACTGCCGGTTTTGGAAATGGAAAACATGCTTCCCTATGCAATTATACTTGGTCTATGCAAACCAATGAATGAATCAATTAATATTTATCGCAACGATACGGCTAAATGACCAAATCAACTAAGTTCAAAGGAAAACGGTCATTGGACAACTTGTCGACAAGGTGTAGTTTCCTCGAACGGTTACCTAGGCCAAGGGACCGATTCGGCCCGGGAGGAACGAGTGTATAGTAAGCACCAGCCCTTCATCGGCGCGAGTTATGCGGGAACTTTCGCACAGGGCTCGCTACCTGATGCGAAAGGGTCGCCGTCTAACTCAGCTATATGTCCGCGATGGCTTGAAATTGCCAGTGGCCTCCACACCCTTCACACTGCTTAACAAACGCACATGGCACAGGATGATTTTGATAGTTGCTCAATGTTATACAATTTCATATGCTTGCCTCAGAACATGTTAACATGCAAACCGAACAGGATGGTTAGAAAGATCATTGAACTAGCTAGCTAACATGTTTACAAATTTCTTGAATCAAATGCAGAGCTTGGATTTAATTAGCCATTCGCCAGTACATGTGTATCGTGCTGATCCTCGCTCTTTGCAGGTCCCGCGAACCAGGAAGGACGCGCCAACTAGCTCGGCGACGTTCGTGACTTTTGAAGCTTCGGCCGTGCGTCGAAGACTCTCTTTCAGCGACTCTACTTTTGAAAGCTCTCGACAGTCCAAGGAAAATGACTCAGCGTCCCTCCCATCCAGGTCAATAGAGTACTTGTGAATATTGAGGGATGTGTGCAATGTATGGAACGGCTATCCCATCGGCACTCTTTTGTAATCGAGTCATGTTGTAGCCCGCGCGACAAAGAGTCTTGTATCGGAGTCTGTAAAAAGATGTTCATTATCAATAAAGATCAAGTTTCCTTTAATTATTGTGTGTATCAATTTGTCTGCGTACTCTCTTAGATCTCGTGTCTCGGATTACCTTATGACTAGGCCTTGTGCGATCGCAAATTAGGTTTGCACGGCATCACGCCCGGAGGACGACTATCGATTCGACGGAATCGGGGCGTGACATAATGGTATCAGAGCACGGCTTTACGTCCTTGGCCTCTAGTGTCGAGTTCTAGTCTCCAACCGTTGACCTCGTGTCGATGAGAAGAGTTGTTCCATACGCGGAACCCAGGACATTTTTTGAAACTAACGAGAGTTGCCTTTCCTTTTCCTGCAGTTACGGGAGCTCAGACAGAAGACGAGACGAGCGCTTCCAGCGGCTCGAGTGCTTCTGGACCCGAGCATTCTGTCAACCCAACGGGAAGGACGCCTACTGTAGCCGGACCTTCCGGCGACCCGATGCAACGTATGCTGCAAATGCTTGAAATGCAGCAACGTCAAAACGAGCTCCATCGTCAGCAAGCGGAGGTTCGTCAGGCTCAATTTGAGAATCGGTTCGAGGCTCAATTCAAGCTGCAGCAGCAGCAGCTAAATACCCTCCAGCAGATAGTACAGTCGGTCGTCGGCAACAACAACTCAATGATGACACCTGCCGTGACCCAGCCTGCGGTTCGATCCAACGAAGCTGAACCAGAGGCGCCCGTGCTCTCACCTGCAGCACCGAGAAGTTCTAACTTCGACGTGTCAAAATTCACGAAAAGCTGCCGCACTTTCTTCAACGGCATAGAAGATCCCGCGGTGGCGATCGACTGGCTGGAGGAGCTGGAAGATAAGTTCGAGCTTCTGGGTGTCGAGGACTCAAAGAAAGTCGCGTGTGCTCAACTTCTACTTCGAATGAACGCGCACGATTGGTGGGCTGTGCAGAAGCGGGCAATTCGACGTGAAGACGAGACGGCGGCGATCTCATGGGCGACATTCAAAAAGGCGTTCGAGACTGAATATCTTTCCGCAGCCGTGCGACAGGAGAAAGAAGATGAGTTCATGCAGTTAAAGCAGGGCAATATGACGGTACGACAATATGCGGCCAAATTCAACAAACTGGCCAAATTTGCTGGGGACTTCCTACCTACCACCGCCAGCCGAGCTCGACGATTCGAAGTGGGCCTGCGTTCAACCATCCGTGTGCATGTTTCGGTGGCCGAATACAAAACCATGGGTGAGGCACTCAACCACGCCATCCGTCTGGAGTCCGAGTATCCTCTTACTACTACCGGCGCTGTTCACTTTAATAACAAATGCCATAGTAATACGGGAGGCAACAACGCACACAAGCGTCAAAATTGTGGCAACGGAGGCAGCAACCAGACGAAGGATCGAGTGGTCTGCACTTTCTGTGCCAAGGAGGGACACTTGATCAGCGAGTGCCGACTGAAGAACGGTAAGTACCTCGGGTGCGACCGAGCCGACCATACCGTACGTGACTGCCCGAAGAAGAACCGAGGCCAAACACCTCGGGCTCCACCGACCGCACCACAGAATGGCCAAGACCGTCGCCCTAATGCTCAGGGCCGTGTCTACGCCATGACCCGAGACGAAGCGTTTGCATCTGACACAGTCGTGACAGGTATACTGCAATTCAATAATAAACCTGCTCGTGTATTGTTTGATTCAGGTGCCACGCATAGTTTCATATCGGCGGACTTTGCCGCCGAACACAAATTTCCCCTGACACCGCTCGGTCTTGAGCTTACTGTTAACATTCCGTCGGGCATGCCACTAGCTGCGAATTTAGTCTGCGGAGGCGGAATCATCTGTATAGGTGGTCAAAAGGTCAGTCTCGATGCGATAGTTCTAAATATAAAGGACTACGATATCATTCTGGGGATGGATTGGCTTGGTCCGTGCAACGCAACCATAGACTGCGCTGAAAAGAAAGTCACATTCTGCATACCGGGAGTGCCTGAATTCTGCTACTCGTGTGGTGAGGCGTCGCCGACCTGCATGGTGATCTCTGCAATATCTGCTCGACGGATGCTGTATTCCGGGTGCGAAGGCTATCTAGCTTCCGTTCGAGACATGCGACAGGATGGTGCAAACGCGGGTCAGACCGACGTTGTGGCAGAATTCCCCGATGTGTTCCCGGACGAGCTGCCCGGCATGCCGTCCGATCGAGAGATTGAGTTCACTATCGATACCTTCCCCGACACTCGACCGATCTCGAAGACCCCGTACAGAATGGCCCCTGCAGAGCTTAAAGAACTCAAGGTGCAGTTACAGGAATTGCTCGACAAGGGATTCATCCGACCCAGCGTCTCGCCATGGGGAGCGCCCGTACTGTTTGTCAAGAAGAAGGACGGCTCTATGCATCTTTGTATCGACTACCGCGAGCTGAATAAAGCCACCGTCCGGAACAAATACCCCCTGCCCCGCATAGATGATCTGTTTGATCAACTCCAAGGAGCCACGGTGTTCTCTAAAATTAATTTGCGTTCGGGTTACCATCAACTCAAGATCAAGCCGGGCGATGTACCGAAGTCTGCCTTCCGTACTCGATACGGCCATTACGAGTTCCTGGTAATGCCGTTCGGCCTAACGAACGCTCCTGCTGCTTTTATGGATTTAATGAATCGAGTGTTCCGCCCATTCCTCGACAAGTTCGTAGTAGTCTTTATCGACGATATACTCGTCTACTCGAAGAATCGGCAGCAACACACTGAGCATCTGCGGACCGTGCTTCAGACCCTTCGAGAAAACCAACTATATACGAAGCGAAGCAAATGTGAATTTTGGCTTAGCAGCGTCTCATTCCTCGGACACATCATTTCTGCTGAAGGCATTGCGGTCGACCCAAAGAAAGTTGAAGCCGTTGTCGATTGGAAACGGCCAGCGTCCGTCGGCGAGATTCGAAGTTTCCTTGGCTTAGCGGGATACTACCGACGCTTCGTGAAAGACTTCGCGAAGATCGCATCGCCTCTGACTCGCCTCACCCAGAAAGGAGTCGCATTCGAATGGTCGGACGACTGCGAAGCTGCTTTCCAAGAGTTGAAGCAACGGCTCGTCTCGGCCCCGATACTCGCACTTCCAGAAGGGACGGAGGGTTTCCAGATATTCAGCGACGCGTCTGATCAGGGCTTGGGGTGTGTGCTGATGCAACGGAACAAGGTGATATCTTTTGCTTCTCGACAGCTAAAGTCGCACGAGAAAAATTATCCTACGCACGACCTGGAGTTAGCGGCGATTGTGTTTGCGTTGAAATTGTGGCGCCACTATCTCTATGGTGTGGCGTGCACGATCTATACCGATCACAAGAGCCTCAAGTATCTATTCACGCAGAAGGAGCTGAACTTGCGGCAAAGGCGTTGGCTGGAACTAATCAAGGATTACGACTTGACTATCGACTACACGTCGGGAAAGGGAAATGTTGTGGCGGATGCTTTGAGTCGGAAGTACATTGCCTCGTTATCCATTGACCCCCGACTGCTACGCGACCTTGAAGAGATGGGCATCGAGCTCCGAGTCAGATTCCGGAACGTGCAGTTGGTAAAGTTGCAGTTAGAGCCGAGCTTGCTGAATAAGATCAAGACCGCTCAGACGGACGATTTGTACCTGAAGAAAGTACGAGAGCTAATTTTGACAGGCAGAACGACCGACTTTGCGGAAGACGAAACCGGCGTGCTTCGATTGAAGGGTAGGCTATGCGTTCCGGATAATTCAGAACTCAGAAAGGAGATCCTGTCGGAGGCGCACTATGCGAAATATACTTTGCATCCAGGCAGTACCAAGATGTATAAGGACCTTCGCACGACCTTTTGGTGGCACGAAATGAAGAGAGATGTGGCGCTCTTCGTGTCGCAATGCATGGCCTGTCAGCAGGTGAAAGCTGAGCATCAGCGACCGGGCGGGGAGATGCAGAACCTCGCTATTCCCGAGTGGAAATGGAATCATGTCACTATGGATTTTATTATTGGCCTGCCGAAGACACCACGGGGGAACGACGCCATCTGGGTCATCGTCGATCGATTAACCAAGTCAGCGCACTTTATCGCCATCAAAGTTACTTGGAGCGTTGATCGCCTGGCGCAGATTTATCTTGACGAGATAGTTCAGCTGCACGGAGTTCCAGTATCCATCGTCTCTGATCGGGATTCACGATTCATGTCGCGATTCTGGAGTAGCCTTCAGTCGACGCTGGGAACCAAGTTGCAGTTCAGCTCAGCTTACCATCCTCAGACCGACGGCCAAACGGAGCGCGTCAACCAGATTCTCGAAGACATGCTACGGCTCTGCGCAATTGACTTCAAATCAAGTTGGGACGTCCACCTACCGCTGGCGGAATTTGCATACAACAATAGCTACCAATCCAGCATCCAAATGGCACCGTATGAAGCTTTGTACGGCCGGAAGTGCAGATCGCCCATTTGCTGGGATGAAGTCGGGGAACGGCAGATACTCGGCCCGGAGCTGGTGGAACAGACTGTGGAAAAGGTCAAGCTCATTCGGGAAAGATTAAAGATCGCACAGAGTCGCCAGAAAAGCTATGCGGACATTCATCGTCGACCACTCGAGTTTCAAGTAGGCGATTACGTATTTCTCAAAGTGTCGCCCATGCGGGGAGTTAGTCGGTTCGGCGCGAAAGGAAAGTTGAGTCCGAGATTCGTCGGGCCGTTTGAAATACTTGAACGGGTCGCGCCAGTGGCCTACAAAATCGCCCTACCGCCGGCGCTTGAAGGTGTACACAACGTCTTCCACGTCTCTCAGTTGCGGAAGTACGTGCACGACCCTAGCCACGTGGTAGATTTTGGCCAGCTGGAGCTAAAGTCAGACTTATCCTACGTTGAAGAACCAGTACAAGTCTTAGAATGCAAGGATAAGTTGCTACGAAATCGAGCGATCCCTCTCGTCCGCGCCCTCTGGAAGAACCACTCGGTCGAAGAGTCGACGTGGGAGCTTGAATCGGAGATGAAGGATAAATTCCCTTCATTGTTCTCGCAGAGGTAGGTTCCATCTTTAAGTTTCGAGGACGAAACTTTTTATTAGTTGGTTATGGTGTAGTGCCCCATCCCTACATCGTGCCCCGTCTCCGTCCACGGGGTGCGCGAGAAAGGAACACTGTCGCTATCGATTCGGTCGGGACCGATAGGTCGGAATCGGCCGGGTCGATCGAACGGGAACGGTTGAATTAAGATCCATTCCACGTTATGGAATGGCTTCTTCGGAACCAAGTCCCATATTCAGCGGGTTGCGCCTCGAGGATTGGCTCTGCGGCTGAGTCGGGAGAGGCCTCCCGTTGCTCTGGTTTTCATGCCGCACTTGAATTGGCTTTGGCTTTCGTTTTCGTGAATGCTTTCGATGGGCTTTCGTGACGCGTTTTCGAGCTCGCATTCATATCGAAATTCCTTGAAATACACTGTGTTCTAATCAGTTGCTTATGCGATTGCAGGTGATCGCGTAGGCGACGACAGCGCAGCCAACCGGTCGCTCGCTTGAAGCAAGCCTAAGGCGAGTGGCTGACCTCCTTCGCCCCGTCCCTCTACTTCAAAACTCAATATGTAAAGTAAATAAAATGCTTGTCATAATAATGTAGAATCAATGAAATCGTGCCACGATACTTCATGAAACACTTGTTAACGAACTGCCGGTTTTGGAAATGGAAAACATGCTTCCCTATGCAATTATACTTGGTCTATGCAAACCAATGAATGAATCAATTAATGTTTATCGCAACGATACGGCTAAATGACCAAATCAACTAAGTTCAAAGGAAAACGGTCATTGGACAACTTGTCGACAAGGTGTAGTTTCCTCGAACGGTTACCTAGGCCAAGGGACCGATTCGGCCCGGGAGGAACGAGTGTATAGTAAGCGCCAGCCCTTCATCGGCGCGAGTTATGCGGGAACTTTCGCACAGGGCTCGCTACCCGACGCGAAAGGGTCGCCGTCTAACTCAGCTATATGTCCGCGATGGCTTGAAATTGCCAGTGGCCTCCACACCCTTCACACTGCTTAACAAACACACATGGTACAGGATAATTTTGATAGTTGCTCAATGTTATACAATTTCATATGCTTGCCTCAGAACATGTTAACATGCAAACCGAACAGGATGGTTAGAAAGATCATTGAACTAGCTAGCTAACATGTTTACAAATTTCTTGAATCAAATGCAGAGCTTGGATTTAATTAGCCATTCGCCAGTACATGTGTATCGTGCTGATCCTCGCTCTTTGCAGGTCCCGCGAACCAGGAAGGACGTGCCAACTAGCTCGACGACGTTCGTAACTTTTGAAGCTTCGGCCGTGCGTCGAAGACTCTCTTTCAGCGACTCTACTTTTGAAGGCTCTCGACAGTCCAAAAAAAATGACTCAGCGTCCCTCCCATCCAGGTCAATGGAGTACTTGTGAATATTGAGGGATGTGTGCAATGTATGGAACGGCTATCTCATCGGCACTCTTTTGTAATTGAGTCATGTTGTAGCCCGCGCGGCAAAGAGTCTTGTATCGGAGTCTGTAAAAAGATGTTCATTATCAATAAAGATCAAGTTTCCTTTAATTATTGTGTGTATCAATTTGTCTGCGTACTCTCTTAGATCTCGTGTCTCGGATTACCTTATGACTAGGCCTTGTGCGATCACAAATTAGGTTCGCACGGCATCACGTCCGGGGGACGACTATCGATTCGACGGAATCGGGGCGTGACACTTCTCCTTCAGCAGATGATGGAGACACAGCGGGTCCAGGCAGAGGCGTCGCAGCGCCAGTCGGAGGCGTCATACCGTCAGATCGAGATGCTGAGGCAGAGTATGGAGAACTCGCATCAGCTTGCACTGGCAGCAGTGGAGATAGTGGCACCGGGTACGGTGCAGGGCCCTACTGGCCAACAGCCGTACCAGCAGCAGTCTAGACCGGGGACAGTATTAGACTTTAGGAAGAAGAGCTCCAGGGACTTCACAGGCATAGAGGGCATCCTTTATGCAGACGACTGGTTAGAGGATGTGCAGCAGAGCATGCAGCTGGCAGAGCTTCCTAGAGAACTTTGGGTTTCGGCCGCAACCAGCCGATTCTTTGACATTGTGCTGACATGGTACCGCACGGATCCTCGTGTGTCGGTAAGAGAGCTGACATGGGAGAACTTTCGGAGGCTCTTCAAGGAGAAGTTCTTTCCGGACGTGGCTCTTACAGCATTGGAGGGCCAGTTCGTGGGTCTAGTGCAGGGGAACTCGTCGGTGGACGAGTATGCAGCTGAGTTCTTTCGCCTTAGCAGGTTCGCTCCCGATATGATACAGGATGAGGGGCAGAAGGCTCGTAAGTTCCGCAGGGGACTTATTCATGCAGTGCATACCCGCACCTCGGGTCGCCATGATGCGACGTTCGATCAGATATTGATGGACGCTCAGATTGCAGAGGAGGACTTCGGCCTTAAGCCGAAGAGGAGCGGAGATACTATGGGGGCGAGTTCCAGTGCGGGACCGGCCAAGCACCCCCATATTCAGCATCAGCAGAGGCCATTTCAGCAGCAGCCTCTGTTGCAGATTCAGCAGGCACCAGTACGTGCCCAACAGCATCAGGGTCACGGCCAGAGGCAGACCCAGCAGTGTACTTTCTGTAGAAAGATGGGGCACAGCAGAGACGTATGCCGGAGGAGATTAGGCGCTTGCCTATTCTGCGGAGGGACCGACCACCAGCTGAAGGGCTGCCCTGCTCGGGCAGCCAAGGGAGGCCAGGACATGGTACAGCCGGCTAGAGGACCAGCGGTTCAGCAGAGGGGTCCTCCACTTCATACCCAGCAGCAGCATTTTGTTCAGCACCAGAGGGGAGCACCTGCGGACAGGGTGTTCGCTTTGGCAGCAGAGGAGGAGGTAGAGCCCGTGGGAGATGTTGTAGCAGGTCATGTTCTCCTTAATTCTTTCCCTGCTTTCGTCTTGTTTGATTCTGGGATGACCCATAGTTTTGTGTCTGTTTCTTTTACTCTGAGACACAATATTATTACTGAATCTATGGGTAGGACTTGCAAGATTATGACCGGGGGAGGCATTATCCTGGTTAATAATATTTGCAAGGGGCGGAGAGTCACTCTGAGAGGCCGGAACTTGAGTGCGTGTCTGCTCGTAATGCCCCTACCGAGGTACGATATGGTACTCGGTATGGATTGGTTGAGCATGCACCATGCTAGCATTGATTGTAGAGGAGGCAGAGTTCTTTTTAGGACACCGGGAGGGCCAGAGATAGAGTTTGCTCGAGGAGCAGCGGAGCCGGAGGCTGGATTCTGTGGAGCTTTGTTGGCGGGGCAGGATTTGCCACATCCGTTGATAGCTGAGTTCTCGGATGTCTTTCCCGAGGAGCTGCCGGGGATATCGCCAGACAGGGACATTGAGTTCTTTATAGACTTGGTGCTGGGCGCCGAGCCCATTTCACAGCATATCTATAGGGTGAACAACAGCGAGTTGATAGAGCTGAAGAAGCAAGTCGACGAGCTGCAGGACAAGGGGTTCATCAGATCCAGTTCTTCGTCCTGGGGAGCGCCAGTCCTGTTTGTGCCAAAGAAGGACGGTACGTCCTGCATGTGCATTGATTACCGGGCGCTCAACAACCTCACTATCAAGAATAGGTACCCTTTGCCGAGGATCGACGACTTGTTCGATCAGCTGAGTGGGGCAAAGGTCTTTTCGAAGATAGACTTGAGGTCCGGGTATCACCAGCTGAAGGTGAGACGGAATGACATTCCCAAGACGGCATTTCGGACTCGGTACGGCCAGTAGGAGTTTACAGTGATTCCATTTGGGTTGACCAATGCTCCCGCGGTGTTCATAAACTTGATGAACAAGGTATTCCATCAGTACCTTGACAAGTTCGTGGTGGTCTTCATAGACGATATCTTGATCTATTCGAAGACGCAGGAGGAGCATGAGGAGCACTTGAGAGTTGTGTTAGAGACTCTGAGGAGGGAGCAACTCTACGGGAAGCTTTCGAAGTGTGAGTTCTTCTTGGACCAGGTGGAGTTCTTGGGTCATGTTGTGACCGAGCACGGGATTTCAGTGGACCAGAGGAAGATTTCGGCAGTCGAGTCTTGGTCTACGCCCAGTTCAGTTGCCGAGGTTCGGAGCTTTCTGGGTTTGGCTGGCTATTACCGGAAGTTCGTCCAGGACTTCTCGCGGATTACAGAGCCGATGACTAGACTCACCAGGAAGGATGTGGAGTTCGTCTGGACTGTTGAGTGTCAGGCTGCATTCGATGAGCTGAAGAGAAGGTTGACTTCAGCTCCGATCTTGACTTTGCCATCTGGGTCAGGTGGGTTCTCGATCTTCAGCGATGCTTTCGGGAAGGGTTTAGGGTGTGTTCTTCAGCAGCACGGGAAGGTGATTGCCTATGCATCCAGGCAGTTACGTCCTCATGAGAAGAACTATCCTACTCATGATCTAGAGTTGGCCGCAGTTATTTTTGCTTTGAAGTTATGGAAGTATTACCTGTACGGAGAGCGAGTTGAGATCTTCACAGATCACAAGAGCTTGAAGTACGTGTTCACTCAGAAGGAGTTGAACATGCGGCAGAGGCGGTGGTTAGAGCTGATGAAGGACTTCGATATATCCTTGCAGTACCATCCGGGGAAGATCAACGTAGTTGCAGATGCCTTGAGCAGGTATCCAGTTGCTAGGTTCTTGACGACAGATCGTCATTTGTTGGCCGACCTGGATAGTTTGGGTATCGAGGTCATCATTCCGAGCGTGGAGATCCAGATGTGGGGTTTGCAGATTCAGTCTGAACTGATGGATAGAGTCAGGTCAGCGCAGTATGATGATATTGCCCTGAGGAGCATCAGGGAGCAGGTGAGGACGGGCTTGCGTGACGATTTCTCTGTAGCCGAAGACGGGTCGTTGCGGCACGGTACTAGGCTGTGCGTTCCGCGTGGAGAGCTTCGGGAGGAGGTTCTTCAGGAGGCGCATCGCTCTCAGTATTCTATGCATCCTGGGGCCAACAAGATGTATAGGGACCTGAGAGAGCACGTGTGGTGGTATGGCATGAAGCGCGAGGTAGCTCAGTTTGTATCTCGTTGCCTTATGTGCCAGCAGGTGAAGGCCGAGAGACAGAGACCAGGTGGATTGCTACAGCCGCTACCCATTCCCGAGTGGAAGTGGGAGCACATCGCCATAGACTTTGTATATGGACTTCTACGATCGCCAGGAGAGAAGGACGCGGTTTGGGTCATAGTTGATAGATTGATCAAATCGGTCCACTTTTTGCCTTTCAAAGTGGGTTTGTCTACGGAGAGGCTAGCTGAGCTGTATGTTCGTCAGATCGTGAGATTGCACGGAGTTCCGGTGAGCATAGTTTCAGATCGGGATAACCGATTCACTTTCCACTTCTGGAGGAGTTTGCAGGCTAGCTTGGGCACCTCGCTCAAGTTTAGTACTGCTTATCATCCACAGACAGACGGGCAGTCGTAGAGGACCATCCAGACTTTGGAGGATATGCTTCGCACATGTGTGCTAGATCTCGGGGGTTCTTGGGAGGACCATCTTCACCTGTTAGAGTTTGCTTACAATAACAGCTACCAGGCCAGTATAGAGATGTCACCATTTGAGGCTCTATATGGACGGAGATGCCGTACTCCTTTGTCTTGGGACGATGTCGGCGAGCGGGCGCTTCTTGGGCCGGAGATGGTTGTGGATGCGGCCGAGAAGGTCAGATTGATTAGAGACAGACTTCGGGTGACTCAGGATAGGCAGCGACATTGGGCCGATAGTCACCGGAGACCATTAGAGTTCGAGGTTAGTTTCAGTTCTTGTCGTATTTGTTGTGATTGTTTGTTAGTTGTGTGTTGACTTTTTGTCTTGTGTCTAGGTTGGTGACATGGTATTTCTGAGGATATTCCCGACACGTGGCACTATTCGTTTTGGCGACGGTGGGAAGCTCAGTCCGCGCTACATCGGACCTTTCACCATCTAAGAGAGGATCGGTGTAGTGGCCTACCGACTGGACTTGCCTACTAGGCTTGAGGGAGTGCACAACGTGTTTCATGTATCTCAGCTGAGGCGGTAGATGGCAGATCCTAGCCATGTATTGGACCATTCAGCGATATAGGTGGGACCTACTCTCAGCTATCCAGAACAGCCGGTGGAGATTCTGGATCGCAGGGAGAAGGTCCTCCGGAACCAGGTCATACCCTTGGTTCGGGTTACGTAGAGACATCACTCTCCAGGTGAGTCTACCTGGGAGAGGGAGGACGACATGCGGGAGCGTTTCCCTTATCTTTTCGCGCCCTGAGGTATAAATCTATTTCTTTTGTCTTTCTGTTTTTGATTTCCTGTGCTTGTTGTCTTCAATTTTGAGGACGAATTTTTTTTAAGGTGGATAGACTTGTCACCCTCACTTTTCCAAGTTAGGGATAAAATGGTAATTTTCCATTTTATAATATTTTTTTGGGAATTTTATTTTATGAATATTAATATTTAATTATTATAGGAGTCGGGTTCGAATTTTATCGCATTCCGAGTTAGTTCGGGACCCCGGGGAATTTCGACTTGAGTCGTAATTAGCATGTTATTTAACCATGGCCCACCACACTAAACTTTTAGGTTTAGGAGTTTGGACTAGTCCCCCATGAGTAATTAAGTTTAATTATGATTTTTATTTAATTTTAGCATTTTCCAAAATCCATTTTGGCTTAATTTAGCATGTTGGCTTAGGGAGGGGCAAACTTGTAATTACAAGTGCCCCTACCCTATCCCCCATGGCCGGCCATAAAGGCCACACCCTCCACCTCTCCTTTCTTCTTCATTAATTTATCACTCTCTCTCTTCATTCATTCCTTTCCAACTTCTTCTTCTCCATCAAATCTACTTTAGGTAAACCCTCTAATCTCTCATTTAATTCCTCATTTTGCATTCTTTCCTTCACATTAATTAGAGAGGGGACCATTCTCTACAAGTTGACCCTAGATTTTGTAGGTTCTCCTAAAATCTAGTTTAGGAATTTATTATGGTTTTACCCTCTTTTAGAGTGATATATATATATATATATATATATATATATATATATATATATATATATATATATATATATATATATATATATTTTAGAGTGATATATATATATATATATATATATATATATATATATATATATATATATATATATATATATATATATATATATATACATGTGTATTTGTGTGTGTGGAGAGGGAAGAATGAGAGAGTAGTGGTGTATATGTGTGTGTATTTGTCTATAAGTATGTGTGTGTCCATGTGAGAGTGTGTGTCCATGTGTGTGTTGTTGGAACCCTAGAGGGGGGGTGAATAGGGTCAAGCTAACTAATCAAGCACTTAGCACAAGCTAATTGGCAATTTAAAAAATATAAGTGCAAGAGAAGAAGCAAACACAATACCGACATCCGATGTATCCTGGTATCCTCCTAAGAGGCAGTCCAGTCCCGGAACTCTCTCCGGCTTTAATCCACTATTTGAGCAAATAGTTACACACGAGTTTGGATCCGAAGAACTCGCCAACTTCTTACACAAGAGCTTTAATCCGAAGGGCTCTCCGACTTCAACCGAGAGTTTGGATAAGAAGACTCCCCAACTTCAACCGAGAGTTTGGATACGAAGACTCTCCAACTTCAACCTTTCACAATAGGTTTTGATCTCCTTATACAATAGGATGAAGATCTCACTTTTCAACTCAATAACTCTAACACAATTTATAGATGGCAAATGAAGGCTTTGTAGAGTTGTATGTGGATAAGCTTTGGTGGTTTGGAAATTTTTAGGCTCAAAGCATCAACCTTGAATGAAGGGGTTCAAGGCTATTTATAACCAAAGCTTGAAAAGAAGCCAAAGGCAACTTTTCAGTCACGAACCAGCATACCGCCGGTATGATCCGGCATGCCGGCGGTATACCGGTCTGGGATTGCAACGGTTAGAAATATAGCCGTTGGGATCATTAATGGCTGGAAATTCGACCGTTGGAATTTCAACGTTTCAGAAGCGGTATACCGTCGGTATGGACCGGTATGCCGGTTTTGTAAACAGAAACTTTCTGTGAACAAAAACCGGTATACCGTCGGTATACGCCGGTATACCGTCGGTATGCCGTTTTCCACCAAAAATGATCCTGGGCTTATTTCTGCCCTAGCTTTCGATTTTGCCATCCGTTTCTTGTGTTTACAATTATTTCTAAGACTCATTACAGACTCCAGATATACTTAGGCAGGTACAGGCTTCTTCAGAGTCTTGGAATGATGATGGCATGGCTTGGCTTCTTCCTTTGATAGGTGCTGGCTTTTTTCCTTGGCGGCAGCGGAACCCCCGAGTGCGTGACTCCGGAGATGTCGTCGGATGGTTCAGAGAAATCTTGTGGGATCCATCGTCTTTGGCCCACCATAATTTCTTCATTGCATATGTCCACATTGATCTTGCTTATTGCTTTTCTGCATGTACATGTTAGACGAACAAAGCAATACACATAGTAGCAAGTGTGATAAGTTTAATGCACATTAGGACAATGCTGAGTTTAAGTATAAGTGCTAAGGTGATAGCATAAATGTTAGTGATAACATAATGATTAAACTTAATTGAATGACCACAATCAAAAACATAGTTTTGATTTTGGCAACCCGATTAAATTTAAGATAGAAAGCTCATATCACTAATATGTAAACCAATAGGCACATATCACCAAAGGTATAAGTATAAGTAAAAATGCTATAGCGATAGTATAAAGATTAGTGATAATGAAATGCTAAACTTAACATATTAACCATATTCAAAAACATGATACAATCATTGGGCCAACAATCTCCCCCTTTTTGATTATGACAAATCGGTTAAGTTTAGTATGGACACAATAGATGCATGTATCACTAATATACAAAAGACATAAGCAATATCACTAAAAGCATACTACTTAGATTACTTATAAAAGCATACTTAAACTTACTTCTCCCCCTTTGACATGATCAAAAATAGGCTCCCCCGTACTAAGAGATAAAAAGAAATCAATCTCAAGCATAGAAATCAGAGCATGGGGAAGGCATAGACAATCATGATCAAGATATACTAATTGAGGAACAATAGGAGAAGTGTGTAAAGACAAGTGTATAAAACTACATACCAAATGTAGAGTACTAAAGAAAATTGCTTATCAAAACACAATATGGTTGGTAAAACTTAAAAGAATTTGAAGAAAAAGAAATAAGTAGTTACCAACTTGAAATCCAAGGAATAAATCCAAAACACAATAGGATATGAAATATTGCTCCAGTTTTGGAAGAGAACTATTAAATAAAGGATTTCAAACAAAAGCCATGAGGAATAGATAATTGCAACTAATAGATACCAATTGAGATATGAAATTAAATAAACTTGATACCAATTGAACAGATGTAAACTTGAAACATTGATCAAAGAAACCATTAATAATCATAATTGTCCACAAATAAATAGTGGAACAAAATAAAAGAATGATCAATGTAAAATATTACAATTGATATAAAGTAATCTCATTATTTGCAAGATCTATATGCTTATCCAAGTTCATGCATTTGAACTCAATTACCTTATTATGCTATATGAATACCCTTTAGATAAACATGAAGGTAAAGGAGAAAAATACTTGAGAAGGAGAAATTCAGTCGACTTGAATGCTCCCCCTCAAAGTACTACCAAAGTGGAAAAAAAATATGAATTTTGGATAAGTCCTCAACAAGGAAAGCCAAATCAATTAAGCATAAAAGAAAGGCCAAATCAACGAAAGCATAATATTCATCAAGATAAGATCTGAAAGTTAATATTAGCAAGATGACATATTTAACCCATTTGAAAGAGAGAGATAAGATAATAAGGACAATCACATACTCTCATAAACCCCTCAAAAATAAAAATATCATGACCTTAATCAATAAGATATGAAAATGAAGAAAATATGGGTCCATGATAAACTATGTATACGACATATTAGAGGGTATAAATGAATTGAATCAATTAATTTGCTCTCCCTCAAAATATGCGCATCTAGTTCCAAAGCACTTATAGCATAAAATAGATAACGACAAGATCTAGGGGTAAATCAACTATGGATTTCTCCCCCTTGCTCGATGCATATAAGGCTACAATATCGTCAAAAGACGAAAAATATCATCTTTAGTCAAGAAGAGATAACCAATAAATAGCCACTAAAGATGAGAAATCAAAAGAATATTCCAATAAAGCACATATAATCAAAAGATGGCATACATTAGTCTATATAGAAGAATCTCATATTTAAATATGATAGATTAATGTATGTAATCCTTTGAGAAAATGTCATCATGAAAAAGAGTAAAGTTAATTAAGAACAATCATGATAATAGACATAATATAGCTCAAAAATAAAATAAAAATGAAACTCAAACATCATGTCCATGATTATCTAATTGAGAAATAATCAACCAATTTATTGCTTTGCATGGACTAGATATGTTTTATCACATATGTACCCATCAACGGGTAAAATCCAAACCTTGCTAATGGTAAATGATAAACCATAAAGTTCAAATAGCAAAGGCCCATATGTGACAATCCATGAGTAGTCAAAGTAGAGTAAATAAATTAGTTTGATAATCATATAATAAGATAATATAGGACTACTCAACTAATAGGATCTTTTAACAATAAAAATAAATAAATTAAACATGATCCAACAAATCTCATAAAGAAAATTCCAAATCCATATTTATGATAAAATCTCATAAAATAATGAAAAATATGGAAAAGAGTCATTCTCATTTAAATGATTGCAAACAAAATCAAGAAGAGATGTAAATGATAATACGATAAAATCATGACTCAAAAGTGAGAGAAATTTAAGAGATACTTGCTAATGACTAATATGGGAGGAGACTTAAAGAAAGAAATCACAAACCTCCAAGAGAAACAAGATCTAATCAAGAATTTGTAAAACTAGTTTTAGAGAACAAACATATGTATCTAAAATAGGATACAAATTATATTTAGAAGAATCACAAATCTTGTTTATGGAAACTAGCATATCATATATAGATTGAAAAGAAAAACAATAGCTAGATGAGTGAAAGTGAACCAAATTATATAGCTTAACAATATATCATAAATAAGCAAGCTACATAACTAATTAAGATTAATGAGGTAGGTCATTAACAAGATAAATGTGCTCATTTAATCTTAAGTCACTAACACTAAAGATACTTGCTCAATCATAGAGTTCACAAAGAGGGCAATACATTTTGAATTAACAAAATGATTTAGAGACTCTTTACAAAGCAAGGATAAGAGCATAAGATGACAAATAAGTGAATTAATCTCTTATCAAGTAAAGGCCAAAAAGAGATTTTCATGAAAATGAATAAAGTAAATCTCTTTGCCAAGTATTGAGATTAACCCAAGATAATAAAATGATAGATCGATCTAGAGAATATAAAATATTATAGCCATTATGAAATAAGTGTATTCTCTAGAAATGGGAAAATCTCAACATAAAAGCTCAAACCATAGTAGCTAAAGTCATGAGAAATATGATGTAACAATTACAGGTATTCTCATGTGCTACAAAAATATTGGGCAACAATAATTCAAAAAGAAGCATAAACCCAAGGAATGAGCAAAGAAAGATCATTAAGATCAAGAAAGCTAAATGTGCTAAAGATAGTAAGAATCATTTTCAAAAGCTTTTCATAGTGCACCATAGTAAATATATAGATGATATAGATTTGAAAATGTGCACTAAAAACGGAGGTAAATATAAAAACAAGACAAAGCACAAAACCATGTGATTCTTAAAAGAACTTCCATAAATAGTCAAGTGCAATACATAAACAAATATTTTCTCTCACCATCCCAACTTAAAGATATAAAACAAATGAATATCAAAAGCTAGGAATTATTATATATATATATATATATATATGAAACTATATATATATATCACGAATAGGCATACATGAAAAGATCAAAAATCAATTAAGAACATGTATCCATAAAGTCAACCAAAAAAGCTAAAAAGACATCATTAAAAGAAAGCTTTAAGGAAGAAGCATATTGATTCAAAAAGAGATACACAAATTTGATCAAAAAAATCAATAGCTAGAGTATGAGTTAAGCACAAGTCTAGAAGTAATTCAAGTTAATATAAAACTTTAGCTTAACTCATATGCCTACATAAAGGTATTTATACAAAAATGGATATCAATATAAGAGATACATGAACTATATGTAAATAAAAAATTTAATGAATATAGTCATGTATCCTTAATGAATATTTGAAAAACCATCACAAATTCAAAAGCATGTATAAATAAACTTTATTAGGCAAAGACATAATTGATTCTCAAGAAGATAACCAAGATAAAGTGTGAGAATCAATGATGAATATATTATGCAAGCACAAGATTAAAAAGAAGTATAAGTATATACTTGTCACGTAATAAGAAGCTTGTGCTAAACACATATATTCGCAAATACCGATTTAAAGAAAATATTACATATTAAGGAGAAATCGGTAAGAAGTAACTATTCTAAAAAAAATTAAAGACGGAGAGTTAAAATCATATTAACTCAAATCAAAATCAAGCTCCTATGGACTAGAGTGATATACATGCTCTATAAATAAGGATTAATAATAACGAGCATGCATAATAAAAGTGTCATACTAATAGAGAATGAGTGATAAACTACATAGTGTGAACTAAACATTTAAGCCAAGTAACTAGTCATGCTAGATAAAAGAAATAATAAGAAAAATTAAACTAAGCATGCTAGTATTATATCTCACATTGATTTATACAATAAGCAACTAAGAATATCAATATGAGCTAGTAGCAAAGCATCAAGAGAAACATGCTAGATTCTACCAAAATAAACTATTTAAAGAGAATCGTTTAGCATGTTACCAAAGTGGCTCTAGTGGCCACACTTGTGTTGGTGCAATTGCTTGAAAGATGACCTTTGAGCTTTGCAACCACCAACACGCTCCTTGGTGCTATGTCCCGGTAAAAGAAGCTCCACCTACAACATTAGGCGAAGACTTTGGTATCCAAAAGAACTTGGATCCACATTTGTTAGCTTTAGGGACCCATATACTATTTACTCTAGCATTGGTAGAAAAACTCCTACGAATAGGACAAGTTAAGCTCATGTGTCTAATGCGAGAGCAATAGAAGCACCTAATACTAGTGTGTGCACATGTATTAGAATGAGCATGGTTATGAACATGTGACATACTAGAATGATGAAAATCTCTAGAGTGAGCATGAGAAGATTTGATTTTAAGAATATTATGTTCTAATAGCAAATCATCATGCATGCAAGTAAGAGAATCAAATTTAGCAATTAAAAAATCATTCTCTTTTTCAAATAAAGTAATTCTAGAGATAAAAGCATCATTTTGTTTCTTTAAAGTGTCAATAGAAGAATCATGCAAATGATTTAGCTCATGCGTTTGCCTCTTAAGATCTTCTATTGATGAGGAAAGAGATTTAATTTTCAAAATTAAAGCCTCATTCAAACTCTTTAAAGAAACACATGATGAGTTTTGAGAATCAAGTCTAGATAATAAAACATTGTTTTTATTTCTCAATAACTCATTAGATTCTTCTAAATGAACAACCTTTTCAGAAAATTCTTCATTGGTAGAATGAAGGTTGTCAAGAATCTCTAAGGATTGTTTAGCCATGGCTTTCCACTTAGAGCATTTCTTGCATTTAGAAGAAACATGATTGTTTATGCTACTAGAAATAAAACCACCTTTATCGGAGGAGGAGTAGGAGGAATACGATGCCATAGAAAAATAATAAGGATCTACTCTAAGGATGTTAAGCCTAACAATAGAGTCCTCGCTCTGATACCAATTGTTGGAACCCTAGAGGGGGTGAATAGGGTCAAGCTAACTAATCAAGCACTTAGCACAAGCTAATTGGCAATTTAAAAAATATAAGTGCAAGAGAAGAAGCAAACACAATACCGACACCCGATGTATCCTGGTATCCTCCTAAGAGGCAGTCCAGTCCCGGAACTCTCTCCGGCTTTAATCCACTATTTGAGCAAATAGTTACACACGAGTTTGGATCCGAAGAACTCGCCAACTTCTTACACAAGAGCTTTAATCCGAAGGGCTCTCCGACTTCAACCGAGAGTTTGGATACGAAGACTCCCCAACTTCAACCGAGAGTTTGGATACGAAGACTCTCCAACTTCAACCTTTCACAATAGGTTTTGATCTCCTTATACAATAGGATGAAGATCTCACTTTTCAACTCAATAACTCTAACACAATTTGTAGATGGCAAATGAAGGCTTTGTAGAGTTGTATGTGGATAAGCTTTGGTGGTTTAGAAATTTTTAGGCTCAAAGCATCAACCTTGAATGAAGGGGTTCAAGGCTATTTATAACCAAAGCTTGAAAAGAAGCCAAAGGCAACTTTTCAGTCACGAACCGGCATACCGCCGGTATGATCCGGCATACCGCCGGTATACCGGTCTGGGATTGCAACGACTAGAAATATAGCCGTTGGGATCATTAATGGCTGGAAATCCGACCGTTGGAATTTCAACGTTTCAGAAGCGGTATACCGTCGGTATGGACCGGTATGCCGACGGTATGCCGGTTTTGTAAACAGAAATTTTCTGTGAACAAAAACCGGTATACCGTCGGTATATGCCGGTATACCGTCGGTATGCCGTTTTCCACCAAAAATGATCCTGGGCTTATTTCTGCCCTAGCTTTCGATTTTGCCATCCGTTTCTTGTGTTTACAATTATTCCTAAGACTCATTACAGACTCCAGATATACTTAGGCAGGTGCAGGCTTCTTCAGAGTCTTGGAATGATGATGGCATGGCTTGGCTTCTTCCTTTGATAGGTGCTGGCTTTTTTCCTTGGCGGCAGCTGTCCAAAGATATCCAGTTTGCGAAAACTGAATACCTTTCGGGGGCTTCGCCCCCGAACCCCCGACGAGGGGCGCTGCCCCCTCGACCCCCGTCCGCTGACCGGGCAGCGGAACCCCCGAGTGCGTGGCTCCGGAGATGTCGTCGGGTGGTTCAGAGAAATCTTGTGGGATCCATCGTCTTTGGCCCACCATGATTTCTTCATTGCATATGTCCACATTGATCTTGCTTATTGCTTTTCTGTATGTACATGTTAGACGAACAAAGCAATACACATAGTAGCAAGTGTGATAAGTTTAATGCACATTAGGACAATGCTGAGTTTAAGTATAAGTGCTAAGGTGATAGCATAAATGTTAGTGATAACATAATGATTAAACTTAATTGAATGACCACAATCAAAAATATAGTTTTGATTTTGGCAACCCGATTAAATTTAAGATAGAAAGCTCATATCACTAATATGTAAACCAATAGGCACATATCACCAAAGGTATAAGTATAAGTAGAAATGCTATAGCGATAGTATAAAGATTAGTGATAATGAAATGCTAAACTTAACATATTAACCATATTCAAAAACATGATACAATCATTGGGCCAACATGTGTGTGAGTGTCCATATATATATAGATACATATAAGTGTGTGTGTGTCTATATATATATATACATTTATATATATATATATATATATATATATATATATATATATATATATATATATATATATATATATATATATATAAATGTATAGATATACATTTATATATATATATATATATATATAGATATGTATAGATATATATACATGTGTGTGTGGTCATGTGTATATATGTGTGTGTATTTGTATGTGTAGAGAGGGAAGGGAATGAGAAAATGTATGTGAGTGATATATATATATATATATATATATATATATATATATATATATATATATATATATATATATATATATATATATATATATATATATATATATATATATTAGAGAGTTTAGAGAGATTGATAGAGAGTTAAGAGGAGAATTGAGAGAGATTGGGAGGAAGAGATTGAGAGTTTAGAGAGGAAAATAGAGGGAGAAGGAGTGAGAGAAGTGAAGGGGAAGAGGGAGGGCACCCACAGCAGCAAGGGGGCTGCTGCCCCCCTACAACAGCAGCAAAAATAGCATTAGCAGCAGCTAGCTGCATTAGCAGCCGCATTGGCACCCCGTTTAGCCCCCGTTTAGCCCCTAAAAATCCCCACTATATACCTATATATATATATATATATACATATATATGCCCCTATATATATCTCTATATACCCCTCTAAAACCCACTAGAATAGCCCCCTAAGTTAGTCCTAAGTGAGTGTGAAAAATGGGTTTGAGTGAGTGAGTGAATGTTAAGTTAGGATTTTGGTGAAGGGGTGAATTTGAGTTCCGTGATTCGGAACGCGTCAAAAATTGGAGGAAACTTAGATAATGTGATTTAGATTTTGTGGGTAGGCTTCGGAGTTGGAATCGAGATTGCGTGTGGGCTTGGGGAGACGGTATCGCACCGTTCCATTCTGTATCTTGAAATATTCAAGATAACGGGTAAACGGGCGATTCGGACCGTAAGATGGACTGGATGTCCACTTACCCTAGAAAACTTGGTAGGTAATGGTTGTATAGGCTAGTACCCTACTATCCTAGAAAGCACGGAGTGGAATTCCTAAGGGAAGGCCACTTGGCGTCAACTTAGAACGGTTTAAGGGTAAATGTTAAGGGGTAATCGGGTAAATTCAAGATACGGAGTTCGGGTAGTCGGATTGACTTGAAACTTGGGTGGCTTGTTGGGTACACCCTACAAATGTCATATTTGAGCCGATTTTGGCTCGGTTGACCCAGAGTTGACTTTTTACCCAAAAGTCAACCGTGAGTCAACACTTTGTCTAGATTTGACCAAATCCAAACCAGAGTTGACCAGTTGACTAAAAGTCAACTGTTTGTCAACATTTGACCAGTTTGACCTAAAGTTGACCTAGAGTTGACCATAGTTGACCATGGTTGACCAGTTGACCAAAAGTCAACTGTAGGCCAACTCTTGACCCCGTTTGACTTTCTTCGACTTGTTTTGACTTGCGATGACTGGTATGACCTAGGGTTGATTTGGTCTGACTTAGATTGACTTGATATAACTTGATTTGACCTAGATTGACTTGACAGGACTTAGTATGACTCAGTGAGACCTAGTTTGACCTAGATTTTATATCATTCATTGTGAATCATTCTTAAACTTGTTTAAACCTAAATTAACATACGGTATCTCATCTTTAGGTTTCTGATTACCGCTCTGAGTATTGATATACCCTACAGCTCAGGACAACAGGCGAGTACATTCACTGATAGTTTTCATTATCTTGATATTTGCTATATCCGATTCAGTCGTAGTGTCTTACTTGATTCTCAGTCACGATAGTTCACGGACTAGTATTGTCGGATTCCTGTCATGAGATGTCATTCCTGGATTTCTTGGGATACTGGTACTTACTTGGTCTTGATTCTTGTACTTGTATTGATGCCGATTCCTGAAGAGGACTTGCTCCCCTCTTTGAAAATCTCGCGTCATGACGTTCTATGTCCGGATCCGTATACTATTCGGGGAATGGGGAATTTTATAGATAGTGTGATCAATGCCCACCTTGAGTTACTACTTGTATTATAGTTATACCCTCACCTCACGATGGGTATAGCCTGCCCTGTGGTACTACTTGCTCCATAGCTTACCATCCCGGCCGGGCCGAGTCCACGTACTTGTAGCCGGTCGGCTGGAAGCCTGATCTTGACCCATACCGATCACATTATGCTATAATATTCGAGGCACATTTTATATTTACTTTATCTTATCATATATCCTGTTCTGTTCTACATACAGTACTTCTCACCATGCATGATATACAGTTACTCACATGCTCTACATGCCTTTACATTGTACCTTGATTGGAGACTAAGTTCTGTTCGGAAGAAGAGTTACAACCCCTGTCCTTGTTTGGTTTAAGGGTTGTAACTCGTCTTCCGAACGGTTCCCAAGTCTTCATATATCTTTGTCTTGTAGTTCATTATACTGTCTCTTATAGAATTTGTCAATTCACATGGAACTGCTGTTAGTGTTTGTACTTGCTCATTTTCCTGACAGGATATCGTTATGATATATTACAGATGACTCTGAGGCGGACTGCTCTACCTATTATGGGCTCGAGTTAGATGGAGTAGTCCAGGACCGTGGCCTTATAGTAGAGCCACTAGATTTCGTACTCCCGGAGTAGTGTAGATTAGCTAGGTTTGACTGGACTACGATCCAGCTAGCTTTATCAGACTGTAGTTTCTATATTATATTTTGATATCCTGTGATGTTGTATATATCTAGGCTTGTATTGGACTCTCGACTTATTTACTCTTTCATCTATCATATGTTCTCTTTCTGAGCTATCTACCTTAGTTTTATTATGTGATTGAGACTGTATTGATATGTCACCTCCATTCGGAGAGTATATACTGTACATGTACCTTTATACTGTTAGTCGTAGTATTTACAGACGTTATATACAGTGTTCTACCGCCGATACTGCGGCGTAGGCTGGACGTACCCACGTGCTCGTGCCCCTCATAAGGGTGCGGGTCGTGACAGATCTAGAAGGTTTTGAAGGTGAAATCTCTACACATCCTCCTCCCATCCCCATCTCTATATACATTTGAACTTAGGGTTTTGATTTTTGGATTTTCTGATTTAGGGTTTTCTCACCTATTTTCTAATTTTGGGTTTTCTGACCTATCTATGTTTGCAATCCATAATTTTCTTGATTTTAGTTCGTATTTTGATGTATTGGTTTTAATTTTTTTTTATTCTCTGACTTAGGCTTTTTTTCGACATAGGACGTCAACTTAAAAGAATCTACCTTTTTTTCATTCTCTGACATAGGAGTTTTTTGACATAAGGATCAATTTAGGGTTTGGATATTTAGATTTTCTTAAGATTTTTTCTGAGTAATCCATAATGCACGTGTTGTGTTTGTGCTAATGTATAAAAAAGTTGTTGGGACCACATAATATTTTCTAAATGTATGTGGTGGCCACCTGATTGCTAACTGTATGTGGTGGTGTAATGCCCCGCTCTGCATGGCACATTACGCTGAGACGTTGACTCAAAGAGTCATGTTGGATCAAGTATCGATGCGAATCGATACGAGAGTTACGTTGCCATGAGCAATGCATCGAACTAAGTCGATGCGAAGAGTTGCATTGTCCAAAAGAATGCATCGAGTTGAATCGATGCAAAGCGCTGCATTGCCCCGAAGGATAAGTGCGTTGAGTCGGCTCGAAGATTCTAAGAAATCAAATCGGCCCAAGACGCAAGTCCGAATCGATGCAAGTATTGATTTTAGTTGGTTTCATGTGCAAGTTATCCGTTTACGCTGAAATATTAGAGGTCGACATTTTGCCTCATTCGTAACGAGTTCGCAAAACCCAAATCACCGCCTCACAACGGGCTGGGACTTGGGCACGGTAGGCCGAAATCGATCGAGTAGTTCAATAAAACAAGAAGTGCTCGAATGGCTAAGTCAGAAGATTTGGTCGTACAACAAAGTTATGAAATCGAGCCACATCGACTCGGCAAACAACAAGGCGTATCGGTTTAAGGTGGAAGGACTTACTCTTCTTTTTACTCCTTCATGCCAAAGTAAGAATGTATCCTTGTATGCTAAGTTAACCTATCGACGCCATGGGCGTGGTCCGATCGGAAGATAAGTCATAGTGTGTATCGAACACTAGTTAGAACAATTAAAATGAAACGTGCATCAAATGCATGAGTCGCTATGGAATATTGAATATATATCGCAAAGGCGAGCGCCTCGGTTCGCAAGCCGCAAGAACATGGGATAACTGTATTCGACGAGTCCTTCGTGCACGAGCCATTCCATGCCTTCACGAACGAGTTATAAAAGCTAGCACATTGAAAGACAATATAGGCGAGTGCCATAGTGCACGAGCCATGTACATTGAACACTAAGGCATAGAACATGGAATTACGGCTTCGATACGTGCATCAAGTACACGACGCGAAGGAAAAGATGATAAATGTGTCAAAACGTGCGTACGTACATGAGATCATAAAAGATGGCTTCGTTGTGAAAGAGTACAGTTGTGGCATGAATGTGACAGAACTGTCAAATATAACATGATGCCTCAAAAATGTTCAGGACCTTTGGGTCGTTCGGTTGACGAACATTGAGTTGAGACATGATGCCATTGAACATTGAAACTAAGTATAAAATATGAGAACATAGAAAGTAAATAGAAAAAATACGAGATGATAAAGTCCGAGTCTCGGACTCAAGACTATGTTTGGTTGTTTGAATAATAGTGCATTGCATGTCGAATGGACTTGAGGAAATTGCGATAATCTCTCGTGCACGGGAATGTTTCCTTCGAACGGGTGCGTCAGGGCACCGGGACCGTTCGGCCTAGGAGGGATATAATCTTTGAGAGGCGCACATCCGTAAGACGATTAGTGACCGCTTAACGAGATGTAAAAAGCTGCAAATGATGGTATGCAACGGAAGGTCTCCGTAATTGGGATAGCAATCCACTACGTGAGGCGTCGGGCTACCCAAATTCGAGAAAGAAAAGAAAAAGAGAAAAGAAAGAAAGGAAAAGAAAAGAGAAACACGTTTAGTCCATTCTGGCGCGGATATGCCAACGACCTTCATATAGTTAAGGAACGATGGGTTGAAAGTGCAGGCACGTATGTATGCTGTACACATTGATGTTGCATAGAGATCACTTATAACATGACAGGGAAGGAATGAGGCGTATTCACCTTGCGTCAGTGCAAGGACGAGTGCGTCTATGCTGGTAAGAAGTTGTGCCACGAAACAAACACGAGATTGCTTGCCTGCTTACCTATTCAATTCGAATAACATGCTTGCCATGATAACATACTTTACCGCTTTCGAATATGCCATGAAATCGACCCTAAGGAGAATATAGCAAGATCATAAGCTAAGTTGCATGATTCAATATAAATACTAAATGTCGGTTTAGAAAGTGGGTCTTTTCATCAGTACATGCGAGGACGAACGTACTGATCCCCTACCAGCTTTCATGCAGGGTGCAGTGAATGGATTGCTCGCGGCGAAGCTTCGTTTGATCGCGCAAAGGCATGAAATGCCGTAGCGTTTGAAGCATGCGATCGCATTGACGCTCGGACTTGCAACATGATTGATGCGGCCGAGATATAAAAGGCATGATGTATAAAATGGTAAAATCCTTTATGGGCAAGAGAGAACCTGAGTGTTGTAGCCAATCTGGCAAATTCAGTTGGACTATTGAAAGCCTTTGTAATCTTAGTTCATTATCAATAAACAGAATTGTTTCGTATACTCTGTTTTCTTCCGTTTGTTAATATTAAATTTAAGATAACCATTTTTTGAACATGTCATCTTGCCTTGTACGAGCGTAACTCCAGGCTTGTACGGTATCATGCCCCCTGCGAGGACGATGATTCGGATAGATTCCGGGTCGGGGAGTGACAGGTGGGCACCTTATATGTACTTGTTCACTGTTTGGGGACCAAATCCCCTTGTATTTGTTCATTATATGGGCACCAAATGCTATGTTCATTGTGTAAACAATACATATTACTTAGTTCTTATGCTCTGTTCATTGTGTAAACAATACATATTACTTGGTTCTTATGCTCTATTCATTATGTATTTTTAATAGTTCTTGTTTCTCTTTATTATGTAGATGATATGGTCTATAAGACTACACCATGGTGGTCATTTTACTACGGGTAAAGATTGGAGATATGTTGGTGGTACGGAGAACAAGGATAGTAACATTGACTTAGATAAAATGTCTCTCCAAGAAATATTCAGTTGGTTGAGAGAGTTAGGGTACAATGGTCCCTGCAGAATATTCCACCAGATAAGTGCTTCCAACAAATGTCTTGTGCTTTTGGACACATATGAGAAAGTGTTGGGGATGTTCAACACTAGGAACACTGACAACAAAAGTGAAGAGATTTTGGATTTATTTGTTAAGCATCTTGATGGTCACAACAATGAGCTCCCTGAAACGATGGACCAAAGTCATATTGAGTAGCTTTATGGATACTACATCGTCACACAAGGTTCACAAGTCAAGTGCACGGAAAATGAAGTTGTCAGTGAAAGTGGTATGCATATACAGAAATATTCTCTTTACTTATATTGCTATGACTTATTCGTAGTAATTATGTTTTACATTTACTGATTCAACTTTTTTCTATCTCAGGAAATAATCAGGAGGATGAAGATGTTGGTGATGATGATGTCTATGTAGAAGAAAGTGAAGAAACAGAAGAAAGTGAAGAAACGAACAAGAAATTCGATGCGGAAGACGAAGATGATGCACACATTAGAGCAAATATAGAGAATATTGATATACCAGAATTTGTTGAAAGTGAGTATGAGGACTCTGATGACAACAGAAGCATTGACGAAGACGATGAATTTGGAGAGTCTAGGCCCAAGTTTCCAGAGTTCAACGAAGCAAAGGACTTGAAAGACCCATCATTTATTGTGGGCATGGAGTTTCCAAGTTCAAGAGACTTTAGAAGATTAGTGAGGGAAGATGCAATTAAGAGGGGGTATGACATCTCATGGAAGAAGAATGAGGAAAGAAGAATATATGTAGAGTGCAAAAAGAAGTGTGGCTTTAGACTATATGGCAAAATGAATTCTGATGGTACAAGATGGCAGTTGAAAAGTGTGCAAGCAACCCACAAGTGCTCAAGGGTATTAGTGAATACCCAGATGTCTGCATTTTGGTTGGCAAACAAATATTTGGAGGTCTTTAGAAATACCTACATGGAATGTTGAAGAGTTCAGAAGTGATGTAAATAGGAAGTTCTCGGTTGAAATCTCCAGAGCTAAAGCCTACAGAGCAAAGAGAAAAAAACAATGAGTATCATAGATGGATGTTACAAGCAACAATATGGATTGTTGAAAGACTATGCATCAGTCATATTCCAAAAAATTCCTGGTAGTGTTGTGAAGATAAGGACACAAAGGGCATCATTGGAAGAACCCAACATCTTCGATGGGATTTTTATTGCCTACAATGCACAAATAAAAGGTTTTAAAGGTGGTTGTAGAAAGATTATTGGTGTTGATGGAACTCATTTGAAGGGGCCTGCATGAGGGATTTTACTAACTGTTGTTGCTAGGGATCCCAACAACCAAATGTTTCCTATAGCCACGGCAGTAGTAGCCAAGAATCCTATGATACATGGAGTTGGTTTCTTAAATGTTTGCTTCATACTATTGGGAGCCAGTCGGAGAACAATTGACATTTCATAAGTGATAGGCAAAAGGTATACTTCTATTTATTCCTCTGTTCTCTGATTCTCTGGGTTACATATTCCAGTATGTTAAAAAGTAGACTTTGTATGTTCTCTTTATATTCCTATGTTCTCTGGCAAAAGGGATTTTACTAACTTCTATTTATTCCTCTATTCTCTGGGTTGCATGTTCTATATTTCAGTTACATGTATGTTCTCATTATATTCTCTGTATGTAGACTTTGTACTTAAAAAGATTGCAGTATCCTATATTTCAGTATCTTATATTTCAGTTACAGTATGTTTAAAAGTTGCACTTAAAAAGGTTGCCGTATCCTATATTTCAGTTACAGTATCCTATATTTCAGTATCTTTATGTTACATGCATGTTCTCTGTATGTTCTCTTTATGTTCTCTGCATGATCTGTTCTATATTTTAGTTACAATATCCTATATTTTAGTTACAGTATCCTCTTTTTCATAGCTGGATGTAGATGTTCTATGTATGTTCTTTATTTCATACTATCTTTATGTTCTCTGTATGTTCTTTATTTCTGTCATGCCCCGCTCTCGTAGGAGCAATCGTCCTCGCTAAGGCGTGATGCCGCACGAGCCTAGATTGCGCTCGTGCAAGGCAGTTCCATAACGGCCGATTACATCGACGGCGACGGGGTCGTCGCACAGAAGTCCCAAGCAGAAATATTGAATCATGCAGCGGAAATTTAGAACAAACACACATGAACACAAGTCATTCAAAAGAAGCTCTTTATTGATATTGAATACAAGATTACATTGTGGGCGCAAGGCCAAATTACAAGTCTCTCGTGCTCACTTTTCTCTCATTTACAAGTCACTCTGCTCTCTCTCATCTCTCGATACAATACTTGAATCCAGCGGAAGCTTCGGAAGGCGATGTCCATACATTATGTCTTGTATAAGTCTTCAATCCATGCGGCCGCACGCTTCGAATCGCCAAGGAACTCCGTGCCTCGACGCATCCAAGCGAGCTCCGCGCCACGAGCTTCTACCTGTGCCTGCACATGAACACTGTGTGGGTGTCAGTACTCAACTGTACTGGTGGAGTGAGCTTTTCGCCCACCCATACAAAACCGACACGTTCATTTACTTTGTACAGTTTAAAACCCTTTCGATTGTCTTTCTAGTCTTGCCTTAGGATTCATTTTAGGACGAGGACGTCCGACCAAACCGAGGTACCAAGACATGTTCGTGCTATAATTCCAACGTATGTTTTGATCGAGGCAATGCCTCATCGTGCATCTACTTGACCCAACTTGAACTCAGGACGACAGGGTCGTGCCCTACTCTATTCGCGACTTAGACATATTCGAGACGGTGCTACGCCGAGGAGCAACTTACACGGACTCGGCCGTGCCAAGACCTTTACTTGAACTCAAGTGCCTCAAGACTATTCTCGTGCCAACGACGTCAAGGGGACGACTCGTGCAGGTCGTGTCGCTAGACTTAATTTGTGCCTTAAGACCTTGCTTAGACTTGTATATGCTTCAAGATTGAGGCTGCACCTCGCAACTTATCAAGACTTTATCCATGCTACCGCCTAGTGGTCTTTCTATTCGATTCATGAACCAACTTAGACAAGACTTGTCAAACCTAGTATCAATCTCATGGACATCCCGACGCCAAGTATCGTGCTAAGCACAGTGCCTATGCTGCAGCCCAATCTTAGGCCCAGACATTGTTGTACCGACTAGACATGATTCCAGTTCTAAACCCAATCCAAAGGCATACACGCGGTGTGCCGCTATTGCCGACACATCTACATGAGTGGTCACTAGCAATGTCAAGCTATCTTGGACACGGCTCGTGGGATATCGGCTCGTCCCTACACGGGTAGCTAGCCCGGAGGCGCCGAAGTCTCCCATGCGGTTATCCAGCATCCTACTTTGAGCCGCACTCGCTTCTCCTGGGCCGAATGATCCCGGCGCCCCGGTAATCATTCGAGAAGACTACACCTTGTCGACAAGTTGTCCAATGACCATGCATACTCAACTCGATCTATCAAATCCTTCCTTAACATGACCATACTTTCCTTTAACATTCTCGAGACTTAACGAGACTCCCAAGCCGCGGGACCGATCTCGTGTGCGGGACTTAGCAAGACTTAGCGAGACTCCCAAGCCGCGGGACCGATCTCGTGTGCGGGACTTAGCAAGACTTAGCGAGACTCCAAAGCCGGGGGACCATCTCGTGTGCGGGACATATTAAGACTTAGCGAGACTCCCAGTAGCGGGACCGATCTCGGCGACAACAAGTCACGTGGACTTCCTTTGTTCGTGGCAAGCTTTTCACTAAACCAACCATAGCTCGTGCCTTAGACAGACCTGGTTCTCTAGGCGATGCTAACGCTCAAGTCATATACTTTATACGACGAGCTTTGTTCTTAAGGGATTACGCGACTTGACAACCGCAGATAGAGCGGGATAGTGCTAGAAATGGCTTTGATAGCCCAACGCAAAACTTGTCTTAACTTATTCAGGCAACGACTCGACGAGCAAGGGCTACGCCAAGCTACGCATCGAGGGAACGTGCTATGTACGGGGTCGACTTGAACAACCAAGTTCGTGCCTAGACTTAAGCCAACGTCGTGCAACACGACTTAACCAATGGGACATGCGAAGGCTATGCCAAGCCTTGCAGGACAGGACCGTGCATGCTTTATTAAGCATTCACGCGGCGACGCCTATGACTTAGGCTGATTCGAGTGTTGGGGCAAAACGACGGGACCGTGCATGCTTTACCAAGCATTCACGCAGGCGACGCCTATGACTTAGGCTGATTCGAGTGTTGGGGCAAAACGACGGGACCGTGCATGCTTTACCAAGCATTCACGCAGGCGACGCCTATGACTTAGGCTATTTCAAGTGTCGGGACAACTTAGCAACTTAAGCCAACTTCCTTCTCCCAAGCCACGGGATCGAAGGATCGAGTGTCATTTGAAAGCACGCTGAGCCGACTTTTATGAAGACCGTGGGACCATTTTCCATGTTCTAAGACATTCCGACGGGTCGGGATTATTCCCTTAGCTATGTGCGTTCGTAGCTTTTATATTAGCCTACTTGTGCAAGTTGAAAACATGCGAGTTATTAAGTGAAGGCTAAGATGAGGCAAGTTCACCGAAACTATCCCACCTGAGCGAGGAGTCACCTCGACCGAGTGAGCCTTTGAGCAGCCGTTGCAAGGCTAAGTTCCAACGCCGTCGACGTTTCGATTCTTCCGTTTGACTTTGCGGGACGGGGCACTACAATTTCAGTTACAGTATTCTATATTTTTGTATGTTCTCTTCACTTTTTCTCTGTTAGATAGTGTTCATTGTTAGATAGTGTATCCACTTTTTCTCTGTTAGATAGTGTTCACTGTTAGATAGTGTTCACTCTTAATTTCTCTGTTTTATGTTGCAGGGCCTTGTTGAGGCTTCCAAACAAATCATGCCCGATGACAATCATAAGTTCTGTGTTAGGACAAATCTAGATGATGTCAAGTAACATATGCAGGAAATGAGTCAAATTTTGAAGTTGCACATGAGGGTGGCATCTACACTTTAGACACCAATTTAAGGTTATGTGACTGCAGAGTATGTCAGATTTCTAGAATTCCTTGTTTGCATGCAATAGCAGCACTACACCATCTTAGGAAAGAAGATTATGTGGATGAATGCTATCACCTTAATACTTGGAAGATGTGCTATTCTGATATGATATTTTCAATACCGAATAGCATATTTTGGCCTCTTGGTGTAGGTGATCCTATATGTGCACCAATATTTGTTAAGAAAAGACCAGGACGTCCAAAAAAAGGCAGGAAACAAGAAGAATGACGAACCTCCCCAAAATAATAGATATGCAATAAGGAGAACTGAAGTTGTAATAAAATGTTCTAAATGTCAACAAACGGACCAGAACAAGAGGAAGTATGAGAATGCACATGTTGCTCCAACAAAGAAGGCTAGCAAGTTGGCAAAAGGAAGGGATGGTGGACATGAAGAGAATGTTCAAGGCACAAATAGGGAGGGTGAAAATGAACATGGAGTTGATCAACAAACAAGTAGAGGATCATCATCAACAACTAGAGAAAGGGGAAGAATTAAGAAGTTGGTTAATAGATCACCACCTGGAAAGAGATTCTTACCAAAATTTATGCCAAGAAGAGGGGTCAATATAATATCTGCTTCTACAACAGTTACTACTAATCCCCCTAGTCAGGTATGAGTATCAATATTATTAGGATACACATCCAACATCAATATAGCTAACACACAGTGAACTCTTTTCAGGATACACATGGAGTTCAACCCATAATGTCCACCCAATCACAAGTAGGGCAACAGTTAAATGTATCAAAGAATTCGTGTACTGTTATGTAAGGAAGTTAAATCTCCAATTTTTATTTCTATGTTTCAGTTACCTGTATGTTCTCTTCATCTTCTATATTTCAGTTACCTGTAGGCTAACCTAATTTGTTTGTTTTTTTTTTCAGGAAAGTCAGGTGGATGCCATGACTTTTGAAGTATTTGAGTGAAGAAGGATTTTGGGAAGTGGCTTGACTTTTGAAGTATTTGACTGAAGAATTTAACCTAATTTGGGGAATGGAAATGTTTTGAGTTTTTGTATCAATATTTTGGGAAATGGGAATGTCCAATATTTTGTGTATGAAGTGAATATGTAATGAAATGGGAATGTTTTCAGTTTTTGTGTATGAAATGGGAATATATGCAGTGAACATATGCAGTGAATATGTAATGAATGAACATATGCAGTGAATATATGCAGTGGATATGTATCAAAATTTAAAGATTTGACAGTTTTTGTGATTCAAATTTTGGCATTTTTTGTGTATCAAAGTTTGGATGATTGCAGGAGTATCATGAATTGCTATCAAATATCTGTTATCAATATGTGTTATTAATATATGTAGTGGATATGTGTATCAATATGTGTTAATATACTGTTAATATACTGCCATAAATTTTGGATGCAGTGTATATATGGGAAATGTTTATCAATATGCAGTAGATATGTGTATATGTGATATTGATTGCAGTGGATATGTGATATCAAGATGTGTATATGTGATATTGATTGCAGTGGATATGTGTATATGTGATATTGATTGTAGTGGATATGTGATATCAAGATGTGTATCAATATCTGTTAATATAATGTCATAAATTTTGGATGTTAATGAACATATGTGATATCTGGGAGAGTATGGATACACTGTTTTAAATTTGGATGTTAATGAACATAATCATATGTGATATCTGGGAGAGTATGATACACTGTTTTAAATTTGGATGTTAATGAATATAATCAATTTGTGATATTTGGGAGAATATGATACATTGTTTTAAATTTGGATGATGTATTATCAGCTAGCTTGGCTTATATCATGCTATGTGGGAGAGTATGTGTCACTCTCGTTTTCCGTTATACGTATTTTCAGTATACGTGTACGAAATCCCGACTCGTAATTAGACGTGTCTTGCTTAGTTTAATCTTGATTCGGTTTATTTTGTCTTGGTTTAATTTGGTTTGGTTCATCATGGCATGTTAGTTTGGCTTGGTTTGGTTTATTTTGGGTTTGAGATGAAAAGGGGTTGATATATAAGTCAACTTTTCTCTCTCTCTCTCTATCTCTCTTCATTACTCTCATTTACTTCTTCTTCTTCCTCCATTACTCTCCCACCAACCTAGAGAGCTTAGGCAAGTACAACTTGCTTCATGATGGATCTTGAATTTTATTGTTCCATTGTCTTCCCCTCCTGATTCTAAGCCTCTTTAGAACTTGGAGTTCTTGGTTTAGATGAAGGGATCTTTGTAGATCTAAGTTTGTAGCCTTTTCGGTTTTCTTGGAGTTTGATCTACTAAACTCTATTATTTTTATGTTGTGATTGTTCTATGTTGTAAAGAATTCGATTTTACCCAAAATGGACCTTTGAAAAGTTAGATTTCGACTTGTTTTGAGGAAGTTATGGCCAAAATAAGATTTGAACATTTTCTAGTTCATTTGTCCTGAATCTGGCAGGGGCGATGAATAGTGCCGCATAGTGCAGCCTGCCGCATAGTGCTGCATGGTGACGCAGCCTGTCGCATAGTACCGCAGCCTGCAGTATAGTGTCGCAGAATGCCGTATAGTGCGGCAGAAGACCGCATAGTGCCGCAGAATGCCGCATATTGCATATTTTGGCTATTTTTGGCTGTTTTATGTCCTATTTGGCTGAATTGTGGACAGAATTTCTTCCAACTTCCAACATAAAAGTTGTAGATCTTTTTCTTGGCTTCAAGAATATGTTACTAGCTATTTATGCAAGTTTCTCTCATTCATGATAATGTAAGGATATAATATAATAGTGGCCTGTTAAGGCGCACTCTTAACAAGTAACAAGTAACATGACATGATAGTGGCCCGTCGTGGTGCACTCTTGACAAGTAAATCTGACATGTAATCTTGAATGCTATTACGACGGCTATCTTGACATGCTGAGTAATAACTTGTCTTGACATCGTGGGTGATTGTTCTTGAATGTGCTTGTATAAGCTACCAGTCTCGTCTCGCATCATGTCTAAGACTTGCATTCCTGGTTACCACGGGCAGGGATTCATGCTGAATCTGACTAGGTTAATTACTAGATTGATCAAAGTAGCTCATATAGAGAGATGTTTCCAATTACAGGCGATCCCGTTATCCCGGCCACACCTGATGGACTTGTAGCCTGCCGACGAGTAGGGCACATTTCCAGCCAACTGTCATATGGGACACTTCTTGAAACAAGTAATATGCACACTATCATGTGTTGTACTCAAAGTCACATAATAATTGTTGATAACTCTTGCATGAACCTCGCCTGGATAACCTGGATAGCTGCAGGGCTTATGACTGCCGAAACATCTCGTTGCATCTTGCTAGTAACTAGGCTTGTGATAATCCTAGTTAGTTAAAGTATCAAGCCGTACTCTTTGCTTGGCCGTGAATGTTGGATGAGTCCAATCCTGTCTAGTCTTGCCTAGATCCAGTACATGGCTATCTCAGGACATGCTTGCTTACGCTTTACTCTTAGCAATAAATGACTAGATACCCGATTCTGTTCAGGCGAAGGGTTACAACCCCGGTCCTTGTTTGGTTTAAGGATTGTAATCTGGCTTCCGGAATAGTTTCTCGTCCTCTCGTCATTTGTTGCCTTATTTACATTTCATGTTTTCCTATTTATTATTCTTGTTTATGTTCTGACATGCTGGTTTTAGTTCTTAAGTGAAGCCTCCCTTATGGCACTTGCTTTTTCTGGGGTCTGACCCAGCTGGTTTTGTATGGCCAGATTTTGGAGCAGCACCCGAGGATCTCCCAGCCTTCCAGCCAGATGGTAACACTATACGTAACCCTTGCAACGAGTGTATTTTATTTTGCTCTCCCACTCTATTGTAAATTATTCTTTTGAGGCATTTAGCCGTCGAGCAAGTGTTAGCTCATGTTGAATACTTATATTTCTTGTCTGCCTAAGGGCTGTAACATGATTGACAAATCTTAGGGTTGATCATGTATGACTGAAACTCTTGCTAGTCTGCGCATTTTGTTCGACTAGCTTCATGATCATCTGTATATGAAATGTATGGGATGCCTTACTATTGAATATCTGATGGTCTAACATCTTGTAACTAGTATTACTTGTTTGAGATTGAGACACTAGGCTTGTTCTTAACCATAAGAGACTGATGGCTTGTAGATAAACCCTCATACATCTAGACAGCCGTGACCGTATATCGAGGTGGATTACACTTCTATATACGTAGCCGGCTGTGTCTGTCTCCCGCTCTCCAGTATTCTGGTTCTAGGGCGTGACAGTATGAACATAATCAATATGCTTAGCCATCAAATTTTGTTTACATTTCTCCTACTCTCCCATATATCTATCATCTCCATCACAGTTTAAAAAAAACTTGAACCAATCAAAACAATTACAATGTCTCACATCAATTTGAGAATAACATAAAATATTTTTTATTAGAATCATATCTCCGTCTTCCTTCATACATAGGCTCAAACCACATCAAACAGCTACAACAATTCACATCAAGTCTTCAAAAAGGACCACCCTAATCATCTAAAAAACCATCACTGCAATTATAACAACCATTAAAATTTAAAAAAAAAAGTCATTAAAATGTAAGGCCTGGAACTGTTCATTTCTTTCATTCGAATTTCTGCCTCCATATCTGATATTTTCTCCTTCATCTCCATGTTCTCATTTTGTAATCGCAGTATAAATTTTCGAGCTTGAACTGAAAATTTCTCATCTTTTTACTCAAAACAATTGCATCTTTTGGAAGATTTGTAGTTACCACATCCCCAAAATCGACGTCCAGCATTTTGTATCTTCAAGCATGTTGTGAGATGCGTCTCAATTTGGCAAAAATAACTTCTCCATTCCTCTTCGACCTTCTTCGAAGAGTAGGTGCTGTTGGACTGTCCGGAGATCACTGACATGGCAAAAGGTTATAATTGCATATACGAATTGAAATTAGATTAGAGATTATGTAGAAAGTAAATAGACTAATAATAAATTCTTAGAGGAGAAATAGATTACAAAAAGATTAGGAGAAAAAATGAAAGAGAATGGGCTAGGGCTACGACTAGGACATCATCGGGAAGCAGATTGGAGAAAAGAAGGAAGTGTAAGTAGACCAAAATGATCTTTTCTAAAAGCGAATGATCTTTTAAAGTAATAACTAGGGTTATTTTCGTCACAAAAATTTGACTTTTCTGAGTGGAAACGGAAAAACTAACTCCTGTGTGACGGAGGGTATCCAACTTGAACATATTAAAAAGTTAAGGTAGTGATTTGTTACAAAAAATAGTTTAGGGTATCAACTTGAAAAAGTGAAATAGTTGATGATATGAAGTAGCAATTAAGCCTTCTTCTTTTTTTAGTAGTTCCAAAAGTTATTCGGTAATAACATGTCAAATATTTCTTTTGAAAACCAGCAAAATCGGGAACAACTTTTGTATACATATGGAAGATTTATTTCAAAACTTGTAGGTACGCTATAAAACTTTTGGAACATGTCAAGAATTTCTTTTTAAGACTCGGCATGCTATCAAGCCAAGGAAAAGATTGGTTATAGTCAATCACCACAGCCCCTTTGAGAGCAACTGTCGGCTGCATGTGTATTATCAGCAAAAGCTCAATTGCCAATTCTAAAGAGTCCCACATCGGCTAGAGTGGGAGAAATGAGTGTGTACAAGGGCGGACCCAAGTTCTAGGGGCCACACCGCCTTCGCCCATCCTAATCTACTCAAGTCCATCTTAGCTTTGATTTTTTTTTCTATATATAATTTTTTTGCTATTTTTTGTTAGTCAATCTATACCTTGTCCACCCTAATCTACTCCAGCCCATCCGAGTTTAGATTTCTGGCTCCGTCCTTGAGTGTGTATATATTGCTTTACTTTTTTTTGCTTCATTGAAAGCTTGTGTCGGTAGTTCTACGGGACATCTGCGGACGCCGAATGCGGATTCGAGGAAACTCTTCGGGTTCGGGTTGAAACCCTAAAAATCTGTTTGCTCCTCTTTAATTTTTGACCGTTTGTAATCCATAAATATTCTGAACGTTGGACAGTTTTTTTTTTCCCCATTAAATTCAGACAGTACAAACACGTTTTATTTGTGCATTTATCCAGCATAAATTGTGTCCATGAGTCCAGCCTTCAGTTACAAGTTCTATGACTATATAATCAGCATTTATTCTCATCCTCTGGTACAAAAAAAAAATATTCTACAAAAAACTTCTCTTCCATTCTCACCAGCATCCATTTTCGTCCGTCGAATCATTGCTCTGGGCAGAGCTAAGTCTGGGACGCTCTCTCTGCGTTGTGTGTGACAAAAAAATATCGGTAGAACGGAGATTTTACCACTATGAGCGTTCGGACAAAGTCTGCACATAGATCCGAATTTTGTTTGCTGATTTCAAACGAAGAAAAATGAATAATTTCTAACAACAACATGCACAGGGACGCACAATTGGGAGAGGGAATGAGGATATCGATCACGTATGGTACCTTGGGTGACGGTGAATGTTATTAATTAGTCTATTGTGCCACCTTGGGTGAATGTTATCAAGTCTATTGTGCCACCGTCACCTCCTGGTTCATCCACCGCTTTCGCTCCTGCCACATCTTCGGGCTCAGTTCCTATTAGCTCTTGTCATCTCCGAGGATATATATATGCGCATGATGCAATGATGCATATTTATTGGAATTTTTTTCGCAGACAGCAGTCCTATTAACCACCGTTGCCACCACCTCAAGAGTCGCATGTTATCTTAACTATTGATGTACTGTATTTTTTTTAGTAACACTTCACTATTGTATTGTGTTATGCTCGGAGGAATTAAGACGTGGAGTACTATTGCATAGATATATGTGTATTATGTATTTTTGGTTTATATATATTTACTGTAAATTTATAAAATGCCAAAAAACGAAAAAGTTTTATGAAAAATTCACCGCGCAATAACATTTCATCGCGTGTCCAGAATTAGCAAAAAATATATAAAGAGGGTTCCGAATGACCTTTTTGTCATTCCTTCTAATTTATTGAAAACATCCACGAAACTACTCTTAAAAAAAACGTTTCGATACTTCATCTTCTTTCATACGCTGCTCACTTTCGAATCTAAGTTTTCTCCTCAAAAATCTTCAAAAACTCGTCGAAAAATTTCGGAAAGACCGAGACAAACGACAAAAGTGCTAAAACGGAGGTCCAAACATCATTTTTTTACGATTCTAAAATTTCGGAAGGCCGACAAACGATAAAATGTTTATCTCAGGCTCCTCGAAGATACGCTTATTTTGTGAGAAACCGGACCTCATTTCGACCTCCCAGTCAAAAGTTATGGCCCTCCAAAGTTTCAACTGACCATAAAATGCAGAAGAATGGCCATTCTTCGTGTTAGAACACGAAGAATGTTAATTTCGCATGAGGGTGACCATTCTTCGTGTTAATAACACGGAGAATGACCATTCTCCGTCTTAATTTACACGGAGAATGGCCATTCTCCGTGCTAAATTACACGGAGAATGATCATTCTCCGTCTTAATTTACACGGAGAATGACTATTCTCCGTGTAATTTAGCACGGAGAATGGTCATTCCAGTGTTAAAACGCAGGAGAATGGCCATTCTCTGTGTTAAATAACACGGAGAATAGAATTCTCCGTGTTAATTTACACGGAGAATAGCATTCTCTGTGTTAATTTACACGAAGAATAGCCATTTCCAGTGTTAAAACGTAGGAGAATGATCATTCAAATGTTAAAACACAGGAGAATGGCCATTCTCCGTGTTAGTAACACGGAGAATGCCATTCTCCGTGTTAATTTATACGGAGAATGACATTCTCCTTGTTAAAATGCAGGAGAATGATTATTCTTCGTGTTATATCGACAGAGAACAGTTGACAGAAATCTAATTTTTTATTTTTTTTTTGTTTTGTGGAAAGAAATTTGACATGAATAAAGATTCAAGAGTTTTCGTTCTTCTTTCAAAACGATGCTAACTCTTATGGAAAAGAAGAAGAAGATCTTCTTTCCATAATTGACCTAATTGTCGGAAAAGAAGAAGAATAAGAAGAAGATGAGTGATGATCAGAGTTCGACTGAAAAAAAAGCACGGTGAACTACGAACGATCTTTGCGATCTATGCTGAAGATGAGAGTAATGGAATTCAGATCTCTCGTGAAGAAGAAGAAGAAGACGACGAGAATCGCAATCCAAATCTGAGTTTGTGCGGAGGGGTAGTTATGATATTAATTTTGTAAATACAGAACATCTAAAGAGAATCTTGGAATACTTAACGTGAAAATATATAATTCTGGGCATTTCTTAAAACCCATCCTGCGGGTAGATTTTTCATAAAAAAACAATCCCGAAATTGAGTTTCTCAGCAATTTCCAGCTTTTAATATTATATTGTGGATGTTTGGTTCATATTGTTTAAGTACTGTTTGGTTCATAAGTTATTATGTATACAAGTTTCACCTATAGTTTAAAATTTCTTTTTTAGTTTTATTTTAGCTAAGGAATATCAACAAGTTAGCAACGAAAAACTGCACATAATGACATTACCCTTTCTTGGTATTATAAGAGTAGCGTGTCATAAACCTCAATGTCAATACTTACATCGCCCTTATATCATTGGATCCGTCCCTAAGTCGACATAAATGTGTCGTGTTATGCTGACTAGATATGCTCGAAAAGAAATGTTGTTTATCAGACTATCATTACATTGGTGACTGGTTGATATTCATTGTTAATAGATCAGTTGTAAAGACAGTTGCTAAATATCCGTCGTTACGTTGTTGCTAACACGTTGTGGACCAATGATGAAATTTGGTCAACAACAATTTTTATGCCTTGACATCCAATTTTCATCATTAATCCATCGGTATATTGTCCTAGCAAAGAACAAATTAGCTAGATCGCTAATTTTCTGTAGTTTTTAGTGTTGCCTCACGTTAACTAGGTTCTACAAGTTCATACTGAGTACGAGAAGCACAGAGTTCAGAATTCTTACAAGAAATCAACAGAAAAAAGTGACATGTCGATACATTCGCCTCGTCCAACCTAGTTAGCAACAAGTAGGGGGTGTGTTTTAGGTTATTTTGTTGAACTGACACTACTTTTTCTCAAAATTGCAAATACTACAGGATATAATCGAAGAGTAGGACACTGCTATTTTGTCCGCATCGTCACCTTCGTCCCCCCAACGCCAAGTCATTTGGCGCGCCCCCACATGCCAACTGACTTGTCCCTCCCCCCCCCCCCCCAACACCCCCCCACCCAACTCCCAACACCATCCCAGCACCAATGGCGCGCCCCATGCCCTTGGCGTGTCCTCCCCCTCCTCCCTGCAATTATCCCAAACTTCTCTCATTTTTTTACAGTTTTGAAATCTTCAGCAATATATATTAAGGGCAACATACTGATGGCCTGTACAAGATGCATGCTGAGCATCATTATATCCATATTTATCCTTCATTAACAGATATCGTCTATAAGAAAGAGTTGCGGTGGAATAAAGCAGCCCTCATATGTTAATACATGTATTTAATTTATTCAGAAATACAGGATTTATATTTTGGAGAATATGAGTCGAAGAATAACAAAAATATTTTTAGTGGAACATAGAGAGAGCTCTCTAATAAACCGAGGCATAAGTAATTTGACTCATTTACATACAGTACAGCAAGATATTGTTTTTGCTCATTCGAATTGAAGAAACTCTGAAGAGGTACGCTGCCTGGGAACATGAAGAAACTCTAAAAAATCATACATGAAGAAATAGTCATAAACAAACTTTAAAATCATGACAATTTCTACTAACTATGAATTCGTGATCTGGTATGATCAAGACTGCTGATGCTACAGAGTAAGTATTGTACATGTGTGATAAGTAATAATTTGATTGTGTGAAAAATAATATAGATAAAAAAAATTCCTAATTGCATGCATACACTCAAAATAATGTTCCTTTTGCACTGGTACCCTGACCAGAATATGATTGTGGTATCCAAGCTGTTTCCAAAGGAAAGGGCACAAATTTGTTGCCATTAGAAAATTATGAAGGTTTCAAATGCAAACATCAATAACATATAACATCCTGCGATTACCAATTGTTCCAGCCCTCAACCTGGAAACTGCGGCGTCCAAATGCAAGCACAACAAATTTCAATTGAGGTATGCAAACACAACAAATTTCAATTGTTGTATTACTCCAATCTAACCATCCTGTTTTTGTCTCTAATGTCCCAAGAGTTGCTAACAGTGCCCCCAATACTCTCGGTAATGAAGTGATCATGTAACTATGCATAAAATGTCTCTAAGGCACTAGCCTAGTGGTAGTGCGGGAGGCCATCCGAGCATAGGCCTCGGATTCGAATCCTCCCCCAGACGGCTGGGTGGCTTTGGACCACGGCTCGGCTTGGAGAAAGGACACCTCAAAAAATAAATTAGTTCAGAATCTTTGTTTACTGCTTTAGGCTTTCCGATGCAAGCAAATAAATGCATGGTGTCTAGTTGATAGGTCTTCTTACAAACTGCTATCAATCAAGGCAGTATACTCCAAGAATTTGTCTTTCTTCAACTAATTAGTCTTATCATCCATGCGACCAGTAAACCAGTCTGCTTTCCAAACAATTGATGGTGCAAGAAGTCGCTCAGTTGACCATCCTGCCGACTGCAGCTGCAATCAAAGAACAAGAAATTTTGGGGCATTTCCATTAGGACAAAGGAAATAAAATGAAATAAAGAAAATTGCAAGTCATCTGGCACTTCTGTTCACTTCTTAGTCATGGGCTCATCCCTAAAATAATTTCTGATGTCAAAAATCATAAAACATAATGCAGAAAGTTGTTACCAAAAAACAAAAAAGAAGCACAAAGTTCATCTAAAAATTAAGAGCACTTCAAGGAACAAGTAAAAAGAATACATTACCCAGTAATGTAAATCATTCCTATGCATATATTCCTTGGATTAGAGAGTGGTGATGGTGCATTTAGTGGAGAGGATAACAAGGCAAGAAGTCTAGTCAAACAACAGTTTAATATTTGTGTTAAAACAAACTTACTTCCAAGATTGAACATGCATTGAAACAATGTAAAGATTTGTTTGAATTCCATATCTCAACCCCAATACACTTGCACAAGAGAAAGGAAGAGAGAATTCTCGGATAGTCTTCCTTGGAATTTTTGATATCTGCATCCAGAAGTTGCAAGTGGAAGAAATGAAAGATCTAATAAGTTGAAGCCTCCCTGCAAGTGGTAGCATTCTAGCTTTTGTTCCTCCAATCTTCTACTACAACTTTCCACAAACTTTGGAACTGCCCGGGCCATTAAGGGCTTCTAATGAGAGGAGGATATATATATATATATGTGATTGGTAAGACCCCTCCCCTATTTGATTGATCTTTTGAAGAACTTGTTTTTCCCTGCAGAATTTGCTGAAATAAAGCTTACTTTTTTCATTATTCAAAGTCAAACTAATGCAATGCTTCAGTTCCTCAACATCCCCGATATTAGAAAGGAACTCCACAGGTCATAGTAAAAGACAAGTACATCATGGCATATGAGATATGTGAAACGAGGGGTATGCCTTGCTATAAAGAGGTTCCAAGTACCCTCTAGCCTCTTCAATGTCTAGCAAGTAAGACGAGTTGCATTGCAAATGATAACAGATAGCAAGATAAAGGGTCTCCTTGTTCCAACCCCTTGTGCTATGAATGAATCCAGTTGGACTTTCATATCTATGTTGCAGGAGTACAGACATGGAATAGATACAAATTCAGGATACAAAAAATTAGGATAGCTCATGCCCTTAAGTAAAGAAAATCGCCAAATGTGACTGCTGTCTTTTGACTGTTTCCACACCCATAAACCCTTATCTACCGTGACCACTTCCTTCAATACTCCACCCAAAGAAAAACTCACTACTCAAGATATCGTCACCAAGCAGCAACCTCACCTACCTATTGTGCAGACAAAGATGACGAGGATGACAGCCCCGTTCATTGACAGCGAGGACGACAATAGAGGTAAGCACCCCCTCCCCCCTCTCCTTTACTCTACCAAATATGTTTTTGTTCTTTCTGATCGTATTTGGAGAAGTCTGAGACGTATATGTACTGAATCCTGTTTGGTTTCATCCCTGGTTCGATCCCGAAACTTGGCCAATCTGTAACAAGGCCGGAACTACCGTGTACGTATGCAATAGTACCGAACATAGACACCATTTTGGCGTGTTGTGCATAGACAGCCATTGACCAGAAAAGAATAGGCCAGTGTTGATGTATTTCCAGAATATAGCTCAATCCATTGGTGGTTAAACCCCCATATACTTCACCATATGGCAAATGAACTGCATCTTCACAATATCAAAAGTTTTCCTCACGTCCACTTTGGTGATGCATCGTTTATCAGATCCTCTTTTATCAAAGTTTCTAACCAGTTCATGGGCTAGCACAACCTATGATGTTGCTACCCTGTATGAAGGTTGCTTAGTCAGGTGATACGAGCCCCTTCACAATCTCTTCCATTCTCATACACGTAATGTTTGTGATAACTTCATAAATAAAGTTGCAAAATAAGATTGACCTGAAATCCTATTAGCTTTCCCCTTCTTTGGCCCCATGATAATGAAGTTGTGACTAATTTGAGTTAGATATTTGCCATTATGGAAGATATCCTTAATTGCCTTTACTATCATCTCCTTGAGATCCTCCATATGAAGTTTGAAGAATGGTGTTGCAAAGTCATCTGGAGCAGGAGTTTTATTATTGTCAGATTGGTCACCAATAAGTTTTATCTCCTCTGTGACTTCTTTGAGAAAAGGTAATTTCCTTTGGCAGATACTTCCCTCATTAATCATATTATATAAAGGAGAGTAGTAGGGTAGTCCTAACTGAAAAGAGCCTCACAATAATGGTCCTAACCGAACCGTGGCCAATCTGTAACAAGGCCGGATCTCCCGTCTACGTATGCAATAGTACCAAACATAGACACCAGTTTGGTGTGTTTGTGCATAGACAGCCATTGACCAGAAAAGAATAGGCAAGTGTGTTGATGTATTTCCAGAGTATAGCTCAATCCATTGGTGGTTAAACCCCCATATACTTCACCATATGGCAAATGAACTGCATCTTCACAATATCAAAAGTTTTCCTCACGTCCACTTTGATGATGCATCGTTTATCAGATCCTCTTTTATCAAAGTTTCTAACCAGTTCATGGGTTAGCACAACCTTACCTATGATGTTGCTACCCTGTATGAAGGTTGCTTAGTCAGATGATACGAGCCCCTTTATAATCTCTTCCATTCTCGTACACGTAATGTTTGTGATAACTTCATAAATAAAGTTGCAAAATAAGATTGACTTGAAATCCTATTAGCTTTCCCCTTCTTTGGCCCCATGATAATGAAGTTGTGACTAATTTGAGTTAGTTATTTGCCATTATGGAAGATATCCTTAATTGCCTTTACTATCATCTCCTTGAGATCCTCCATATGAAGTTTGAAGAATGGTGTTGCAAAGTCATCTGGAGCAGGAGTTTTATTATTGTCAGATTGGTCACCAATAAGTTTTTATCTCCTCTGTGACTTCTTTGAGAAAAGGTAATTTCCTTTGGCAGATACTTCCCTCATTAATCATATTATACAGGTAATTACATATAGGGGGGGGGTGAAGTTTGACAAAATTATAGAAAAGAGGGTAAGTTTACAAAAATTACAAGTAAAGGGATGTGACGACACTAAGGATGGCGCCACACTAATGGGAACCTATCTGGCGCCATTAGTGATAGCGCAAAGGCCCCCCCCCCCCCCCCCGGCGCCATCAGTGATGGCGCCGGACAAGTGGCTGTTGGAACTTTTTCCCTCCCCTACTTCATTCCCCCCCCCCCCCCCCCCCCCCCCCCCAACTCCCATGTCAATTTATGTTGTCAATTTATGTCCCATGTCACTTTATGTCATCTTTTTGCTATCCCAAATCAATTTGTCCCCCCTCCATGTCACTTCCTCCCCCCCCATTCCGGTTCTTCAAATCTATATAAGGAGAGGAGAGTGAAGAAAGATGTATAAATTCACATTGTTCTTTGCAGGAGCTTCTCTTGGACGACGATTGAAGAGGATGGCTGCAGTAAACGATGGTCGCATTCCCGGTGGACCGACGACTGAAAGAGAGGAGCAAGAACGGAAGAGCCACATCTTGCAGCGTTACGCCATTGTCCACGTTCACGCAACCGTACATCCGACTTATAATCAAATAACTACAAGCGAAACGAACTATATAAATAAACTCAAATTTAATATATAATAACTCTTAAGGGAATATTTCTCCCCTCACAATAATGGACTGCGGCTTCATTCAGTGATGTTTCTCCCCCCGTATGAGGTTGCTTGGTTAGGTGATATAAGCACCTTTACAATATCTTACATTCTAGTAGAACACATGATTTTGTTGATAATTTACATAAATAAAGTTGCAACATAAGATTGGCCCAGAATCTTGAATCCTATTAGCCTTGAGTCTAGTTTCACTCTCTTCAACTTACTTACCAATTGGTAAGTGAAGTTGCCCCTGACAACCATTGGCTGCACCCAGTTGGTACATACAGTTGACCTGAGTCCCTGAATAACTGCACTAGTGACTGCTTCCAAGTATCCAACCATCTCATGCCAATTCTGAAGGGAATATTTCTCCCCTCATGCTCATTGTTAATAAGATTCACCACCACTAGATTGGGATCACTAGTACTGGACTTAGGTATTCACAATGTATTCTTGGAAGGTGATTTATAGTCCACATTCCCTAAGAATATGTCTAGTTGACACATAATCCTAAGGGGATAGGTCTTATTAGACCAGGATATGGATCATCCACCTTGTTTAATTGCACGAAATTGGCTCTACATACAAATTATTAAAGTTCTAAAGGCTTCTTTCGGGAATATGCCTTCCTCCAATCTTCTGAATGTTAAACCTGACACTATAAAGTTCCCAAGACAATACATGGTTTAATTAGAGTTCTGTTAAATTCCTCGATATTAGTGCATAGACCCTTCTTATTTTCCAAAGGTTAGAAACTTAGAACCATATACCACAGAAATGTAACATTGGAACCCCCTCTATTCACCATGTCCAAAGTAATAACTTAGTCAGATTGTATGATGGCATTGCCTTGCCACAAGAAACTATTCCACAACCCAAATTCTTCCTGGATCTCTTCTTTGCTGGTCATGTAGTATGCTCCTTGTTCTTGGCCTCTTTGGTTATTCTTTCCTAGGATCTTATATAGTTAGCAATAATCTCTTCAGCTTTTGAAGAGAGCTCCATGTGGTGTACGGTAGACATTGGAAGCCCCCTCTAGTCAACACTAACATTAGTCTGTGTTACCCTATCATCTTATTTAAGTACATTCTTGTCACCACATACAGCTGACTCGTTCTATTCATGGGAACTAGTCAATTGTTGCCTCCAATATTGGTAGCAGCAGCAGGAGCAGTAGTAGTAGCAGGAGTAGTTGTAGCAGTAGTAATATTTGGACATATATAAGGAGGTACGATGTTTTGTACCTCTCACTTCCATCCAGTTGCACTTTCCAGGCATGTAATCATCCTCCACTAAAGGTGAATCCTCGTAAGTAGGTCCAATGGTTTCCATCTCCTTCTCTCTAGCCGCTCCACTTCTTTTCATTTCTAGTTTGATGAAAAAATTATCGGGCAGTTTGCTTCCAGCCTTAACTCCAACCATAACTCTAGCATATGCTAACCTATAATAGTTAGCAGTGGCAGAGTCCATGCAGAGAGGATTCCCAATGATGCTAGTCAACATCTCTATGATATTTTTCCTCCAAACCTCAGTTAAAGCTCAGGGAACTTCACCCAAGTTGGAATTGGTAAGCAAGCGCTGTATAACAACCTATTTAAGGGTTCCATCTTCTCATGATGACCAACCTCAAACATACAACCAAGGGCCACAATTGACGATCCTATCACACTCCTCCTTTGTCCCAAACTTGAAAAAATAGCCATTCTCCCTTGTCTAGACCTCTATGGAACATGTTGGCCTCTAAGTTCTCAGTGCAAAAGCCTTTACATGTTGATAAAAAGGCCTATATGACATAAGCAATGATAGTGTGTTGCCATGGTTCAGAAGCAGCAGCAATCTCCTCGTTCCCGACCTTCTATTGTTGTCTAAAACAGGATCAATATATTGCAGACTGCACTTATCTTTCTCTGTTATTTTCAGTATAGCAAATGGATGCCCATGATATTAGTTCAGCACTTCATGGTATAACTCTTATTAACAGGCACAACAGCCGGACATCTCCAGAAATAGCCTTACCTCTTTTTGCTTTGCCAAATAAATGCCTCTGTCTAGTGCCAATCCTAGACATGGAAACCTTGGCAGTCATTGCAGGTCTAGACATGGAAGCAGTGTCAGCACTAGGCCTGGTATTACCCTGGAGGGCTACCCTTGGATAGATCTGCTCCCAGAGTTCCCTTTTGCGACGAGTAAATAAAGATAAAACGAAACACTAGCAACACAAGAAAACACAAATCTAACTTGGTTCAGCCAAAAGATTTGACCACGTCCACAAGGCAATGGGAGTATCTTTATTGAATAATTGAGAGAACCTAAGAAGAACTCATACAAATTTTACCAAATCGCACAAACTCTTATGAGATCTCCAATGAGAACTCATTACTTCCTCTATTCACCAAGTTTTTCCTTAGCAAAAGCCACTAAAATTAGGTTAGAAAAATCATTATATAGCTCTCATAAACATCAAAGTTTGGAGCAATCTGAAACGTCGAAATCTGAAACGTCGAAAACAAGTGAACGAGTCTGGCCTGTTCAAGAAACAGGCCAGAACCAGTTCCAACTACGAAATAGTACACACTAGCTGCTGAAATTTTCAGAATTCCGGTTGGCCGTATTGTGTCTTCGACTCCTCCCGAACTTCTCCGATCACTGGACGACTCTCATTGCTCTCCTTGTTCAACCCGAGCCACATTACAATCACCTACTAAAAATTGTTGGAAACACCTTCAATCTCCTTTTAGTCTTCAGTTTTCTTTGATATCCGCCTTGCTTTTTGATACAGCTCCCACATATCGGAAACAAGAACTGACACAATCTTTGACTAGAATTGCAAAACTGAAAACTGACACAATCTTTGACCAGAACTACAAAATTGGTACGACCCTTCTACTAAGGTCGCTAGCCTTCCTCATACTTGAGCACCGGAATAGAAGTTAAGGCTGACTTGAAGTCTTGAACTTCTTCATAAGAAAACTTTAGTTAGCATGTCATCCGGATTCACCAAAGTATCAATCATAGTAAAATTAATTTCCCGACAACTCCATTCCCTTATCTTGTGCCTGCGTACATCGAAGTGTTTTGTTCGACTGTAGTATACTTGATTCTTTACGAGATGAATCACGCACTGAGTGCCATAAAACAACGGAACTTGTACCTTCTCTAGTTTGAATACGCCAACTAGACCCTGTAACCACATGGTTTATTTCAATGCTTTTACTGCTGTCATATATTATACCTCCGTAGTTGATAGTGTCATAGTATCCTGAAGGATCGACTTTCAATTGATTGAAGAACCTGCAAGTGTATATACATAGCATATAGTTAATTTTCTTTGATCCAAGTCACCAGCATAATTCGCATCTACATATCCCTGCAATTGACTCGATCTATCTTTTAAATTGTGAAACAATAAACCGAGATCTTTATTTCCTTTAAGATACCGGAGTATCCACTTTACAACTTTCAAATGGATGTTTCCTGGATTTGACATGTACTGATTAATCAGACTAACTGCCTAAATAAATCGGATCTAGTGCATACCATTGCGTACATGAATGAACCTATTGCACTTGCATATGGTACCCGAGACATATGTTCCTTCTACTCCATTGTTTTAGGACACTCCTTGGAGGACTTAAACTGATTGACGATTAGAGTACTCACATGTCTTAAGTCCATGTGAATCTTTTCAACACCTTCTCAACATATTTCCTTCGGGACAACCATAGCTTTCCAGCTCTCATGTCTCGACAAATCTCTATCCCAAGGATCCTTCTTACTCCACCTAAATCATTCATATCAAATTATGTACTCAATGAGCTTTGAGTGCATTTATTTCCAACATACTCTTAGCAACATTCAACATGTCAACATACAAGAGTAAATGTACCAATTAACCATCCTTAAGCCGCTTAGAGTACACACAACTATCATACTCACAGCGAGAGAAATTGGTCTTGTCATAAAAGAACCGAAACACTTGTACCATTGGGAAATTTCCTCAACCTATATAAAGACCTATTTAGTTCACATATGTAATCCTCCTTGTCGAGCTCTATAAAACCTTCAGGTTGTCTCATGAAAATTGTTTCTTCCAACTCACCATGAAGAAAAGTTGTTTTTACATCTATTTGTTCCGACTCTAAATCATGAGTTGCTACCGGTGCCAATAGAAGTGACAATAGAACTTGAATAAATGTATGCTTGACCACATGCGAGAATCTTGTTGTAGTGAATCATCTCCTTCTGGGCACAACTCTTCGCAACTAATCTTGTCTCGTATTGCTCATTATCAATATTTCTGAATACCTACATGCAGTCAATAGTCATTTTCCCTTTAGATAGCTCAACCAGGTTCCACGTATTGTATTATTTTTCTAAAGTGATTCGATCTCATATGTCATAGCCACATTCCACAACCCCTATCCTCTTGCCCAATTGACTCCTTACAAATTACTGGAATCTTTGTTTTTCGTGACTAGAGCAAACACAACCCTATCTTCGAAATCATACCTGACTGGTACCTTATGTGTATGCAATGATCTCCTCAACTCTACTGTTTGAGGATCCTATTTGTGTTGGATCTCATCATCCACCTTTGTAACCTCTCGTCCACCTGCGCATCATTAGCATGTAATGGTGCTTCAATGATTGTATCCTCCTCAGTGTCAGAGACCTCTACGTCAACCGAATCATTTTCGCCTGAATGTGTCACTTGCCTACTTAGTTTCTTTCCCCACATATTTCAACATGAAAACCTCATTAAAGATCACATCTCGGCAAATGAACACTATTTTGTTTTCCAGATCCTATAACATGAAACCTTTGACTCCATGTCTGAATCCTAAAAAAACGTATTGTTTTGACTTGACTCCAGCTTGGTTACATAATTCTGATTCACGAGTGAATAGGAAGGGCACATAAACACGTGTAGATAACCATTCTCTCCTTCTCCATAATTCTTAAGGAATCTGAAGACCTTTTATTGTAGATTGTATCTACTAACCAAATAGCACACATGACTTTTTGTGTCGCCCAAAAGTCCTTTGTAAGGTTTGCATGTAACCATATACTTGTTGCTCTCTAATATTATCTTGTTTATGCACTCTGTCACCCCGTTCTGTTTTGGACATCCTCGAACTGTCCATTGCCTCTGAATACTATGTTCCTTATAGTAATCACGAAACTCTATGGAGGTACACTCCTCCATTATCTATCCGCAAATACTTACCGTTAGCCAATTTTGCTTCTTTACGACCGTCTTCTACTCCTTGAATCTAGCAAACATTTCTAACTTTGTGTTTTAGGAAATAGTTTCATACGTAAGAAGTCATCAATAAAGGTAGCATAGTACTCGGTACCTACCTTTCATCCAACTGGTGATGGCTCCCATACGCCAGAGTTATGTAGTCAAAGCCCTTCGGTCTTGAGCACGGCTTACTTGAAGCCAACTTTATGTTGCTTTCTCATCATGCAATACTTACAGAAATAACTTGCGCTCTTTTAATCCTTTCAGCAACTCTCTTTGGTGCAACTCACGAATACCCCTCTTACTCACGTGACCAAGATACATGTCACAACTTTGTGGTATCCTCTATTTGTTTCTCTGTGACTACGGCTACACCACTAATAATTTTGCTTGTCCATCTGATACAAGTTTGACGACAATGTTGTCCCTTCATGACCACCAAGTAGCCCTTTACTATCTTTAGAACTCCACTTTGGTCAATAAAGTTGCATCATGTCGCATCCAATGCTCCCAACGAAATCAGATTATGCATTAATTCCTGAACGTTCCTCAATTTTACAAGTATTCGCACCATCCCATCAAACATGTGAATGCTGATGTTTTCTACTATAATGGTTTTGCATGCTGCATCATTGCCCATGAGAACGGCACCACCATCGTACTCCTTATAGGTGTTGAACCACTATATGTTTGGACATATGCAGAGTCAAGAATCCAAATTTCGATGAAGACATCCTTCTCGGTATGTACTACAAGTACATCACACGATAACTCATCAACTTCCGTTGCAACACTGGCTTGACCGTGATTGCTTGAACTGACACTTCTACCCTTCTTTTCTAACCATTGTTTGTAGTTTGGACATTTGTTTCTTCATGTGATTTGACTGCTTAAAGAAATAGCATACAATGTCATCACGTCCTGATGATTTGTATTTTCCTATGCTGCTCTTGCCTCCATTTTTAGTCTTCGACCTTCCCCTTCCACTAGCAATCCTCTATCATGACTCTTTCGAATGATATGGCCTCTTCGTGATCTTATTGTTGAGAAGCGTAGTTGTAACCTCCTTTATTCCGAGAGTCTGTTTTCTGTAAAGGATTATTGTTACCAAATGGTCATACGATGCTTAAAGCAAAGATAGAAGCAAAAGAGCTTGGTCCTCTCTTTACCTCAAAAGGAGGACCAAGCTCAAGACACAAAACATTGTTGACCACCTTATTAAAGTTGTTTACTTGGTGTAGAATTTGGGTACCTACCTTCAGGTGTAGAATTTGGGTACCTACCTTCATGCATAAACTATAGAGATGCCTCTTTAGATGCAACTTGTTTGACAAGGACTTTGTTATATACAAGGTCTTTAACTTCAACCATAACCTTTGTCATAAAAGTTTCTATCACGACATTGTATATTACCTCGTCTGCAAGACAAAGCTCTAATGTGTAATGTGCCTTCCAATCAATGTCATCCCATGCATAATCTTTCATGTCGTCGTGTTTCTTTTCTTTTCTTTTCTTTTCTTTTTTCCTAGCAATGACCTTATACAATTCCTCTTTAATGAGGATTGATTTACTCTTCTCTGCCACATCGAGAAGCTCCCCTTATTGTTAAACTTCTCTACCTCGAGCTTCGTGCTATTAACTTTGTGACTCGTCATCCTTAATTCCAAATTAGAGAAATCTCCTCGGATCTTTATGAACCAATAACTCCAAAATCACGATCTAAGAAGATATGGAGTAGACCAATGTCATCAATTACCATTGACCTAGATCGAAGAAACTGAAGAATATGTGGTTCCTTGGAGCTCTAATACCAAATCTTAACGTAGAACCGAAAGATCCATTTGCGACGAATAGACAAAGATAAAATCAAACACACTAGCAACACGAAAACACAAATCTAATGTGGTTCAGCCAAATAGATTTGGCCTACGTCCACAAGGCAAGGGGAGAAATATCTTTATTAAATAATTGAGAAAACCTTACAAGAATTTAAAAGTTTTACTGAATCGCACAACTCTTCCTTATGAGATATCCAACGAGAACTTCTTTCTTCCTCTCTATTAGCCGCAGATTTTCCTTAGCAAAAGCCACCAATATAAGATTTGAAAAATTCTAATATAGCTCTCCGAAACATCTAAAAGTTCGGAGCAATCCGAACCGTGAACGAATTAGACCCGTTCATGTAATCCGCCACAACTAGAATTATGATCTGGGAATTGGAATTCTGGTTCCAAGTGCAAAATAGTACACACTAGCTGCTAGAATTCTAACTGTGCATACTACTTTGGCTCCAATTATGAGTGCTACTTTGTGTCTTCGACTCCTGTCAAGCTTTCGTATGACTGGACAACGCTTCTCGCTCTCCTTATTGAACCCAAGCCACATTACAACACTTTCCTCCTTGAAACTCGATTTCCGCATTCTTCCTCGTCCCCTCTCCTCATCTAGGCCCTGGCTAGCCTCAAAGGTCCAACGACCTCTTTCCCGTGAGAAAATGCTCAAGAATCCTTTAAGTGTTGACCAGTATCAGTGGCCACATCTAGGGCTACGGTTTGTTTTGAAACCCTTCCAGAGTCGTCATCCATCCTTTTCCCTATGACCGATTTATATATACTAGTAAAAGCACGTGCGTTGCATGTAAGATATTTTTTTTTCTTTCTAATCTTATCAAAAAATAATTTAAATATTTAAATTTCAATTAAGATTTGTTTTATATATATTTATATTTTAATTAAGATTTGTAAAAAATTTATTTAAATTTTAATTATAATTTGTTATGGATATATGTGAATAAAAGAGGGTATTTCGGTTATGTGGAAGAAAAGAGAATGTTCAAAATTATAATCTTCCATAACTTTTTTTAACTAATGGATGATGATATACATACGGCTTGGACGGCTCACTTTTGAGCCGTTTCCAAGCCGCATTATATATATATATATATATATATATATATATATATATATATATATATATATATATATGATAATTTTTATTAGAATTTTTGGCCACCTAATGGCCCACAACCCAGCCCAAACCCCGGCCCGCACCTTGGTTGCACCACTTGAGAATTAATTGTTTCCCCAAACCTTGAACCCACAACTCACTTGGGGGGGGGGGGGGGGGGGGGGGGGGTGCCTCCCAACTTAGCCACTTGAGCTAGAGGTGTTTGGCTACACGGCTACACACACACACACACACACACACACACATATATATATATATATATATATATATATATATGGAATATGCAGAAGTTTTTCTTTCTTGCTTATGGAAGAACCAATATCCTACTTTCTTTTCCCATTTTCTGCTTTTAAATTCTCCAAAAGGGTTTGCCATTTTCAGATGTGTTTTACCTTTGCAAAATGGAAATAGAGACTAGCAGACTTTTAGGGAGAGAGGAACAGAGAAGAGAAAGAAGTACCTTCGCAACAAAGATAGGATAATTTTCATCAATCCAAAGGCGGCTCTCAGTATGCACAGCTTTGCTCTTATCCATAAGGCTTGCTATAACAAGAGCATGGATAAAGGACTGGAGAACATCTGCTGGTGTTGAGTGTTTATGGATGATGACATTGATTACTCCTTTCTTCTCCAGCAACAAGTATTTAACTGGAATATGTGAAAAGATCAGCAGCTAGATTAGCTATTACTTCTTGGTATCACTTCTAGTGTCCAAAAAGCTGAAGTATAACCTTTCATGTAGAGAGAACTAGCAGACACCGAAAGTTCGACCCTGTCATGGTATCAAACTCCAAAATCAACATTAAATTTATTGCTTATACATCACTGCATCTTGATCAAACAAGGATCCATCACCATCTTACTCTTATAAGCTGGGAAAAAGAGAGTTAAAAACTCACATATCGGAATGCTTTAGAGAAGAAACCTTGACGCCTAAGCATATTCTCTTGTGAAGTAATATGGAATTATTCCTTGAATTCCACGGGCTACCCCAAACAGGAAAGACATGCTCCATTCTCGAGACTTGTTTTGGTGTGAGAACTGCCAAAATAATTGGTAGAAGTATACCACAAGAAAGCATAAATAAGACAACTTCTTGTGAATCGATTTCGAAAGTTCAACAATACATGAGAAATTATGGATCAAAATCATAAAACACAAGGTAATCGAATGTTTGCTGGGACATTTTTATAGAAGATGATATAAACCATTCTAAATAAGCTAAGACACTAAAGATCAACCTATATGGTCATTTGCACTCTCTACTTGGATGACATCACAAAAAAAAAGTAATAAATGCTAAGCTTTGAAAAAGAAAAACTCCAAAGCATAAATACATGCAAAGTCATTACCTTGACCAGTCTCCATGAAATGGTGGAGAAGTAAGGAGCTCCTTTCGTTATTTAATGTCGTCAGTGAAAGGCAACGCACAGCCATGTAATTGGCTGAAAAGATATAGTAAGAAGAAATAAGTAAAGCTCGGTAATATATACATTTTCTCTAATTATGGTATGATGCTTTATTACAATCATTACAATTCCAAGTTCGACAAAAACCTAACCAAATATAATTTCACAAAGTTCATAGTCAAATCAGAGGCTTAGATTTTTCTCACATGGTATCGTGAGCTATCCAACTTATGGTTATTTTTATGTATACTTTGTCTTTAAGACATTACCTGCACTTATGGTTAACTCGCATGTTGATATGATAGAAATGTTTCAGGTATTCCGTATTAAGGTGCTGAATGAAGATTAAAAAATAATGTTCTATTAGAAAATGCTCAGAAGAACCACTAGCGTAACCTTAGAAGCCAGAAACTTCTAGAAGGTCAACGATTCTCAGTAAGAACCTCGATTCGGCGGTTCTTACTTGGGAGCTCGCTTCCCCGATGACAGGAGCTCGTTTCCGGTGACCGGAGCGCGTTTCTCCGACGACATGAGCGCTTCCCATAATATGACCATAATTTTAAAAGAGAACATAAATTTTGAGAAGAAAGTTAAAAGATTTTTAATACACGTCTATCAAAGTACCAAGAAACTAAAGATTATTTACCTTGACATCATAAAAAATCAGCATGCAAATTATCTCTCTTTAACTTTGAACTGAACTTTATAAATTCTAAAAATTAAGATATTTATAAGTTTTGTTAACAATAATTAATATACATAATTTTTTTATTAGCGTATGCTCTCATCACGCTCCAAACTTTAAACTCTTCTAAGTAGTCGCGTTCCCCCGATTCCGTCCCCGCTTCCGCTTTCTAAGAGCGTAACCATAAACTTATGTCTGAACTACAAAGAATCTAGTTTCCCGAGCATTTCAACCAAAGAACTTATATACAAACATGTAAGGAAATTTTGTTTTGTGGAACTAAAAAGTAAAAAATGACAGTTGTTCCAGGTAATGAAAGGATCAAATCACAGATTTTACGTGCACAATTATACTTAGCCATAAGAACTCATATGATACTTTCCGGTGCTATTCTGGTTAGTTTTGAAGAAAATAGGACTACACTCACCGAACATATGAAACACAGTGAGAGATAGAAAGGAAATCCATACAGCCAAAGGATGTCCCCTTGTAATATGTGCAAGAAGCATCCCTATTGCCATCCCAACCATCGTTGCAACCGTCTCTTGACTACCCTCCTGTCCAATTTCCAAAAAATATCAATATACAAGTGTTCAAAGTAACTTTCTTTTTATTACCAAATCTTATAAGAAAGCTTATACACCTTAGCAGATATATCTGCGGCATTATTCTCAAGTGAGAAATGTTGTGTCAATGCTGCTCTAGTTGCTCCACTTGCCACACCAGCTGCAGAAGACAGCTGGAAAAGTGAACCATCTTCCAGGATTAAGAAGGCAAACTGAAGAAATATCGAGAAAACAATAATAAACTAGATTGTCTGATGGAAATAAGAAATGGAGGAAATTTCTGTTCAAGAACATCAAGCATCTTATGAAGAACATAAAGAATGATGTGTAGACACAGAAACTTCAAGAGCTTCTACAAGTAGCTCAAAATGAAACAATGTCACTAGGTCCAGCTAAAATAGGCAAGCAATCAACTCATCTTTCGCAATATCAATAGCAAGATTGGTTCTTTTCCACATAAAAAGAATAATGATATAGTCAGGTTCTTGACAAAAAAGAGTCAATATTATGAGTGGTCAAAACTAAGATCTTGACAAACATGGTTAAAGTCGGGTTCGTTAAACAAGATATGCTACCTAGACTAGGATAAAAATACACCACACCCTTTTGCAATACGACAGAGATAGAGAACCTCACTTTTGTGGAGGACATAATGTAGCAGCCCGTCCCCTTCAATCAATGCTCATTACTATTAGTCACTAAATATGCATATCTACCTCCGTATCATAACCTGACTAATATTGCATGAAACCCTAACCAATATCGGCCTTCTCTCCTATACCTGACACTGAAGTCTTACTAGAAGGTAATTTCATGTTCTTGACAGTTGGCATCTCAAAGTATCTGATTGCTTATCAGACCCGTTTATCTATGAGTTTCTTTTCCAGCTCCATTTGATGGGTTTAAGACTACAAGGGGGAGAACATTGAGATTTGACGGTTGCACACCAAATTATGAACCATCAAAAACATAGCTCAATATGCCAAGTTGATGTAAATTTAAATCTACAATATACAGAATTTATGAATGCCACTTTTGAAAACAGTTTAGCTCCAATTATAAGTATCAAAAGTTATTATGTCATCTTCTTTCTGAAGTAGATTCTCGATTCATAATGGACTCCAGATTATATATAGGAGTGTCATTTATTCTGATGTAAAATTGTTGATTTATTTTAATGTCTAAACTGATATACCTTTTAAATGAGACTGTTGTTGGATATCAAGTATTGAGGTATTTGTGTGAGTATGGATATCATTATAATAGACAGGTCGTGGATGTGATATAATTATATATGTGCTATGTTTTGATCTAACGTGATTGTACTCGTTGGAAGACAAAAAAATTCAGCAACCAAACTCACGATTCGGGATCAAAAGTGCTTCTGGTTCGGATCATGACATGGCCAAACCTTCAGGTCAGTTATAGTTTTATGTAACTTGAATTCAGGTGAAACAATCCTTTCTTTCCTAATTCAGTCTAGAAATGATAAAATGAAATTAGAAACAACAAAATAGAGTAACTATATAGAACATAAAAACACATTAATTGACAATAATATAAAACATATTAAGATGGTTTTCAGACAGAGAGTACGCATTGACAGATCATAGATCCTAGACGATGTAAACTATATGCGGTGAAAAAACTGATACCAACTCCAGTATTAGAAGTGCCTTGGTTAATTTAATTGCGAGCTTTAAAGGTTGTAGAAGCAAGGTGGTGGTGGTTCCATTCATTGTCAGAGTCCAGATTATTTTTATTTATCAAATATAATAGATGATGTATGTCAAAGTTTCAGGGTGATATTGTATTATCTAGAAATGGCCTAAAAAATATTTACAGTTCCTGAAAGAAATGATGTGGGGTGCCCAAAGATGAGCTTCAATCATATAGACTCGACACTGGCATGTTACATTGATGATGATATGTATCAGTCAGCCACATTAGCCTTCACATTTAGGTGCTTGAATTATCTCATGATAGTCAATGTTCTAGAATAATTATTATCTGGGTATGTCAACCTAAATATGCACCTAAATATGCAATATGGTTAAACAAATCTTCACAAGTTTGCTACAGAGCCAAGAACAATCATGGAAATTTAAATTGAACTTACTGAATGACCTCGACAAGCTACCCAAGCAAAGTATTACGATCAAAGCTGACGGAAACAAAGGAGAAACAAGATCCAGCAGCATTCCTGTCACCACAAGAAAAAGTACTATATCTTATATACAACTAAAAAGGGCAGAAAAATCTTAGACATGATTTGATAGCTATTCCTTGCTATTAATCATAGATCCATATCTTCACTCTTGGTTTACTACTATCCTATTTTGTACTTGGCGCTAGGTGAGGCGAGGAGACATGCCATCCGCCTCGCCTAGGCGCGCGCACCTAGGCGTCGCCTAGGCGCCCACCCAGGATCCGCTGCTCTTGAATCAAAAAATTATGCATTTATGTATACAACAAATATGTAGTATAACTAATTAGCAATAAACTTTAACCAATAAGCATAAAAGTAATATAAGAAGCCAAAAAAGATGAAATAATCAATGTTCAACATCAAGTAAAGATAGTAAGTATAGTTGGGCGGCCCTAGGCGGGTCTTTTTTTTTTTTTCCTGGGCGACCCTAGGCGGACGCCTAGGCGTAGGCGAGCGTTGCCTCACCCAGGGGAATTTTCCCCAGGTCGAGGCGATTCCTCTCCAACCTGCGTGCCTAGGCGTCGCCTGTGACAACATAGCTACTATCTTCTCATTTTTTCAACAAATTACAAATATTTTTACTTTACAAAATACTGTTATTTTATGATAGGGTATATGTTAGCAGCTGCCTCTAGACAATTTAAGTATAAACTTGCTTGGTTGAGAATTGACATTAGAAGTTCTCAACAGTATCTACTTCATTTCCTAGCTCCGAAAGATGGACGATAGAAACTATACCTAGATCATTCATAAAATCTGCCACCAAACGCCACATCTTAGCATTGCTGTCAAGATTAGAACCCTGAAAGAGTAAGCCATATGATGTCAATACCCTCCAAACAAGTGATTTGGAGTAGCAGACAAAGGTATAATACATCTTCATCATATATAAACATTACACTTGAACTACTTTCACCCATAGAGATTGCAAATTGGAGGAGGAAAACTATTGAAGGAAAGATGCTACAGCTTTTATTCTTTCTTTTATAATGAGAACGATGACAAGGCCGAGAAGAAAGGGGACAAGTACCTGGTAAAAGGTAAATAAGATGCCCCCAAGCATCCCCGTAAAATCTCTCAGAAACCACTGTCAAATTCTTCCATTTAAAAGTCCAGTGTTAGAACAGATACAAAAGAATATAGCACAAACTACAGGAAACCCTACAACACTTCATTTAGGGAAAAGATATAACATTCCAAAAGCTGTATAAAAAACCTTATATGCTAACTTTTCCTTTAGGTTTTGTATTTTTTTGGACATTTTACCTTATCCTCCCACCCATGAACAAACTTAAATTCAAAGAATTTGTCACACGTCATTCATCAGTCTTCCGCTTCAAGGTCCAGTATTATAACCATTACAAAAATTATAGTATAAACTACTAGAAAACCCTTAGAACACTTACTTCATTTACGAAAAACACACAACATTCCAAAAGTTACATAAAAAACCTTAACTGCTAAATTTTACTTTAGGTTTTCTATTTTTTGGACGTGTTGCCTTATCTTCTCACCCACGAAACTTAATTTCAAAGAATATGCCACACATCATCCATCTTACAACTCAAATAAGTCCCACCTATAATAAAGAAAACGACACTGCTATGTTGGCCGCGGTTTGTAACCGTAGGCGTGACCGCCGGCCGACGTGGCGGCCGGCCATTGGCCCCCGGTCCGGGTGGGGCCCGGAGATAGCAGGGGGGCCAATGGGTGGCCGCCACGTCGGCTGGCAATCACGCCCGCGGTTACAAACCGCAGGCAAATATCATTTTCGTAAAGAAAAATTTGTCATCATCCAAGCCTTCTCCCATCAGAATGATAAAAAAGAAAGACTACGAAACAAAATTCACAAAATCCACCTCTCTTCTGCTGCTTTCTCCTCCTTCCCTTTCACCAGTCTTCCATAGAGAACCTCTGCGAGCAAACCACCGTTCTTAAATCCATGGACCTAATCTTCACCTCCCCCAACCCACCTCCATTATTATAGATGTTCTGCAGGCTTAATTTTACAGTAATGAGACTTATGGAAGGAATAATGAACAAGAAGCTATGAAGTCGAGGGTTGTCATACTGAACAAGAAGCTTTGAAGTCGAGGGTTTCAAATTATATTGGAATGTCAATTAGGTATAAATTTCCAACTTAAGATTACCAAATCCCAGCACAATTTCCAATTCCAGCAATATCTCTAGATATCAATCTGCATGCAGTTAAAGATACCAAATTTTGGAATAAAATAGACGCCAACATCAAAGAGAAAGGGATTCATTACACTTACAATATTCAAGTTCTACCCTCAATCAAACAATTCCTCCAATTTACACACAAGTCAACTATTCGGTATGTTGAAGTCCAGATCTACAAGTAGCGGAAAGAGGGGAGGTCTTTTCATCATTCCAGAAGAAATTATAGGGTGAGATAAGAAGTTCCTAAGGGCAATCACTATCTTTAATTGACAGCTAACACTTCCTACCCATAGATCTGGCCATCTCTAAAAAAACCTATCCCTAACCTATATCTAACTAGCACCGTATCCCCAACCTTAGATAAATATGTACTCTAACTGCTACTCCCTTCTCTTCCCATAAAACCTGAAGCCCTAAGCTTTCCAGATTCCCAACTCTTAACTCTCTTTCCTACATTGTCCGCTTCCCCCACATCAACAAAAAAGGGGAGGAGCAAGGCAAACAGAGCAACAGAAGAGTTGTAGTATTGTAGTATATACAAAGACAATGGTAACAAAGATGGCAACATCTATAAGAATAAGAAGAAGATGGCAACAATATGGGCTTAACTGGTCTTCAGCGACGTCCAGTCTCTCCTCTCCTCTGCACTGGCTACATCTATCTTCGGTGATCTACTCTCCTATGTCCAGTCTCTCCTCTATAAACTTCAAACAAACCTACTCATAGTCCATAAAACACACAAAAACCCAAACAAATAAATATAAGTAGCACCTGAAATAACCCATTTTTAGAACCAAAGTCAGATCTGGTTATTAGCACCAAAGTCAGATCTGGTTATTAGCTTGGATCAGATCAGTCAACTGGCTTAGGATGGTTGAGCCATGTCCTATTCCAGCTCCAGCTCCATTGACCACAGGTCCACAACAAGAATCTGTAAACCACTTCATCTTTCCACTGTTGCATTGAACCAGCCTACAAGTCCTCGAGTCTTTTGGTAGTAACTATGGCTTCAAATGCCAATTCTGTTTATGGAAGCATGAGGAAGCGTCCATTTGAATTAGCTTCTGCTGCCTGAGGAAGCATCCATCTGAACTAGGTGACCAAACTTCCATCACTCATGTGAACTAGGTGAGCAAACTCAACTTAATCATATCGTTACTAATTTGTCCTTATCATTTCTTGACTATGTTATCCTTATCATATCTTTAATGATAAATTGCAAAATGGACAAGTTTTAATATGCAAAGAAAACAAAAAGGATCAATGGCCATTTATAACTTTCAAAATAGGGATACAAAAACTTCAAGGGTAGCAGTTGTCTCCCTTGCCCATGGGTGGATCCACCCCTGTGGTCGATGACAGCAAGAATTAGTCAACAGGCTTGGACTTGTTAAAAGTGTTGTTTAGAACACCTTATATCCAAAATCCAAAAGCTGTTTGGTATTGATGGCTTCACATGGAAACTTCATTTTTCTTCTAAAGTATGGAGCACATGAATATCAATAACTGACAGGGTACAAGCTCAAATGTTAAGTATCAACACCTACACATAGATACGATACCTGGAAAGTGGCACCAATCACTGTTGCAGATTTTTCACCAACACCAATAGCACTCAAAAGAGCCTACACCAAATTAAAAGGAAAAATTATCCAAAATAGTGAGCGACATTTAAATCAAGAACTTCATGACTTTGTGACAACTGAGAAGTATGATTAGATAATGTATGCAAATTATTCTTACTTGGGTCGAAAGCATGGACCTTATATACGTTGAGAGTCCCTAAAGTGAACAAGGTTAGAGTATTTCATGAGATGTTGGTATCAAGCTGTTTAAAAAATTGAAAATTGGAATCAATTGCACCTGCAAAGAATCCCAAAACTGGAAAGGAAGATAATCGGTTGTCACGCTGCTTGGGAAACCCTGAAAAGAATAATAATTTTGTTTCAGAACCAAACAATTCAATTAATTATGCTTCAGAATCAGACAACTTCATGCTATGGTTAGTAGACAAGATGCAAGTATCGCACTTTGACATGAACACTTGGCACCTTACCAAAATCTAGACATGAGGACAAAGCCAATATGTGTATCATTATAAATATAGTTATATTTAACATGAGCTGATATATGTGATTGACTGTGTATATACTAAGGAACCAAGTAAAATCCAGAAATAGACAAATATACTGAAGGCTTGTTTTATTTACTAAATGAAGGTTCACAGTATCGGTCGGTACCGGCACGTATTAGACGTATCATATCACGTTTGCATGCCTGATCCGATACCCCTACCAGAACCGGCTGCTACCGAAATTGTGCTTCTTAAAAAGAGAGAGAAATATGGGGGTGGGGGTGGGGCTGGGGGAAGGGAAAATATCAACACAATGATCCGATCATCGCTGAAGATCAACACGCTATGATAAAACTCTATATAACCATTAGGTCTATTACCATTTGTCAAAACTGTATAGTATAAATTCACGATGTTCATACATCTTAATATTATTTATTTATTCCTTTAAAATTATATAGTGTGGGATACTTTGTCTAGAAGCAAGTAAATTGAACAACAATATCTACTGCAGATGAATAATTCAACAATGTTGAATATATAGTATTTTCCTTTAAGTAATTCTTCTTCTTTTTGGCTTTCTGAAACCACTCACTGAAACATCGACCTGTAACCGCTGAAACCACCAATATTGATACTCATAACAAGGTCCAAAATCGATTCCAACTGTGAACCTTGTGCTAAATATGGGCATAGTTCTCTTCAGCTTGTGACACTATATTTCATGAAAGTAGACTCAGTAGACAAGTTCACATATGCGCAGCTTAAACTAAAGTCAAACAAAGATGTGCATGCTCAGACACGAATGGAAACCACAAACTATAGTATGGAGAGTCCTGTGAATCATAGGACACATGGGAAATACATACCGTCTATCACAATCTAAATTAATTCAAATATCTGCAAACCATAAGTCAAGTACTAGAAACTTTTTATCATCAAATAGAACGGATAATTTTCGCTAGTAAAATTTGTAGAATAATGGTTCAGAGTTTTCCAAATCCCCTAAAATTTGTTTGCATGGGTTTTTTGCATTTAGATCGTCATCAAGTGGTCAGATTATCATATGAATTTGGCAAACCGTGGATATCTTCCACAATCTTTTCAATTGTCAGTTTGTACTTTGTACATACTTGATGCATGGAAAGGGCATATGTACCACTGTGAAGGAATTCAAATGAAATGCCGATTGTACATCAAAAGTTTGTTATATTTTTCGAGTTCTCCTGCAACTTTAGATATGAGATAGTCATTTCACATATACCCTGGAGTTGATAGTTAAAGTGAATTTATTCCAGTAAAATCCTGGATTCCTAAGATAGTGCATGTGTTTTACATGTATTCTGGATTCAATAACTCAAAATACAACATACAACTAGTTGCAAAAAAGAAATACAACATACAACAACAAGAAGTAACAACGAAGTCTCTATACTGAATTTATTCAATAGATGAAATGTATAAATTTATATCATGGCTCAGGGTGAAATGCAGGAGGCTTTAGTGTTTTCTCAACAAAATCCTAACTGAACTGCTGCACAAAATCAAGATAATAAAATGTCACTTATATCTTTAGAGCTGATTCTACTTACAGGTACCTTCATTTTACGAAATATTTAGAAGGCCCCTCATGGCAGAATATCACTATACATAAACCAAGATGCTACTACAATGGGAAGGAATTAGAAATTCAATCTACTTGGACTTCCAGATTCTAGACGAGACTGTGGCTCGCTTGCGTAGAAGTTCCATAAAGATCAGATAAATCGCAATCATCCTAAAACTACATAATTTCTTCCAAATGAATACTCAGCGAAATATCAACCTTATTTCATCTTCTTAAATTATTTTCATATTTGCTATGTATTGTATGGCTTCCTCACTGAATTCCTTATAAGTTATAACATAGGGAATCACATTACAAATGGTCTATATGGTAAACAGAAAGATGATATAAATTATAAAAAATATGCAAATCTGGTTCGAGTTTGTGCTTTTTGCCATGTTGGCGAACATTTTTATCTTAACTTTAAACCCAACACAACCTAATGAAACTAGGTTTCACCAAGGTTGCATGAAACCCAACTAAAACATGAAACTAGGAGGCATAATGAGTTAGGAAACTTGAAACTTTAGGGAACCTTTGTTGATTCTGCATTAATAAAAGAAATATTTTTTTACAAGTTTCAAGGTGAGAGCTTCATTGTTTCGGAGCTGAGGCCATCCTCTTGAAAACTGACTGGTCAATTTCCCTTTTTAAGGATAAATAAGATATTCTAAAAATGTTACAGGTCTTGCTTGGTTCCATCCAATTTCGAGTGACAACTTGCGTACCAATTTAGATATATGTTACCGAATGTGTGAGTATACTAAGAAACCAAGTAAAATCCAGAAATAGACAAATATACTGAAGGCTTGTGTTCTATTTGCTAAATGAAGGTTCACAAGATAGACCAATACCAATACCAATACCAATACCAATACCAATACCAATACCAATACCAATACGTTTAGTGCGTATCATATCATTTTTTGCATGTCCGACCCGGTACACCCACCGAAACCAACCGATACCAATATTGTGGTTCTCTTTCCCGGACATTAACAAGGAAAAAAATTAACAGAAAAAGAGAGAAATATAAAAGAAAAGAAAAAAAATAATGGCAACACAATGATTCGATTTCGCCGAAGATCAACATGCTATAGTGTGTCGATAAAATTATTTATCAACACAATTTACTATTACCATTTGTCAAAATTGTGTATTATAAATTCACAATGTTCATACATCTTAATATTATTCTATTTAAAATTATATATTGTGGAGATACTTTGTCTAAAATCAAGTAAAAAAATTGAACAATATCTTTTGCGGGTGACTAATTCAACAATGTTGAACATACCAGTTTCAAAACTAACGACAAACAATGAAACAACAAATAAATTATAGGATTATGCCTAAATGTATCAAATATTTTCCTACTTTTGAAATATATATATATATATATATATATATATATATATATATATATATATATATATATATATATACTTTTGGCTTTCCAAAACTAATAACTCAGAATCATCTGCCTGTAACTGTTGAAAGTCAATACTCATAAGAAGGGTCCAAAACCGAATCCAAATGTGAACCTTATGCTAAATATGGGCATGCATAAATGCTGAAACTGTTGAAAGCCGATACTCATAATACCAAAACCGATTCCAATTGTGAACCTTATGCTAAATATGGGCATGATCCTCTTCATCTTGTGAAACTTTATATTTCATGAAGGTAGAGAAGTTCACATATGCTTAAATTAAAGGGCTCAGACACGAATGGATGGAAACCAGAAACTTTTAGTATGGAGAATTATCTTGTGAATCATAGTTCAAATGGGAAATCCATATTGTCTATCACGATCTAAATTATCTTAAATATCTACATGCTAAACAAAGTAATTAGAAACTTTTTACGAAAACATCAAATAGACAAATAATGGGAAAAAAATTGCTAGTAATTGTAATAGAACAACGGTTTGGAGATTTCCAAATTGGCTAAATTTTGGCTTGCATGGGTTTTTAGCATTTAGATCAAAATTAAGTGGTTATTATCTTAGAAGCCAGAAACTCCTAGAAGATCAACGATTCTCAGTAAGAACCTCGATTCGGCAGTTCTTACTTGGGAGATCGTTGGGAGATCGCTTCCCCGATGACGGGAGCTCGTTTCCGGTGACCGGAGCGCGTTTCTCCAACGATATGAGCGCTTCCCATAATATGACCATAATTTTAAAAGAGAACATAAATTTTGAGAAGAAAGTTAGAAGATTTTTAATACACGTCTATCAAAGTACCAAGAAACTAAATATTATTTACTTTGACATCATAAAAAATCAACATGCAAATGATCTCTATTTAACTTTGAACTGAACTTTATAAATTCTAAATATTAAGATATTTATAAGTTTTGTTAACAATAATTAATATACATAATTTTTTAATTAGCGTATGCTCTCATCACGCTCCAAACTTTAGATTCTTCTAAGTAGTCGCGTTCTCCCGCTCCCGCTTCCGCCCCCGATTCCGTCCCCACTTCCGCTTCTGGCTTCTAAGGTTATTATCAATATGAATTTGGCAAACCGTGGATATCTTCCACATAATTTTTTCAATCGTCAGTTTGTTCATAGTTGATGCATGGAAAGGGCATATGAATCACTGTGAAGGAATCCAAATGAAATGCTGATTAGCCATCAAAAGTTTTTATGATTTTTGTGTTCTCCTTCAACTTTAGATATGAGCATTAAGAAAACATTACATTGTCACTTCACATATACCCTAGAGTTGATAGTTAAAATGAATTTATTCCAGTTATATTCTGGATTTCTCAGATAGTGGATGTGTTTTACATGTATTGTGGATTCAACAGATCAACATACAACAACAACAAGGAAGTCTTTATCCCGAATTTATTCAATAGATAAATTCTGTAAATTTATATCCTGGAGTCAAGCGTGACATGCAGGAGGCTTTCATGTTTTCTCAATCACAAATCCTAACTGAACTGCTGCACAAAATAAAGAAAATAACAAGTCACTTTTATATCTTTAGAGTTGATTCTACGCACATGTACCTTCATATTACAAAACATTAGAAGGCCCCTCATGGCAGAATATCACTATACATAAACCAAGATGTTGCTACAATAAGAAGGAATTAGAAAGTCGGTGCTACTTGGACTTCCAGATTATAGATGAGAAATGACTCACTCATGTAGGAGTTCCATGTAGATCAGATAAATCAAAATCATCCTAAAATTACATAATTTCTTCCAAATCGATACTCTCAGTGAATATCAACCTTATTTCATCTTCTTAAAGTCTTTTCAGATTTGCACATATTGTGTGGCTTCCTCAGCGAATTCTATGAAGTCACAACATTGAGAATCGCAGTACAAGTGGTCTCTATGGTAAACAGAAAGATGATATATATTATAAAAAAACAGAAAGACGCATTTGTGCATTTTGCCATGGTGGCTTACGTTTTTCTCTTAACTTGAAACCTATAACAACGAAACTAGGTCTCACCAAGGTTGCATGGAACCCGATTAAAACATGAAAATAGGATGCATAATGAGTTGGGAAAATTGAAAGTTTGCGGAACTTTTGTTGATTTTGCATTCATAAAAGAAATAACTTTTTTACAAGTTTCAAGATAGAGATTCATTGTTTGGGAGCTGAGAAGATTAAGATATTCTGAAAAGAAGTTGCATGCCTAGGTGGGTTCCATCCAAATTCGAGTGAAAACTTGTGTGACCAATTTGTTGCGGATATCTTACTAGGGGATCGCATTTATGTAACCAAACTGAAATTAGGTTTCAACAAGTTTTAAAGCTCCAAAATTTAACACAACACCCTCCTGAGGTTTCGGAGGGTTCATACTTGTTGGGTATCCAGCCTATATTGTCACGCCCCAGTCCCGTAGGACCGATCGTCCTCGCTAAGGCGTGATGCCGCACGAGCCTAGGTTGCGCTCGTGCAAGGCGGGTTCCATAACGGCCGATTACAGCGGCTTGCGACGGGGTCGTCGTACAGAAGTCCCAAGCAGAAACATTAAATAACAGCAACGAAAATTTAAAGCAAAACACAAGTCATTCAAACTGCTCTTTATTGATATTGAAACAAAGATTACAATGTGGCGCGAGGCCAAGATTACAATCACTCAAGCTCAATCTTCTCACAATTACAAGTCACTCTGCTCTCTCTCATCTCTCAATACAATTTGAGTAGTCTAGCGGAAGCTTCGGATAGGCGATGTCCATACATTATGTCATGTATAAGTTATGACTCCATGCGGCCGCACGCCTCGAAACGCCAAGGAACTCCGTGCCTCGACGCATCCAAGCGAGCTCCACGCCAACGAGCTTCTACATGTGCCTGCACATGAAAACTGTGTGGGTGTCAGTACTCAACTGTACTGGTGGAGTGAGCTTCTCGCCCACCCATACAAAACTAACACGTTCATTTACTTTTGTGCAACATAAACCCTTATGATTGTCTTTCTATTTTTGCCTTAGGGTCGATTTTAGGACATAGACTCTTGGCCTATATGCGTCTCTAGACCGTCACCGTGTCATTGCACCGATAACTTGCTTATCGTCGTGCCTCTAGACCCTTCTCGTGCCAACAACATCAGAGTGTCGATTCGTGCTTGTCTTTCCGACTCGTACCTTGGGACGCAACAACCTTTTTTTTGTCATCGACTTGGTCCGTGCTTCAAACATCGAGGCCGCGTCTCGCAACTTAGCATGACTTATGTAACTTGCCTTACGGCCCTTCTTGACTTAACTCGAAATGACTCAAGTCTGACTTATGCAACTCTATGCCAACGACTTAATACTCAACGCCACATTTCGTGCCGAAGCACACGTCTTTTCTATAGCCAAATCTTAGCCTTCTTAAGACTTGTATCGTAACCATGCATACCATCTTTATCCTATTCGTGTCGTGCTTGCACTTTCTTTTATTCGACCGACACCGTACATGCGGATTGCCGCTCAGCATGCCAACTTATCTATATGAAAGGTCTCTAGCAATGTCAAGCTATCTTGGACTTGGCTGAGGATAGACGACGATCATCCAACGGATAGCTAGCCCGTGGAAGTCCCGAATCTCCTATGCGGTTCATCCAGCATCATACTTTAGCCAACTCGCTTCCCCCGGGAACGATAAGATCCTGTGGCCCCGGCGATCAAGTCGAGGAAGACTACATCTTGTCGACAAGTTGTCCATGACCACGCACCTACGACGTCTTCTAGACTCGACGTAAATGCAAGGCCTACATATGATACAACTTTCTTTCTCTTCCTTAAACTTCTTTATCCAAGTTCATACTTTCCATTCTTCATGCGAGACTCCCAAGCCACGGGACCGGTCTCGGCGACCAACGGTCGCGTGTACTTTACATTCTTTGAAACACAGGGAACGGCTATTGCATAGCCTTCCAGATAGACCTGAACAAATGTATTCATTTGTGTCCCATAGACCGTGGCACACTTATCCTTGAACCGACCGAGGCTCGTGCCTTAGACTGACTTGTGTTCTACGCGACACTATCGCCCAAGTCATACTTTATATGACGAGCCTTTAGATCGTGGGACTATGTGACTTGACAACCGCAGAAAACATGGGACAGTGCTTTCTATGACTGCAATAGCCCAGCAAAACTCTTGCCTAACTCAATCGTGCTTCAACTTAATGAGCAAAGGCTACGCCAAGTCTCGCATCGCGGGAACGTGTCGTACACGCGTTCGACTTGAACAACCAAGTTCTTTGGGTGCCTAGACTTATACCACAAACCATGCGACGCAACTTAACCCGTGGGACGAGTAAAGGATATGTCAAGCCTTGGACGATGGGACCGTGCTTACTTTATCAAACATCTATACGTGCGACGCCTATGACTTAGGCTAAGTTCATAGCTTTGTGGCAACTTAGACCAACTTTCCTTCTCCCAAGCCACGGGATGAAGGACCGAGTGTCATTTTTGAAAGCACGTCGTGCAACGATTCTAATCCGACCGTGGGACCTTTCCATATTCTAACTTAATCCGACCAGACTTGGGATTATTCTCTTAGCTATGTGGATTCGCCTCTTTTATTATCAAGTCTACTTGTGCATTTGAAAACTTCCGTTTTATTAATGTGAAGGCCAAGCTGAGGCAAGTTCACCGAAGCCACCCACCTGAGCGAGGAATCGCCTCGACCGAGCGGGTCTTCGAGCAGCCGTTGCATGGCTAAGTCTGAACACCGTTGACGTTTCGATTCCTCCGATTGAGCTGAGCGGGACGGGACATTACATTATACACCACTCAGAAAAAGTTTCTTCCTCGAAACTGAGTACACTTATCGACTTATAACTTAACTCACATCCAACGATTCTCGCACACATTCCTCCTATGCGTTTCTTCAATCCAAACCACGCTCGTACTTTGGTTATCTTTCGACACGAACAACTATATCTCGACTTGGGTAACTTATACTCGTCGCGCACACAGGCGACATAGTTCTAGGACAAACCATTCTATCAATCGACATTCAAGTTTATTTGAATCCAACGATCGCACTACTTGTCACGCCCTGATTTCCGTAGTCATTTTCTCTCTTGGAATCGATCGTCCTCGCTTTGGCGTGATGTCGTAAGTCTAGTATTGCACTTGTACAAGGCAAAGATGGTACACAATTGATAATCTTCAAATAGGAACACATCGCAGCGGCAGAAACAGACAAATTGAAGCTAAAGAGGACATTATTTCTTATCAAAAAGAAACACATCATTGATTTATAACAGCGGAGATAAGCATATAACTTGAGTCGCACATAGATATGTAAAATGTATTCTCTTTATTGATAATTGAAGTAGAGTACAACACTGGTATTGGAATACAATGCTTACAACACATCTCACTTTACATGGACAACTAACTGAACAAGAGTCATAAGGCTTACATTTAATACTTTCATACATTGAAATACAACTCGATATACCGACTTGGCTTACAACTCATTGGTACAACTGATTACAATGTTCCATACATTATGCCATTTATAAACAGAAGACATTATCTTATACAAGGAGAGCTTCTGCATGCCCAACAAATCTTCGATGCCGCGGGATCGATTAAGCCAATCTTCGTGTACAGAACTTCCCAAGCACGAGCACATGCCCACAACGTGGGTCAGTACATCATCTATGTATTGGCGAGCAGAATCCAACCCACTCACCTAAACCAACACTAAATGATCAATTTTAGCAAGCATTCATTAGAGTAATCTTTCTAGTTGGGGCCTAGCATCAGTTTACAGTTCTTGAGCAAAAACATTAAAGTAAACATGTTATAACATGATATAGCATTTCTTTGTGTAAGACATCATCTAAGCAACATTGAGTTAACACGTTGAGCATATTATAAAAATATTCCTGGAAGGCATCGTTTAGCATACTTGGTGTTATCGTTCAACAGGTTATGACAATATTCTAAAAGGCAACATCTTATCATCGTTGGTATTAAGCAATCAAGTTGAAGTTAACATGTAAATAACCATATCACATTTAAGTGATTTCTTATCGATAGCCGACTCCCTCGCACCTGCAATAAAATACAGGATAATATGATATACTTACTCTGTCTGCACAAAACATTTGTTAGCATGCATCCTAACTACATGGTCGTTGGTGAAACTGCACCATAAAGGACTTTCCAACGGGTATTACGACGCACCATTCCAGGGTAGGTTGCAAGCCTAGCTGAATGTTCCGTAATACCTCGTGCCACCATAGCACGACCAATGTTTCCTTCCGGGTCGAATCGGTCCCAGCGCCCCAGGTACCGTTCGAGGAAACTTACTCATACTTGTACGAGTACGTCCATGACCATGTGAATGCGTGTCGACTCGATAAACACAAGTGCATGGTAAAACAACTAAAGTAAGCAAAGCCAACAGTTCAACATCTCATCTCAATTCTGAGTCGTGTTCAACGACTAATCATTCCATCATTACCAGCATTCCACTTGGTGATCTCCATGATCCCAAGTCTCATCATTCCTCATTCATTGATTCATTGTAACATTTCTCATAGCATTCCTCTCAACGAGGAACTAACAACATTTCATTCATTTCAAAGGGACAAGCAGCTTTTCATTCATTTCATTGGAACAATTATTATTCAGTTCATTGCTTATACAAAAATAGGCAGCATCTCATTTCTTTACAACAGTTATACAGAGTGTACATGATTCAAGAGTCTCATTCAGTTTATTGTGTTAGTAGCATAGCCAGTTATTTTCCCATGTATCAATCACACCGCATCTCATTATTCAAGTATTTCATTTGTTTCAGCAGCATTAAACATAAGGGACAATGTTATCAATTCATTCTCAGGCATCAAGTCGCATTAGCAGTTCAAGTGTGATTCATTCAGTAGTTCAATGTTCATGTGTTGTTTATTTCAATAATTCTCAGCATAAGCATCTCTATTATTCCACAACTAAAACATGGAACACTTAGGAACAATTCATAGCATCACATTACTCCATTTTATTAAGCATGAAGGAGTAAGGAGGAAGGACAGTTCCACTCAAATTGTATAAAGGATCTTCTTATTCCGATCGCACACGTATTCCCACTAGAGATAGCTCCACCAGCGAGCCACGTTCCAATACTCATTTCGTCTAGCCAGCTAAGAGAACCAGCATTAGTCTCAATTCTCATGATTTCCAACACAAGTCACGGTCCAACATTCTGATCGCATCTAACAAGCTAACCCAAATGTCTCGCGCGGAGCGGGGCATTACACTACCATCTTTGAAACTCACGATCTCAAAATCCTCAACATTGTTCCGTTCCTCTAGTCTCACTTGAATTCAACGTATCACTTAGTTGGATCATACACATATTCCAGGCGTCCCCGAAATACATGCATGTCAGCCAAGCCTCGTGATAGAGAATCTTCCAGCACCACTCGAGTCGGATCGTGCACATATTCAGGCGTCCCTGAAATATATGCATTTCAGCCAAACCTCGTGAGTAGTGTTTCCATACTCTAGAATCATTATGTCTACCAGTATCTAATACTATCAATCCTCAAGATCAGTCGTACCAATACCAACTCTCGGATCAGGGACGTCTCGCCTAACATGCTAGGTCATCTCTCTATACTAAAGTCATACGTCAGTATTGGAATCATAATTTCCCAACAATAATATCAACATTGATCCCAATCCTAAGGTCAAACCAAAGTTTATACTACGAATTTTCTACCCAAGCTCGCATCACTCTGATTTCTAAACATCGAGCATATATTCTCCTACTCGCACTTGCAACACTTAGTTCAAGGGGTCCGAGTCATTTAGCAAAGCTATCCTACCATAAGTCATGTTCAACCGAGTCTTCTGCATATCACTATCGCACGTCCAAACCAGCAATTGCATAGTCTATCTCTTCGACACGTTTGATATAATCTACCTATCCATTCATCCAAGTCAAGCACGCTACGACACGGTTTGTCGCTAAACTATAATTCTTATCCCATATTCCCTAAGTCGTCTATCACCATTCATGTAATCGATCACAAGGTCGCCTAGCTTAACAATATGTCACGTCCCAATCTCACGCAAGTCTGATTATCTACGGTGGACATGAAATCACCATGCCAACATTCCCGTGGGATAATCGTCCTCATCGGGAAACAACTCTTGCTTGAGTCTAGACTAATTCATTCACGATACGCAAATTGGACTACTCAATCCTCGAGTTTACTCAATCGTCAATCACAAGTCCGACCAATTCTCGAATTCACCTTCGCATCAAACCACAAGTCGAAGCAATCCAAATTGCCACGCCATAATCTTTCAGGTTCGATCATTTCCACGACATGAATCACCATGTCAGCGCTCACGCAGAACGATCGCCCCAAACCGACGTGACGCATGTGCAAGGCTGGAGTTGCGCTCGCGCAAGACAAAATCATCGACATTGTGGTTATCATCGAGAAATCAAGACACGATCATTTTCATCCAAGCATTCGTTTCAATCAAAATTCCAAGTATATCATTCATCAAAACAATAATATTTTACACGATCGTTATTCCTCGAATCAGAGTACCCCCGAGTTATCGCATATCGATCTTTGATACGTTTCAATACCATCGATGATATACGTAACCTGACGATCTTCATTTGCAACGAATTCCGAGTCGTGCAACTGATGTTATCGTCCGAACTGGATAATCTCCTCGACATTCAAAATTCGATCAATAATCCCCGAACTATTCACATGATCAATTCGTTCAAACCCATAATCACATATGTTCATCCGTCTATCTTAAGTCAACGAGCGACATATTTCCTCTAAGTCGCATCGTTTTATGCTAACTCAAATCATCGAACAACATCTTATTCCAATCCTTAGAGTCATTCTCAAATATTCGAATTATTTCCATGCACGCTATCATCCAATCGTGCTAACTTTTCGTATACGATTCATATCGATTTTCCTCGATCGATTCATCCACTCATACACCTTAACTTTTCCTCGATTTAATTTTTCCTACTCAATCATTCTCGCATTTCATACTTGCACAATCCCAATCTCGTGCGCGTCATTTCTAATTCGTTCAAATCAATTTCATGCTAGCTATCAAGTCATGACTAACTTTGAAACACTCTTTCTAAGGCTTTGCGTACTCGTCGCTTGCTGATAGACTCATTGGCACCCCGTATCCTCAATCGATCGACATCTCCGAGGCTATCCCATACACCACTCAGGGATGAAGTTATTCGACAAATCCTCGAAATAATTTTTGAATCATAATCGAATACTTTGAATGTCCGTTCGAACCATTCCTCAAATTTCAAGCACGATTCATATGTATCGCATCGATGATATCGTCTTTTCGATAGTCCCTCAATCGACAGTTATCCCACATACTCAATCGAGTTCAACTCATTATCGTCCGAGACGAATTGAATCCCGCACTCGACTTTGCTAAGGTTGACACAATTCTTGGTGTATATGCCCAGCCCGACTTAGCCAACCGTGCTTATTTGAAGTTAACTTTGTTTATCCAAATTTTTCTTTCGTGAGATTTTTCAAAATATATAGACTTATTGTATGGACATCCCATGGGACATTTGAGAGAGAGCGCACCAACGATATCTATTGCGGAACATCAGAGTTTGCGGAACATCATCGAAGTTAAAGAATTCAATTGAAAGTCCAAGGACGTAAAGTCGTGCTCTGATACCATTATGTCACGCCTCAGCCCCGTAGGACCGATCGTCCTCGCTAAGGCGTAATGCCGCACGAGCCTAGGTTGCGCTCGTGCAAGACGAGTTCCATAACGGCCGATTACAGCGGCTTGCGACGGGGTCGTCGCACAGAAGTCCCAAGCAGAAACATTGAATAACAGCAACGAAAATTTAAAGCAAAACACAAGTCATTCCAACTGCTCTTTATTGATATTGAAACAAAGATTACAATGTGGCACAAGGTCAAGATTACAATCACTCAAGCTCACTCTTCTCACAATTACAAGCCACTCTGCTCTCTCTCATCTCTCAATACAATTTGAGTAGTCCAACGGAAGCTTCGGATAGGCGATGTCCATACATTATGTCATGTATAAGTTCTGACTCCATGCGGCTGCACACCAAGAAACGCCAAGAAACTCCGTGCATCGACGCATCCAAGCAAGCTCCGCGCCAACGAGCTTCTACCTGTGCCTGCACATGAAAACTGTGTGGGTGTCAGTACTCAACTGTACTGGTGGAGTGAGCTCATCGCCCACCCATACAAAACTAACACGTTCATTTACTTTTGTACAACATAAACCCTTATGATTGTCTTTCTATTCTTGTCTTAGGGTCGATTTTAGGACATAAACTCTTGGCCTATATGCGTCTCTAGACCGTTACCGTGCCATTGCACCGATAACTTGCTTATCGTCGTACCTCTAGACCCTTCTCGTGCCAACAACATCAGAGTGTCGACTCGTGCTTGTCTTTTCGACTCGGACGCAACTTGTTTTTTTTGTGTCATCGACTTGGTCCGTGCTTCAAACATCGAGGTCGTCCTCGCAACTTAGCATGACTTAATCAAACTTGCCTTACAGCCCTTCTTGACTTAACTCGAAATGACTCAAGTCTGACTTATGTAACTCTATGCCAACGACTTAATACTCAACGCCACATTTCGTGCCGAAGTACGCGTCTTTTCTATAGCCAAATCTTAGGCTTCTTAAGACTTGTATCGTAACCATGCATACCATATTTATCCTATTCGTGCCGTGCTTGTACTTTCTTTTATTCGACCGACACCGTGCATGCGGATTGCCGTCCAGCACGCCAATGAAAGGTCACTAGCAATGTCAAGCTATCTTGGACTTGGCTGAGGATAAACGGCGATCATCCAACGGGTAGCTAGTCCGTGGAATCCCCGAATCTCCTATGCGGTTCATCCAGCATCATACTTTAGCCAACTCGCTTCCCCCGGGAACGACATGATCTCGTGGCCCCGACGATCAAGTCGAGAAAGACTACACCTTGTCGACAAGTTGTCCATGACCACGCACCTACGACGTCTTCTAGACTCGACGTAAATGCAAGGCCTACAGATGATACAACTTTCTTTCTCTTCCTTAAACTTTTTTATCCAAGTCCATACTTTTCATTCTTCATGCGAGACTTCCAAGCCACGGGACCGGTCTCGACGGCCAACGGTTGCGTGTACTTTACATTCTTTGAAACACAGGAAACGACTATTGCATAGCCTTCCAGATAGACCTGAACAAATGTATTCATTTGTGTCCCATAAACCGTGGCACACTTATCCTTGAATCGACCGAGGCTCGTGCCTTAGACTGACTTGTGTTCTACGTGACACTATCGTCTAAGTCATACTTTATATGACGAGCCTTGAGATCGTGGGACTATGTGACTTGACAACCGCAGAAAACATGGGACAGTGCTTGCTATGACCGCAATAGCCCAGCAAAACTCTTACCTAACTCAATCGTGCTTCAACTTAACAAGCAAAGGCTACGCTAAGCCTCGCATCGCGGGAACGTGTCGTGCACGCGTTCGACTTGAACAACCAAGTCCTTTGGGTGCTTAGACTTGTGCCAAAAGCCGTGCGACGCAACTTAACCCGTGGGACGAGTAAAGGATATGTCAAGCCTTGGACGATGGGACCGTGCTTGCTTTATCAAGCATCTATACGTGCGACGCCTATGACTTAGGCTAAGTTCATAGCTTTGTAGCAACTTAGACCAACTTTCCTTCTCCCAAGCCACGGGATGAAGGACCGAATGCCATTTTTGAAAGCACATCGTACAACGATTCTAAGCCGACCGTAGGACCTTTCCATATTCTAACTCAATCCGACCAGACTTGGGATTATTTTCTTAGCTATGTGGATTAGTCTGTTTTATTATCAAGCCTACGTGTGCATTTGAAAACTTCCGTTTTATTAATGTGAAGGCCAAGCTGAGGCAAGTTCACCGAAGCCACCCACCTGAGCAAAGAGTCGCCTCGACCGAGCGGATCTTCGAGCAGCCGTTGCATGGCTAAGGCCGAACGTCGTTGACGTTTCGATTCCTCCGATTGAGCTGAGCGGGACGGGACATTAGATATATGAGGCGGGGGCGAATAGTCTAGAAGGAAGTCACGTAGTCGACGACGGCAAACCGGTAGCTAAGACCAGGGTCACTTTATGGCCAAAACAACAGAACCGGAATTCTGTTTCTGGGAACGGGAATTCTGGGTTTTCGAGTGTGTGCTCACTGTTCAGTAAACACAAACCGGAATTCCGATTAGATACCAGAATTTGGGTTGGGTGAATCGGAATTCCGGTTCGGACGTATTCAGCAAATTTGGGACCTTTTTTATGTGTTTTCATTTCATATTTGTTAGGTTGACTTGAGAGTTAAGTTAGGAATTCCTAATCATTAGGGTTTCTTAGCCCTTACATATTGGAGGCTAACGACATTTTCTTGGACGTGCTTTTCTAGTGTTCAAGGAGACTCCATCGTTTCTACTAGAGATTTATACTCCCGTATGTTCTTGCACTTCAAGACAAAGAAAAGCTTATGTCTGGAGAGTCGTTTAATTTGTCAGGTCGAGATCATCACCATCAGAAGGTAGGCAGCCATTACTAGGTGAGAGCAGCTTGTAAGATGTTGGATTTTCTATTTGCAATCTCTATTGTACTCTTGTATCCTTTTTTTGAAAAGTTATAACAACTCTTGAGGCAAGGGAGTCGACAGATATTTTGCATTGCAATCTTTGATAAATGAAAGGTTGGGGCTTGTTCGGGTGGCCATAGCCACTATATATTTTGTGCATCTAATATTTTCTCCGTCTCGCCTAGTAGGTATTGTTTGGCTTTTCTTTGTAGGTTCGGTGGTTGATGTTTGTTGATATCCATTGCGCGTCTCTTTAAGTTCCAACAAAGAGGTATTAGAGCTCTCGGTTCGAGAGAATGAAGGTATGGTCATTGACATAAAGAAGATAAACTCGCACATTATTATCCTTACATGGGGAATGGATGATTTGGAAGCCAAAGATGGAGAATCTGCTCTATTGCAAGGATTTGTGTAGTCCGTTAGAAAATGACAGCGCCAAGCCAAAGGACACGTATGCTTATGACGAGAAGAAAGCCAATTGGAAGACCATTGAATTCATCTGCCAATGATTGGACGATATGATGTTACACCATGTTTCCATGAAGAGTTCGTCGAAGACGCCATGGGTGAAGTTACATTTGTTGTATGAAAAAAAAAAGATAGCTGGCAACAAATATTTTCTTATTTGCCAACTAGAAGTACATGGAGGGCACATCAGTGACTCAACATTTGAACGAGGTTCAATTGATCATCATCAGTTATCTATGATGAAGAATAACGAATCAGATCCTACTAGTCTTGAGTTCTCTGTCGGACACTTGAGAGACATTGTTGGTATCTATGAGTAACGCCTCTATAGGGGGAGTTGTCACGATAGAGTTGGTAAAAAACAATCACTTGAACGAGAAGATATGACGTAAGCAACAGAAATCATCGCAGTCAAAATCTGCTATGGTTGCTTTAGAAAGGAAGGGGAGGCCCAAGTCACAAGTGAGACGGGAAGGAGCTCTCAGGATCTTTCGAAGGTGGATCGCAAGGAAGGTTGTTAGTACTCTGCGAGAGGGGTCGTTACAAAAGGGACCGCAAAAAGTTCAAAATGAGAAGACGAAGAATAAGGAAGAAAATCTGAAAGATTTTCATGGATGTCAACAAAGGGGACAATGATGGTTGTGGGCATCAAAAATGTGCACTTGGTGATCAATCTTGGGAAGAAACTTGTCCTTAAGGGAATTCGACACGTACCGAGTTTGTGCCTCAACTTGGTGTTGATTGGAAGACTGGACGATGATGACTACCATAGTATGTTAAGATTTAGATGCTTACGAATGGTTTCCAGCTAGAGGTATATGACAGGTTGTTGGTGATAGATGGACGGTTGTCAAGGAGGCCTTCAAGAAGACTTAAGGAGAACGAAGGATTAAGGTAACGACGAATAGGGGTGTGTCGGATCTTGAGAACCATTATGTTGATTCCATAATAGTTGGTTGGTCTCCAGTTGGGTGCTGCTCAATGGATTCGAGTTTGACGCAAGCAGGGGTGCCATAAGTTATTGGAGCGACGGTGATCTTAGTCGTTCGAAGCCAGAAGGAGAATATAGGGTGCAATCGACTCAAGTCGACTCAAGAAACGGCGGATACATCTCTATTTTTGCACTCAAGGAAAGCTGTGGACCTTCGACAGCGTGCATCGTGCATGGACACACTTTGCTCGAGGATGCGGATGTATAGGGGAGCTTTCATATTAACATGATAGTGGAAATGTTCGAGAGCATGAACTACTAGGAAACCACACCATTCGCTTAGCAGATACAACCAAGGATGACAAAGCTATTCGGAACATAAGCATGTTCCGGTGGAAGACGGAAGTCGGAAGCATGTAACCGAGAATCATAGTGAGGTGGGTGGTCAGGGACTTTTGTCTTCGTTGAGTCATTAATCTCGAAGAAATCCCACTGGTTCAGGAGATGCTAGTGTCGACATGGAGGTTGAGCGACTGGAGGCGACACATGATGTGGAGCAACAAGGGAATGCGAGGTCGATGACGACAAAAAGCAAGAACTCTATTGTTGGACGACAGATATGGAGTCTGATTAAGAAGCCATGGTGGCCAACACTCTCTTATCGGACTAGAGGAAAATTTCTTGGGTATCCAACCTATAAGAGGTGGAAGCGAATGGTCTGAAAGTCGTTGAGTCAATTGCAGAGGTCGTGGAATCGGCAATGGAGAAGCGATCGCGATGATCAAGGTCATTTTGTGGCCAAAACTACAGAACTTGAATTCCTAAATTTCGGGTTTTCCAACATGTTCAATAAGCACAAACCGGAATTTTGCTTCGAATGTATTCATCAAATTTGGGTCGGTTGTTTTATGTGTTTTCAATGGTTCAGGCTTGTTAGGTTGACTTGAGAGTTAAGCTAGGGATTCCTAATTCTTATTGTGGTTTCTTAGCCCTTACATATTGGAGGCTAAGGAAAAAAAAAATGGATATGCTCCTTTAGGTTTCAAGGGGACTCCACCGTTTCTACTAGAGATTCGTACCCCCATAGGTTCTTGCACTTCAAGAGAGAGGAAGGCTTTTAAACGGAGAGCCATTTCCTCCTTAAGGTCAAGATCATTACCATCAGACGGTGGACAACCATTAGTGAAAGCATATTGTAAGGGGCTGGATTTTATGTTTGTGATCTCTATTGTACTCTTGTACTCTTGTATCTTTCTCTTGAGAAATAGTAATGGGTCGACTCTTGGGGCAAGGGAGTCAATAGATACTTTGTATTGCAATCTTTGATAAGTAGAAGGTTGGGACTTGTACAGATGGCCATAGCCATCACATATTGTGTACAGTTGATCATTGTTTGGTCTCGCGTAGCGTGTATGCTTAGTGATTTCTTTGTAGGTTTGGTGGTTGATGTTCGTTGTTATACAGTATGCATGTCTTTGAATCCCAACAATGATTTGTATGTAGGTTTCAAAGTTGCCTAATGCATTTCTTTGGCGCTAAAATTTGCAGTAAACTTCAAAACCGTCAATTGACGCTTAAAAGTACCGGATTCTTCATTAGGTTACACTTGAAAACACTGGTCCAACAATGTCAGGGTTCCGTCAGAAGATTCTTGAGTTGGCCTCCACGATCGGACCAAGCCACAGCTTCCTTTTCAAACTCCGTTCCCATTTATGCCTCACCGATAGAATCTAAGCAAGTTGTGCGTATCTGCAACAATCTACATGTCTCCATTTGCGAGATCTATTAAAATTGTGTTCCGGGTTATGTGTTACATACACCAAGTGGTACATCATCAAAACCCTAAAAAAAATCTCAAAATCGATCATGAAAACCCTAATTTTCTCCGCGGGAGGAGGGGTTCAAGAATCAAACCTCGGGGACAAAGGCCTCGAGAATCTTCCTCGAGAACTCGCTCCATCGGCTCCCCCACCTGCAAAATTATTTAGAGAGACTTTAGAAAGATTTTAGAGAGAGAGAGAGAGAGAGAGTGGGGGAAGAGGGAGAGGGAGTTACTTGTGGAGAGAGAGTGAGGAAGGATGTGCTGTGAGAGTGGCGGTTCGGAAGAGCTTGGTGGAGGACGATCCCCGCCATTCCTCCACCGTGATCAACGGCCCGGATGAATCCGCCTCCACGCCACCACCTTCCATGGATGGAATCGCCGGCTTTCCACTCACTCTACTCCTCTTTGTTTGCTAAGTCGAACGAGAGGAAAACGAAACTTCGATCATAGTACGTATGGAATCAAGATTCTACTTCTTCTTTTTTCCTTCTTTTTTTTCCCCTCATCCACCCATCCAAACATGATAATTTTTCCGAAAAAAAGGGTCAATCTAGTTCACTGATTTCTATTAAAATGACGAAAATTTATACGGCAAATGTTAAAGTCCACCACTTTTTTAATGAGGGCCACCAACTTAAAACTTTAAAAAAATTACAAGTTTATCATTTTGAAAACACTAAGGGCCACCCCACTTCTGTCAATTGAGGACTGCAGGACTTGCCTACAGTCCAAAGTGAAGACAGGACTGCAGTGCTGGCCTGCAGTCCTCAATTGACAGATTTTTTTTCACCTACAGTGACTGCAGGGCTTGCCTGCAGTCCAAAGTGAAGAGAGGACTGCAGTGCTAGCCTGCAGTCCTCTCCGTCGATCTGAAGAAACAACCATGAAGAGGAAGAAGACCTTCACTTTTTGTTTAATTGCTCAAAGTGATGGCCTGGAGAAACAAAAACAACCACCAAGAGGAACTTAAGAGCAGCGATGGGAGCTCCTCTTGATGGGAACTTGAGAGCAGCGATGGGAGCTCCTCTTGGTGGCCATGAAGAGGAAGAAGACCTTCACTTTTTGTCCTCTCCGTCGATCTCACGAGCTCGAGCGCGCGCCGCCTCCATCCGCCACCGCTCCGTCGCGTTCTCCCCTCCTCCCGCTGTCGGCCGGTTCCGAGGGAACGCCTCCACCAAAGATGAGGAACGCGATGGGGGCTGCTGGCCTGCAGTCCTCTTTTTTGTTTTCTTTTTTTGTTTTTAATTTTTCTTTTATTTGGTTCCTCTTGGTGGCCCTTAGTAAATCACTTTACATTAGGTTGCTCTTAGTAAAAATTTGAGAGGGTCATGGTTGCCCTTAGTAGGATGGTTGCCCTTAGTAAAAATGGGGTGGCCTTTAACATTTGCCATTTATACATACTCGCCATAATTTTTGGCAAATTCTATTGGCGGCACCTCAAGTTTTACTTGAGGACAGTCTAAAAATTTTAAAATTATTTACAAGTTTATCACTTCCATTCTTGTTTGAGACTAGTCCACATTGTGGATATAAAACCCAAATTTTTCTTTCCTTCTTGCTATCTTCTCCTCTCTTGCTATCTTCTCCTCCAAAAATTTCTAGCATAAACCATAGTCCAATTTTCTTTGGGTTTTTCTAAGGGCACCACACAAATTACTAGGGGCTATCCCAAAAATTTTGGAAAAAACTACAAGTTTGCCATCAAAATTTTTTACTTGGGGCTAGCCCAAAAAATGATATAAATACCAACTTTATTTTATTTCACAACTCTTCTTCTCTCCCTCTACTCTTTTCTTCTCCTATACTCTTTTCTTCTCCTCAATATTTCTAGGTCATAAATTTGTAAACCCTAACCCAAATTTTATCCCAACCAAGCCATTGTGAAGATTTAGGGTGCAAATTTTAGTTCTAGTGTCATCGACTTCTTCCGTTAATGGGTATGTCATCTAATTAATATATTTGTAGACTTTCCAACAATAATTTCATATATAAATTATGATTTATATGTGTTTAATTTAGAAAAAATGAACATGGAAGAACCCGGGTCATCGAATGTAGTAGACTCTCGTCCCGATATGTCCGAAGAATACATTTTTGCTTCGGATGCACTCTTGGTAAGTAAATTTTAACATTCGTGTCGGGTGAAATTCGGGGTTGTGTGTCACGCCCCAGAACCAGAATACTGGAGAGCGGGGGCAGACATAGCCAGCTACGTATAAAGAAATGGAATCCACGTCACTATACGGTCACGGCTGTCTAGATACATGAGGGTTTAACTACAATCCATCAGTCTCCTATGGTCAAGAACAAGCCTATTGTCTCAATCACAAGCAAGTAGTAACAGTCACAAGATATTAGAGCATCAATATACAATAGTAAGGCGTCCCATACATTACATATTGGATGATCATGAAGCTAGTCGTACAAAATGTCAGGACTAGCAAGAGTTTTAGTCAATATATGATCAACCCTAGGATTTGTCAATCATGTTACAGCCCGTAGGCAGACAGTAAATAAAGGTGCAATACGAGCTAACACGTGCTCGCCGGCTAAACGCCTCAAAAGAATAATTTTACAAGTAGAGTGGGAGGACAAAAGAAACCCACTCGTTGCCCTGGTTACACCTAGTGGTCACCATCGGGCTGGAAGACAGGTGGATCCTCTGTTGCTGCTCCGATATCTGGCCACACAAAACCAGCTGGGTCAGACCCCAGAAAGAGCAAGTGCCACAAAGGAGGCTTCACTTAGGAACTAAAACCAGCATATCACAAATAAATAGTAAAAGTAATTAAAAGATATTGATAATAGCTGAGATAACAATAATATATTGAACACGGAGAAACCATTCAAGTAGCCAGACTGCAACCCTTAAACCAAACAAGGACCGGGGTTGCAATCCTTCGCCTGAATAGAAACCCGCCTCAATTACTATTGATAAGGTAACAAGACAATAAACGAAGAGAGGACACAGAACTGCTCCGGAAGCCAGGTTACAACCCTTAAACCAAACAAGGACCGGGATTGTAACCCTTCGCCTGAACAGAACTGGACCCCTGATCTTTATTGTTAAGGCCAGTATAAATAATCATGGTATTGAAGTAAAGGTAAAACATAACGAGCATGACAGGGGGTTACAATAAGACAGTAAACGAAGAGAGGACACAGAACTGCTCCGGGAGCCAGGTTACAACCCTTAAACCAAACAAGGACCGAGGTTGTAACCCTTCACCTGAACAGAACTGGACCCCTGATCTTTATTGTTAAGGCGGGCACAATAAGCAGGACGATATATGATAAGATAACCATGGAACTATTCAGATAGCCAAGTTACAACCCTTAAACCAAACAAGGACCGGGGTTGTAACCCTTCATCTGAACAGAACTTGGTATCCCATCATTTATCGATACAAGAAATCATGTCCTGATACAATTTTGTACAGGATCAGGATAAGACTAAGCTGGAATAAACTTCATCCAATCAATCACGGCCAATCAAGAGTACGGCTTGATACTTTTAACTAACTAGGGTTATCACAGGCCTAGTTACTAGCAAGATGCAATGAGATTATCCCGACAGCCACAAGCCCTGCAGACCATCCGGTTATCCGGGTCGAATGTCCGTTTATGAAGGGTGCACCACATGACTGTGTGCTGGAAATGTGCCCTACTCGTCGGTAGGCTACAAGTCCGCTGAATGCGCCCAGATAACGGGATTGCCTGTAGCTGGGAATCTCTTCATGACTACTGAATCGTTCTAGTTAATTAGCCTTAGTCAATTTCAGTAGGTACCCCTGACCGTGGTACTCAGGGATCCCCATCCTAGACATGATGCAAGACAGTACTAGTTTATTTGTACAAACACAATCGCCCACGGTGTCCAAGTCTTTCATACTTGTCATGTCAGGCTGGCTGTCGTAACAGCATGCCGAGATATATCATGTCAGTTTACTTGTCCAGAGTGCACCACAGCGGGCCACTATCGTGTTCTATTCTTACAATATTATGAATGAGAGAAACTTGCATAAAAATAACTAGAGACATATTCTTGCTGCTAAGAAAAGATCTACAACTTCCACGTTGGGAGTTGGGAGAAATTCGAGCAATAATTCAGTCAATTAGGACATATAACAGTTAGTAATAGTCAAAATATGCATTATACGGCCTATTCTGCGACATGCATGCAACTGCGACACCATATGCGCCTACTGCGATATGCGCCTTAATGCGGCTCATGCGCGACATGATATGCGCCTATCACGACATGCGCCTCATGTGGCTCAACTGCGACATGATATGCGCCTACCGCGACATGCGCCTCATGCAACATGCGCCTACCGCGACATGCGCCTTCTGCGACATGATATGCGGCTACCGCGACATGCGCTTCATTGCAACATGCGCCTTCTGCGACATGCGCCTTCTGCGACATGCTATGCGGCTACCGCGACATGCGCTTCATTGCAACATGCGTCTTCTGCGACATGCGCCTTCTACGACATGATATGCGGCTACCGCGACATGCGCTTCATTGCAACATGCGCCTTCTGCGACATGCGCCTTCTGCGACATGCTATGCGGCTACCGCGATATGCGCTTTATTGCAACATGCGCCTTCTGCGACATGCGCCTTCTGCGACATGATATGCGGCTACCGCGACATGCGCTTCATTGCAACATGCGCCTTCTGCGACATGCGCCTTCTGCGACATACGCCTTCTGCGACATGATATGCGGCTACCGCGATATGCGCTTCATTGCAACATGCGCCTTCTGCGACATGCGCCTTCTGCGACATGCTGATTATGCTGCAGATGAACCTAGAAATGACCAGAAATTGTTTTGGCCATAACTTCCTCATCCGAAGCCGAAATCATGCAAAACAAAAGTCAAAACTGAAGGAAATTGAATTCTCTACAACATAGAAACACTAGTTTTCGAAAATAACCAAGTTTTAAAGATCAAAACCAAGAAAACCGAAAAGTTTACAAACTTAGATCTACAAGAATCCATCCGTCAAATCCAAAAATGTCAAGTTCTAAAGAGGCTTAGAATCAAGTAAGGAAGAGAATGGAACAATAAAACTTGAGATCCATCATGAAGCAAGTTTGCACTTGCCTAAGCTCTCTCTCTCTTTCTCCGGGTGGTTGAAGAAGTTATGATAGGGAAGAAGAAGAATAAATGAAGAGAGAGAAAGGGGAATGGGTTAATAAAGGGTAGTGGTGGTGGTAGGTAGGGGTTTTCTTTTGGTTCATGATAAACCCAAAAGCAAACCAACCCAAGCTAAGCCGAACCAAGCTAAGCCACAACCAATGACATGCCAAAATAACCATGCAGAAAAAAAATACACAATACGAGTCAAGAATACGTACACGTATACCAAGATACGTAATACGAACCACAGGCATTACAACTCTACCCACCTTCAAAGAATTCCGTCCTCGGAATTTAGTCAAGAGGCTAGAATTGTAAGGATAAGTTATACTAATCGTAAGCTATAACAAGCAGTCTATCATGCAGTCATTTATCCGAGTAAGGAATTGAAAGCATAAGGCATAAGGAAGACATTATACCTTACGAGTCAAACAGGTCGGGATATCGTGATCGGATATCATCCTCACGCTCCCACGTCGACTCACCCAAAGAGTGATGATCCCAAGCAACTCGGACTAACTTGATAGTCTTGTTCTTGAGTATCTTCTCTCTTCGGTCCAATATAGACACGGGCCTCTCCTCATACGAAAGGTTGGTACCAACAACCAATTCCGAATGATCCAGGATGTGGCTCGGGTCCGGGATATACCGTCGTAGTTGGGATACATGGAATACGTCATGCACCTCACGTAGCGACGGTGGAAGAGCGAGACGATAGGATACATCTCCTACTCGCTCCAGAATGTCGAACGGCCCTATATACCTAGGACTAAGCTTTCCTCGCACGCCGAAATGAATGACGCCGCGGTTAGGCGAAATCCTCAGGAATACATGGTCGCCGACAGAAAACTCAAGAGGGCGCCGATGATAATCGGCCCAATGACGCTGGCGATCTTGGGCAACTCGAAGATGATCTCTGACTCTTCTGACCACTTCAACAGTCTGAGCAATCATTTCCGGACCAAGCATCTGCCTCTCTCCGACATCGTCCCAGGCTAGCGGGGATCGACACTTCCTACCATACAGCGCCTCGAACGGTGCCATCTGGATACTGGCCTGGAAACTGTTGTTGTACGAGAACTCCACTAGGTGCACGTGATCTTCCCACGAACCACCAAAGTCGAGTGTACATGACCGCAACATATCTTCAAGAGTCTGGATCGTACGCTCCGACTGGCCATCTGTCTGCGGGTGATAAGCTGAACTGAACTGGAGGTGAGTTCCCAAACTTTCTTGTAAGCTACGCCAAAAGTGCGACGTAAATCTTGAATCTCTATCTGAAGTGATACTGACTGGTACACCGTGCAACCTGACAATCTGTCGGAGATACATCTCTGCTAGCTGAGCCGTCGACTGACCAACTCTGAACGGAAGAAAGTGAGCCACCTTCGTGAGCCTGTCTATGACAACCCAAATAGCGTCTCTGTCAGCCGGGGATCTAGGCAATCCAGTCACAAAATCTATGGTTATATGCTCCCATTTCCATTCGGGAATCGGCAATGGTTGAAGTAGTCCAGCTGGTCTCTGATGTTCAGCCTTAACTTGTTGGCAGACTAAACAACGAGAGACAAACCGGGCTATCTCCCTCTTCATGCCATTCCACCAAAAGTGCTGACGAATATCACGGTACATCTTCGTTCCACCGGGATGAATGGAATACTGTGAACTGTGGGACTCTGCCATGATCTCCTGTCTGATATCTCCACTGGGTACACAAAGACGCTTACCATGTCGAAGTATACCGTCTTCATGAATGCATAACTCTGGTCTTCGTCCCGCCTCACACTCTGCTCTGAGTCGTTGAAGCTTGGAATCTGCTGACTGCGCCATCCGGATACTCTCGACTATAGTGGACTGAACTTGCATGCTGGCCATCAATGCCACACTGGAAGGGAGGACAACTTCTATACCCATCTTCTGAAGATCGGCTAACAGTTCTGGTTGCGCTGTTAGGAAATAAACTCCGGCTCTCCTGCTCAATGCATCCGCAACAATATTGGCCTTCCCTGGGTGATACTGCAGGTTGACATCATAATCCACAAGCAGCTCCAGCCATCTCCTCTGACGCATGTTGAGATCCTTCTGGGTGAAAACATACTTCAGGCTCTTGTGGTCGGTGAAAATTTCCACCCTATCTCCGTATAGGTAGTGCCTCCACAACTTAAGTGCAAACACTACTGCTGCCAGCTCCAAGTCATGGGTTGGGTAATTTCTCTCATGATCACGAAGTTGCCGTGACGCATAAGCTATTACCTTCCCATGCTGCATCAGAACACATCCCAAACCTCTGCCTGAAGCATCACAGTATACTGAAAATCCTCCGGTCCCATCTGGAAGCGTGAGAATAGGAGCCGTCATCAAGCCTCGCTTCAACTTCTCAAAAGAATCCTGACATTCTGCTGTCCAAGCAAACTGCACATCCTTGCGGGTCAACTGGGTCAATGGTGCTGAAATTCGAGCAAAGTCTGAAATAAATCGTCGGTAGTAGCCGGCCAATCCAAGAAAACTGTGAACTTCTGCAACTGTGCTAGGTACTGGCCATGTTTCAATGGCCACGATCTTCTGGGGATCCACTTCAACTCCTCCTCGGGTGATGATATGACCTAAGTACGAAATGCGATCGAGCCAGAACTCGCATTTACTGAACTTGGCATACAACTGGTGCTCTCTGAGAATCTGGAGGACAACTCGGAGATGCTGCTCATGCTCCGCTTCACTCTTGCTGTAGACCAGGATGTCGTCTAGGAACACAATCACGAACTGATCCAAATAAGGCATGAAGATACGATTCATGAGATCCATGAATACTGCCGGCGCATTGGTTGCTCCAAATGGCATCACAAGGAACTCCCAATGCCCATATCTCGATCTGAACGCTGTCTTCGGGATGTCCTGCTCTCTGACTCTGATCTGGTGGTATCCTGACCGCAAGTCAATCTTTGAAAATACTGACGCCCCTCTGAGTTGATCAAACAAGTCATCTATCCTCGGGAGAGGATATCTGTTCTTGATTGTCACTGAGTTCAAGGTACGATAATCAACACACAATCTGGACGTACCATCCTTCTTTTTCACAAGAAGCATCGGTGCTCCCTAAGGCGATCCACTAGCACGAATGAATCCCTTGGTTCTGAGTTCTTCAATCATCTTGTACAATATCTCTAGCTCTGACGGCGCCATCCTGTAGACTCTTTCTGACACTGGGGCTGTCCCGGGAATCAAGTCGATGGTAAACTCGATCTCTCGCTCTGGCGGCATCCCTGGAAGCTCTTCTGGGAAAACATCTGGAAACTCTTCGACTATCCGAGGCAACTGCACTGCTGCCACTGCCATCCGCAACACTGAAGGAGAAGGTTCAACTTCGCCTCGGGAGAAAGAAAACTCTGGCTCGCCTGGAATGCTAAAAATAACCCTGCCAATGTGGCAGTCTATCCTAGCATACTGGTCCCTCAACCAATCCAACCCTAAGACCATATCATAATCGGCCATCGAGAACTCTATCATTCTAGCGAGGAATTCTCTACCGCTAACTACGACCCGACACGAGAAAAATACTCTATCTACTCCCACAAGTCCGTTACCAGTAAGTATATTGAGCCTTACTGATAATGACTTGGGCTCCAGTCCTACCCGTGTCGCAAATCGTGCAGACATAAATGAATGCGAGGCACCAGAATCAAATAATACTGAAGCTGGAAAGGTGTTGACGAGAATAGTACCTGCCACCACCTCACCTGGTGCTATTCCTTCCTCTCCCATGGTCAAAGCCAGTACTTGACCATGTCCTCTGGGTGCGGGTCCCCTCTGCTGAAAATTCCTCTGCCTGCTCTGGATCAGGGCTTGGGCTTGGGCATACTGCTGCGGTCTCTGCTGCTGGAACGCCTGGGCCTGCGTCGGCAATGGCCTCGAGAACGGGTACTGCAGCTGCTGCTGCTGCTGGACTGGTGCTGGTCCTCTAACTGAAGGACTAGAGAAGGCGGATGAACTCCCCCTGCTCGGGCAATTCCCAACCCTATGGTCCGGGGCACCACAAACCAAGCACAAACCCTGTGCTCTGCGACACTCTGACACCACATGTCCTGGCTTCCCGCAGTGTGAACATCCCACTGCGGAAGACTGCTTCTGCTTCTGCTGCTGAGGGTGCGTCGGGGTGGAATGCTGAACCGACGTCACTGAGGCTGCCCGCCTCGGAGCTCCAATGGTCAAAGCCCTGGCTGTCGGGGCTGGTGCTGAAGACTGATTCATCTGGCCGTGCGATCGCTTCCGACCTCCGGTCCTATCCACGATCCTCTGGGAGGTATACTCATGCCTCCTAGCTGCTCTCAATACTGCATCGAAAGTCTGATGCTCAAACTGCTCCACCGCCAATAAAATCTCTAGGTGAAGCCCCTGCTAGAACCACTGGGCTCTATCGAACTCGGTTGCTACCAAGGTGGGAGCAAACCGACTAAGCCTGGAGAACTCGGCCGCATATCCATCGACCGTCCTGCCCATCTGCTTCAGATTGGTGAACCTCGTCTGTAGATCATACCGAGCTACAGCATTAAAATACTTGGTCTGGAATCTCTCCCTGAATACTGCCCATGAAATAGGGGCCACAAATCCATCGGCCTGCGCTGCCCACCAGCTGCGGGCAAGATCTAGTAACTGTAGGCGCACTACGGCCACCTTCTCATTCTCTGGAGTCCTGGCTGCTTCTAGAATCACCTCTGTGTCCTGAAGCCAAGCATCTGCAGCGATCGCATCTTCACTGCCATCGAAGAAGGGAGGGTTCAAGCGCTTGAAGCTGTTGGCCGCGCTATTACCCTGATGACCTCCTCTGGTCAAAGCGTCTGCTACCGCCTGGTGCAAGGCATCTCCGCGACGATCCTGGGAAGCTAATAGTGTTCTGATGAGACCCACCAAAGTGCCATCATCATGCTCTGCTGGCTGGACGGGCTGAACTGGTGGTTCTCCTTCGGTGGGCACGGCTCTGGAGGCTACTCCTGAATGCTGGGCTTGATCTCCAGGTTGCTGCTGGTCCGCGGGAGGTGCTCCACCTTGCTGATCGGCAGGTCCAGGAACAATGTCGCTGAAGAAGACGACATAGGGAACAATAAGGAAGGACCAGGACAGATCAACGATACAAGCATGTGATCAGGTCAAGATTTTCAGGGATCAAGAGGATACGAGTAGATATCAAGGGCGAATACTGATTGAGACATCTATTCGGTAAACCCTCACATATCTTGAATAACAAGACCTGCATGGGACACCACTAAAACCATGTCACGCCCCAGAACCAGAATACTGGAGAGCGGGGGCAGACATAGCCAGCTACGTATAATGAAATGGAATCCACGTCACTATACGGTCACGGCTGTCTAGATACATGAGGGTTTAACTACAATCCATCAGTCTCCTATGGTCAAGAACAAGCCTATTGTCTCAATCACAAGCAAGTAGTAACAGTCACAAGATATTAGAGCATCAATATACAATAGTAAGGCGTCCCATACATTACATATTGGATGATCATGAAGCTAGTCGTACAAAATGTCAGGAATAGCAAGAGTTTTAGTCAATATATGATCAACCCTAGGATTTGTCAATCATGTTACAGCCCGTAGGCAGACAGTAAATAAAGGTGCAATACGAGCTAACACGTGCTCGCCGGCTAAACGCCTCAAAAAAATAATTTTACAAGTAGAGTGGGAGGACAAAAGAAACCCACTCGTTGCCCTGGTTACGCCTAGTGGTCACCATCGGGCTGGAAGACAGGTGGATCCTCTGTTGCTGCTCCGATATCTGGCCACACAAAACCAGCTGGGTCAGACCCCAGAAAGAGCAAGTGCCACAAAGGAGGCTTCACTTAGGAACTAAAACTAGCATATCACAAATAAATAGTAAAAGTAATTAAAAGATAGTGATAATAGCCGAGATAACAATAATATATTGAACACGGAGAAACCATTCAAGTAGCCAGACTGCAACCCTTAAACCAAACAAGGACCGGGGTTGCAATCCTTCGCCTGAATAGAAACCCGCCTCAATTACTATTGATAAGGTAACAAGACAATAAACAAAGAGAGGACACAGAACTGCTCCGGAAGCCAGGTTACAACCCTTAAACCAAACAAGGACCGGGGTTGTAACCCTTCGCCTGAACAGAACTGGACCCCTGATCTTTATTGTTAAGGCCAGTATAAATAATCATGGTATTGAAGTAAAGGTAAAACATAACGAGCATGACAGGGGGTTACAATAAGACAGTAAACGAAGAGAGGACACAGAACTGCTTCGGGAGCCAGGTTACAACCCTTAAACCAAACAAGGATCGAGGTTGTAACCCTTCGCCTGAACAGAACTGGACCCCTGATCTTTATTGTTAAGGCGGGCACAATAAGCAGGACGATATATGATAAGATAACCATGGAACTATTCAGATAGCCAAGTTACAACCCTTAAACCAAACAAGGACCGGGGTTGTAACCCTTCATCTGAACAGAACTTGGTATCCCATCATTTATCGATACAAGAAATCATGTCCTGATACAATCTTGTACAGGATCAGGATAAGACTAAGCTGGAATAAACTTCATCCAATCAATCACGGCCAATCAAGAGTACGGCTTGATACTTTTAACTAACTAGGGTTATCACAGGCCTAGTTACTAGCAAGATGCAATGAGATTATCCCGACAGCCACAAGCCCTGCAGACCATCCGGTTATCCGGGTCGAATGTCCGTTTATGAAGGGTGCACCACATGACTGTGTGCTGGAAATGTGCCCTACTCGTCGGTAGGCTACAAGTCCGCTGAATGCACCCAGATAACGGGATTGCCTGTAGCTGGGAATCTCTTCATGACTACTGAATCGTTCTAGTTAATTAGCCTTAGTCAATTTCAGTAGGTACCCCTGACCGTGGTACTCAGGGATCCCCATCCTAGACATGATGCAAGACAGTACTAGTTTATTTGTACAAATACAATCGCCCACGGTGTCCAAGTCTTTCATACTTGTCATGTCAGGCTGGCTGTCGTAACAGCATGCCGAGATATATCATGTCAGTTTACTTGTCCAGAGTGCACCACAGCGGGCCACTATCGTGTTCTATTCTTACAATATTATGAATGAGAGAAACTTGCATAAAAATAACTAGAGACATATTCTTGCTGCTAAGAAAAGATCTACAACTTCCACGTTGGGAGTTGGGAGAAATTCGAGCAATAATTCAGTCAATTAGGACATATAACAGTTAGTAATAGTCAAAATATGCATTATGTGGCCTATTCTGCGACATGCATGCAACTGCGACACCATATGCGCCTACTGCGACATGCGCCTTAATGCGGCTCATGCGCGACATGATATGCGCCTATCGCGACATGCGCCTCATGTGGCTCAACTGCGACATGATATGCGCCTACCGCGACATGTGCCTCATGCAACATGCGCCTACTGCGACATGCGCCTTCTGCGACATGATATGCGGCTACCGCGACATGCGCTTCATTGCAACATGCGCCTTCTGCGACATGCGCCTTCTGCGACATGCTATGCGGCTACCGCGACATGCGCTTCATTGCAACATGCGTCTTCTGCGACATGCGCCTTCTGCAATATGGTATGCGGCTACCGCGACATGCGCTTCATTGCAACATGCGTCTTCTGCGACATGCGCCTTCTGCGACATGCTATGCGGCTACCGCGATATGCGCTTCATTGCAACATGCGCCTTCTGCGACATGCGCCTTCTGCGACATGATATGCGGCTACCGCGACATGCGCTTCATTGCAACATGCGCCTTCTGCGACATGCGCCTTCTGCGAATGCTGATTATGCTGCAGATGAACCTAGAAATGACCAGAAATTGTTTTGGCCATAACTTCCTCATCCGAAGCCGAAATCAAGCAAAACAAAAGTCAAAACTGAAGGAAATTGAATTCTCTACAACATAGAAACACTAGTTTTCGAAAATAACCAAGTTTTAAAGATCAAAACCAAGAAAACCGAAAAGTTTACAAACTTAGATCTACAAGAATCCATCCGTCAAATCCAAAAATGTCAAGTTCTAAAGAGGCTTACAATCAAGTAAGGAAGAGAATGGAACAATAAAACTTGAGATCCATCATGAAGCAAGTTTGCACTTGCCTAAGCTCTCTCTCTCTTTCTCCGGGTGGTTGAAGAAGTTATGATAGGGAAGAAGAAGAATAAATGAAGAGAGAGAAAGGGGAATGGGTTAATAAAGGGTAGTGGTGGTGGTAGGTAGGGGTTTTCTTTTGGTTCATGATAAACCCAAAAGCAAACCAACCCAAGCTAAGCCGAACCAAGCTAAGCCACAACCAATGACATGCCAAAATAACCATGCAGAAAAAAATACACAATACGAGTCAAGAATACGTACACGTATACCAAGATACGTAATACGAACCACAGGCATTACATTGTGACAGACAGGACTGCCACTGCTCTGGCAGTCCACCTCTAAATACAGGACTGTCCAAACCAATGCAGTCCTTTAGACCAGAAGGACTGCCAGAGTGGTGGCAGTCCTGATTATTGCAAGGACTGCCAGAGTAGTGGCAGTCCTGATTATTGCAAGGACTGTCTTTCCCTCTGCAGTCCTACATTTTGGCAGCAGTTTGCACATTTTTGGTGTTGTGTTATTTACTTTTATTAACTTTAAGTTATATTGTAGGACTTATCATCTTCCAGTATCAAGGTAGCTGCTCCAATTGGCATCGATGTAGGCCATTTATTCTGGACCGATATGTGTTTTGAATCAAGCGAAGGAGCGCTAAATTGGTACCGAGAAGTTGGACGGGCAAACAACATAGTTCTTGTGATATCTAAATCGGCCCGAAACTGTCCGGGACAACAAACTACGGTGGTTTCATGTGAACGAGGTGGTGTGTTCAGAAGCCATAAGAAAGATAAAGTTATCCAAAGTAAAGTTTCAAAAAAAAATATTGGAACGAGAAAATGTGGTTGTCCATTCAAAATCTATATTAGAAAGGATGAAGAAGCGAAGTGGACAGTCGAAGTCAAGAATAGAATCCACAACCACGAGATTGCCGAAACACTATTAGGTCATCCGTATGTCGGACGGTTGAACAATACGGAGAAGAAGATAGTTGAAGACTTGTCCACTTCCGGAGTTGCACCGAGACAAATATATTCCGTCATACGACATGAAGATGAGAAGAACAAGTCTACAATGAAGTCAATATACAACGCCCTATCTTTTTCTAACGCCATTCGGTCGAAATCGAGAATGGCGATGCAAGAAGTGCTGAAGTTGCTTGGAGATAATCATTATGTTGAGCACCATAGAAGACATCTCCAGAGCAATAAAGTTATTTCAATCTTTTGGGCTCATCCCGATTGCACACATTTGGCTCGGTCTTTCGCCGACATGTTAGTTCTTGATTGCACGTACAAGACCAATAAGTTCAAGATGCCTCTCTTTCATGTTGTCGGCTTCACCTCTACATGGAAAATATTTCCAGTTGCTTTTTGCTTTATGAAGAGTGAGAAACTTGAAGACTACACATGGGCGTTAGAAAAACTGAAAATACTTTACACCGGTCATAGAGAGCCCTCTGTTTTTGTTACCAACAGAGAGTATGCTCTAATTAATGCTATTCGGATTGTGTTTCCTCAAGCGGATACATTGCTATGCACTTTTTATGTAAATCGTAATATACAATCCCAATGTAAGTTAAAGTTCGGAAAAGTGGATGGTAAACTTAACATGCAAGTTTTTGACGAATTCAACCATGACTGGAATTGTGTATGGCGAGCCAGTACGATAGACAGTTACGATGCCGCATGGTACTTGTTCAAGGAGAAGTGGGAGGGGAGGGAGCCGACATGCATTTCTTACATCAAAGAGACATGGCTTGAACCGCACAAAGAACAATTCGTCTTAGCATGGACGAATGTAGTGAAGCATTACGGTACGACAACTACCAACCGAGTCAAAGGAGCACACTCAGTATTAAAGAGGCATTTAAAGTCATCCCAAGGCAACTTTGTTTCGGTTTGGCAAGCGATGCATCTATCAACAGATCGGACGGTGAACGAAATTAAGGCATCATTTGAGATGAGCTTAAATATTGTCAAGCATGAGCATAGAAAGGAAGTCCTCTTTGATTCTTTAATGCGTGTCCTTTCTCACAAGGCGTTGGCATTAATATTTGAAGAGATTGATAGGTCAAAGTTTGTCGGCTTTGGTCCTCAGGTTTGCGGGTGTGTACATCGACATACACTGGGCCTCCCTTGTGCCCATGAGATTAATGAATATCGTCGTTAGTCCATTCCTATTCCAGTAGTTGCTGTCGATGAAAGTTGGAGGCAGTTGTCTATAATGCCCGTGGTGAAGACAGACGATGATTTCTTCTCTTTGCCACAAGTGAAACTTTTCCACGCATGGTGGTGTGCCTCAGTAGGAGCAGAGCGGGAGTGCATTGAGGTTAAAATCCAAGAAATTGCATGTCCGTGACTACTAGAATGCATGAGCCGTCCGTTGTTTCCAATCCTAAGGGCAGGCCTCAAACAAGAATGAGTAGTTCACAGAAGAGAAGGCTTGAGTCAACTAAGAAAGATCCATCATCCTTTGAGCATATTGAACGAAGCTTAGAGCAACCTCCGCCTGCACGGAAGAGCAAGCTTATCATTCGCCGAAAAAAGAAGAAAATGGATATTGCAAACGAAGATACTGTGGATAGACGAACGTTGCCACGACCCGTTACCCAAATTGTTGGGTCGGGCCGAGTCATGTCCAGCCTGTGCTTGAGATAAAGCACAGTCAGCTGTTCTAGAAATAACAAGATAAGACTAAATGTGCTAACAGTTCTATAAGTGAATAAAAGTCATAAATGCTCCAAACACAAAAGTCGTCTCATATAGTAAAATATCCAAAGTACAAGTCTGAAATGTAAAACTGGATACATGTCCAGTTACAAAATACGTAGTCTAATACATGACTACACTAAGTATCCCAAGTGACTACGCAAACTAGGCGAGTTTTCCCGCAGGTACATCCTCGTAAAGCAAAGCCGGGTCCTCGGCAGTATCTCTATAATATGAGTCGCAGAGTAACTCCTCCTCAGTAAGGACACCTACAACGTTATCCTGTCAGGACGGGAGCAAGTACTGATTCTAGCAAACTAAATATATTAAGCATGAACAAGAATGTAATAAACTGGAATCATGGCATATCATGGTTTAATTGGTTTTTAGAAATGACAACATATAGTTTAAAAGTTTAAAACCGTAGCATGTACGTGAATCGGCCAATAGGTGAATAGGATATACAGTGGTACATATCAAGTTTTTCTGGCATGCACATACGTGCACGAATGGCATCGGTGTATATCCATACACAAATATGGGATCAGAACATACGGCAAGGTCACATATAGAATATCACCGAGCGCGGTAAATACATACGGAGAAGGGGGTCATGTTCACGTACAATACTAACAGTTTTCCCTTAACCCGTTATTTAAACATGTGAGAGATATGAGATACTGTCTAAACATGGTAGAGACTAAAAGTAATACAACATGTAAAGTTCTAACTTGCTACCCCAAGGATCAGCATTTAACATGGTTGGTAAATCGCAGTTTATTGTTATAGCAGTATGTAAAGTTCGTAGAAAGTACTTGCCTCTAACAAAGCAAAGCAAAACAAGCTACGATAAAAGTGCTATAGATGTCTGGTAACTCGTCACTGTAGAAATAAATACATAAACTTAGTTTTTACACTAAGCTAAAACACTAAAACACTAATTGGTGCAACACGACTTGTGACTGGGCACCTAGCCAAAATGATGACTTTAGTATAGGAGACCAATGTGGGGTGACACACTACTTTAACTAACTTTTTAGGGTCTTTAACTAGTGAGGGGTGAGGTTCAATACGACTAAAACTCAAAATAACACAAAAAGTTGCAAGTCGTAATTATTCAATAAATAAATCAAATGAACATTGTGTTCCAACAATTTTTGAGATAGACAAAAAGCTTAATTTCACATAAAATAAAGTACCAAAATGATCCTTGTTAATTATAAAAATTTATTATAATTTTTTTGGAATTTATTAACCAGTACGTATATTTTATAAAAATCAGTTTTTCCTAAGTACACAGAAAATGAGTTCTGGTTTCATATGCCAAAATGGTGGCAAAACTGTAAATTAAATATTATAAAAATTATACTAAATTAGCTAAATTAACATAGTATCTAAATACTATTTTTTTCCAGAATTTTAACAGTACTTTAAGTATTTTTAGAAATTCAAAAACAGCATTGTACACAATCTGAAATTTAAATAATTAATTATCTGCGTATTTTGTCCATGTACATAGTTTGAACCAAAGTTCAAATACAGGACCCAAGGCCATGAATCAAGTCTAATATGAATTGTACATGTCTTGAATGTGTGAAAACATATTTGAGCCCAAAAATCCATGCTAGGCTTGGACACCAAATAGTTGCTGTAATTTAAATATACAAAAATACAAAGACATAATAATACATGATAAATACTAATATTTTAATAAGGCAAAATTTTACATAATTGATATATACATACATATGTTAAATATATATATATATATATATATATATATATATATATATATATATATATATATTATATATATATATATATATATATATATATATATATATATATATATATATAAGAAAATACTTAATTATAAAGTATATATATATATACAAATATTGTATACATATATATAATAGTATATATATAATAATATATATACATATGAAAATATATACATATATGTACATAAATACAAATATATATATATATATATATATATATATACAGCATATATATATTTAAATACAGTATATATAATAATACATATATATATACAAATATATGTATACATATATATATATAAGTATATATATATAAATAATAAAAAGAAAAAAAATATATAAATAATAAAAAGAAAAAAAAGAAAAGAAAAGAAAAAGAAACAAAAGAAAAACAGACAGAGGGCTCGAACTCGGCCCTCTGTTCTGGAAGGGTGAAGTCTTAGAGCCCCACCCGCTGGCCAGTGGGCCTGAGCGGGCTTGCTGTCAGGGTAGGGCTCGGGTTAATAATAAAGGGTTGAATTAATTAATGGTTTTTAACCCGCTAAAGAAACAAACCCGGCCCGTTATGCTATACCGTGTCCTGACAGTTAGGGACACGGCTTATGAAACACGACACAGAGTCTTGTGTCTACACTCAGCACGACACGCACGAATTGATTCGGCCGTGTTCAAGCTTACCAATAGATTGCTCGTGTCCTGGCGAGTCACCTACGTGAATTCGAAACGCAAATACGACACGGAGACAATACTGATACGTACGTGTCCGAAGTTGGGTTGCTGTCGGGGTGGCGACTAGGCGGAGGAGGCGTCGTGGTCGGGGCGCTCGGGTGGCGCTGCGGTCGACTTGACGCGGCGAATCGAATGGTGGTGGTGGCGACCGACGACGATGGTCGGTGAGGCGGTGCTAGGGTACACCGGAGTTAGGGTTTAGGACCTAGGGTTTTCGGGAAGAACGGGGCTGTGGTCGGAGGTAGTTAAGTCGTAGTGGTGGTGGTGGTCTGAGGGGAGTGAGGGGGTTTATATAGGTGGGTCGAGTCGGTCGGGGGTCTTCGCGCTGGCCGAAAATGGCGGGGGCAGTCGGCCAGTCAGTCGTCGATCAGTCGGGGTGGGTAGATTAGGGTTTAGCAATTAGGTCCTCCTAGTTTAGGTTATTACAGATAGGTCCCTAAGGTAGATAAATGCAAATTATAATTTGCATAAATAATTCACAAATTACAAACTGTTATATTAACAATTTAATAAATTGCATAATAATATAATAACAATTCTAAAAATTACAGAATGATATTAAAACATTTTAATTAATTGCAAATAGGTATTTTAGTATTTAAAACTCATTTAAAAATTATTTAAAAATTCTAGAAAAATTCCTAAAAATCATAATAAATATTTTAAGGCTAAATGTGACATTAAAAATTAATTAACACTAATTAAATAAATTTTGAAAAACAGGGGCTCACAAGTCTTCCCTCCTTGAAAAATTTTGTCCTCGAAATTCACAAGGATTGAAGACCCTACAATTCTAACATAGCAAGCAATGCAACAAATGACTAAGGCTATGATCGAAACTAACCTCTAAGGTATCAAGCGGGAACGGGTGGTTCCCTCGCAGCGGTTGGATCGAACAAGTAAGGGTATTTCTCCCTCATGTCCGACTCCCTCTCCCAAGTAGATTCACCCAGAGAGTGACGGCTCCAAGCTACTCGTACTAAGGATATAACCTTGTTCCTCAGCCTCTTCTCTCTCCAGTCTAATATCTCCACTGGCTGCTCAAAAACTGTAAGGCTTGGTCCGACCTCCAACTCTGAATGATCTAGCACATGGCTGGGGTCTGGAACATATCTCCTCAGTTGAGATACGTGAAAGACATCGTGAACTCCTGCTAGGTTGGGTGGAAGTGCAACCCTGTAAGCTACCTCTCTAATCCTGCCAAATATCTCGAATGACCCGATGTATCTGGGGCTCAGCTTCCCTCCTCGTCCGAACCGGATCGTCCCTCTAGTAGGTGATATCTTCACTAGCACCATATCACCGTCTGCGAACTCCATCGGTCTGCGACTAGCATCAGCCCAGTGTTTCTGCCTGCCCTGGACTACTCTGAGCCTGTCTCTGATCATCCCGACTTTCTCTGCTGCATTCGTGATCATCTCTGGCCCAAGCATAACTTTGTCTCCAACATCATCCCAAAAGAGCGGTGTGCGGTATCGTCGTCCATATAGCACCTCGAAAGGAGACATACCGATACTGGCTTGGTAGCTGTTGTTGTATGAAAACTCTACCAAGTACAGATGGCTCTCCCATGATCCTCCGAAGTCCAGTACGCAGGTCCTCAGCATATCCTCCAGTGTCTGTATCGTCCTCTCGGACTGCCCATCTGTCTACGGGTGGTACGCCGTACTGAACTTGAGCCTACTGCCCAACTCCTCCTGCAAGCTCCTCCAGTAGTGGGATGTGAATCTGCTGTCTCTGTCTGACACGATGCTCACTGGCACTCCGTGTAGGCGAACTATCTGCTGCATGTATAGCTCCGCCAACTTCTCGGTGGAAAGCCCCACCTTGAAGGGTATGAAGTGCGCACACTTCGTCAGCCTGTCCACGATGACCCAAATGGCATCCTTCCCTCCTTGGGAATGAGGAAGCCCTGAGACGAAGTCCATCGTGATATGTTCCCACTTCCACTCGGGAATGGGTAACGGCTGCAACAAACCAGCTGGCCTCTGGCGCTCCGCCTTGACCTGCTGGCAAACTAGGCATCTCGAGATGAAACGTGATACATCCCTCTTCATTCTGTGCCACCAAAGATGTTCCCGCAAGTCACGGTACATCTTGTTAGCACCAGGGTGAATAGAATATCTTGATCGGTGCGCCTCCTGCAAGACTGCCTCTACTAGCTTTCCCTTCGGCACGTACAGCCGGCTGCCATGCCTCAAGGATCCATCCTCTGCTATAGTAAACTCATCCAGTAATCCAGCTAAAGTCTAGGCTCGAAGTCTGCGAAGGCTCTCATCTGTAGACTGTGCCTTCCGGATCTGCTCCATCAAACCTGACTGAATGTCAAGCGCCATCATCTGTATCACTGATCCTGGCCGAACTAGCTCGATACCGAGCTTCTCCAGATCTTCTCGCAAATGCCGATCTATTATCAGATACCATGCCATCGGATGCCTGCTCAGCGCATCCGCCACCACATTTGCCTTCCCGGGGTGATACTGTAAATCGATGTCGAAGTCTTTCATCAACTCCAACTATCGTCTTTGCCTCATGTTCAGCTCTTTCTGCGTGAATACATACTTCAAGCTTTTGTGGTCAGTAAAGATTTCCATACGCTCTCCATATAAGTAATATTTCCATAACTTGAGTGCAAAGATCACCGAGCTAACTCTAGGTCATGGGTAGGATAATTTCGCTCATGAGTCTGCAATTGCCTGGATGCATAAGCAATCACTTTCCCATGCTGCTGTAGGACACATCCTGGCCCCTTCCCAGAAGCATCGTTGTATATGGTGAAACCTCCAGAACCTGAAGGTAATGTCAGAACTGGAGCGGTCGTTAACCTCCTCTTCAGCTCCTCAAACACTGCCTGGCAGTCCTCTGACCAAATGTACTCTGCGTCCTTCCGCGTCAGCTTCGTTATGGGTTTAGCTATCCTAGCAAAGTCCTGGACGAACTTTCTATAATAGCCTGCTAAACCCAGAAAGCTCATGATCTCTGAAACTGACGTCGGAGCCTTCCATGTCTCAACTGCAGCAACCTTCATGGGATCCACCGAGATTCCATCTCCAGTAACTACATGGCCGAGAAACTCCACTCGGTCTAAAAAGAACTCGTACTTCGGCAATTTGACAAACAATCTCTCCTGCCTCAGAATCCCCAAAACTATTCGTAAGTGCTCTGCATGCTCCTCCGGCGTCTTCGAGTATATCAGGATGTCGTCGATAAACACTACGACGAACTTATCCAGATACTGGTGAAATGTCTTATTCATCAAATTCATAAAGACAGCTGGCGCATTTGTGAGACCAAATGGCATCACCATAAACTCGTACTGCCCGTACTTCGTGTTGAACGCCGTCTTCTGGATGTCTGCTGCCCTAACCTTCACCTGGTGGTTCCCGGATCTCAAGTCTATCCTGGAAAACACCTTCGTCCCGCTCAACTGGTCGAACAAATCATCTATCCTGGGCAGAGGATATTTGTTCTTGATGGTGATGGCATTCAAAGCCCGGTAGTCAATACACAACCGGACTGTACCATCCTTCTTAGGCACAAAGAGCACTGGCGCTCCCCATGGAGAAGCACTGAATCGAATGAAACCCTTTTCAACAGGTCATCAATCTGTTCTTTCATCTCTATGGCCTCCTTGGGATTCACTCTATAGCAAGCCCGGGATACTGGTGATGAACCCGGCACTAAATCTATAGTGAACTCCACATCTCTGTCAGGCGGAAGCCCTGGAAGATCCTCTGGGAATACATCCATAAACTCCCTAATGATAGGGTGTGGCGGTGCTATGTCCCCAACTGTCGCACAACAGTTCGGCTCTAGGCTGATCTCCGGTCCTGTCCTCCTGACACTGAATGGTGCTGTGCCTGGGGGACTGAACAAAATACTACCCTCATGACAATCTATAGATGCATGGGCATATCTAAGCCAGTCCATCCCCAATATGATATCATAACCGGGGAGTGGCATCACAAAGAATCTTCCCCTGAACTCTCTTCCGGCTATAAAAATAAAACATCTATAGATAGCTCTAATAGGCACTGGTCCTCCTCCCGTCATCACTCTACTAATCTCCGCAGTAGGTGTAGCTACTAGATGATGTTTATGCATAAACTCTAATGATAGGAAGCTATGAGATGCACCAGAATCAAACAAGCATAGAGCTAGAAAAGTATGCAAATAAACATGACCTGTGATGACGTCAGCTAAGTAATCTGGCTCCGAAACCTGCTCCGGCTCCGGCTCGAGAGCTAGACTATAAACCTTCCCCTGAGGTCCCTTCTGCTGCTGCAGATGCTGCCCAAACCTCTGCTGCTGAGTCGGAAGCGGCCCTCTAGTCTTCGCTACTAGGCAGTCTCGAAGCTGATAGGTGGCAGACCCACAAGCCAAACACTGACCCAACCTCTTCCTACAGACGAAAGAGTCGTGGCCTACCCTCTTACAAAAAGTACACAAGGTTCCCTTCTGCTGCTGCCGGGGTCCCGGGGCTCTAACTGGCGGGGTCTGATAATGTGGTGTAGGGAGACGGTATGTCTGCTGGTGCAGCGTCGGTGCTTTCTGTTGGAAAGCCTGACGCTTGGACGGTCCCTCGAGGTATACAGAAGCCGGCCTCTTGCATGACAGAAGACGCTCCTCGATGCTCCGGGCCAACTCTAGGCTCTGGTAGTAGTCAGTCGTACCGTTCGCCACTATAAGAATGCCGATGTCTGGAACTAGACCATGGCAAAACCTACGGGTCATCTCCTCTGGATCTGCAACCAGACTAGGAGAGAAACGGCTCAGGCGACTAAACTCTGCTGCATACTCGTCAACAGAACGGTTTACCTGCTGGATGTTCTGGAATCTTAGCCCCATGGCTACTCTAGCAGTGGTCGAGAAGAATTTTTTCTTGAACTGGGTCTTGAACTGATCCCAAGTGGCTCTCCTTCTTGCAAACAACGGCTCATTTCGGAACCAAACTCCTGCCAAGTCTATCAGCAGAAATCCCGCTGCCTCGACCTGGAGGTCACCCGGCATCCTAACTCCAAGAAACTTCCTCTCTACCGAGTCTAGCCAGTCATCTGCTACTACTATGCCCTCAGTCCCTGAGAACTCCTTGGGATTCAGACCCATGAAGTCCTTAATCGTCCTCGCTCTCTGCCGCGGCTCTACAGGTGGTGGGACCACGGTACGTTCCTCAGAATGCTCCATGCTCTGGCGGAGTAGGGTAGTCTGCTCCTGATGGGTTGTTAGGAACCCCTGGATCAGAGTGAGCAGCTGGTTCCCGTCGAGTGTGACGGAAGCCTGGGTAGGTATAGTGATAGGGGGTGGTGGAAGTATTGGGTCCTGCTGGGCATGTGATGTGGAAGGTGGTGGAGGCATCTGGGTTTGTGGATCTGTGGAGTGGAGGAATGTGGTAGGTGGAGGTGGGGGTGTATCAGTCAACTGGTCAGCTGACTAGATATGGAGTGTGCCATTCTCAGGTGTAACATACTGGGATGAACGAGTAAGCACCATCTAATTACAATAAAAAGGACTTATAAGGACTTGTTTAAAGTAAGCAATCATAGGCAAGAAAATCTAATTATAATAGCAAGCATGTGATGTATTTCCTATGTTGCAATCCTAGTATTTCTCTAGGTGTTCTAAGCGTCATTTCTAATGTTGTCTAATTATCTTAAGTTTCTAATTGCAGGCATGCTTGGTACAATAACGTAACCAAACAATTTAGTCAGGACCTGCATGGGCCACCACTAAAAATATGTCACGACCCGTTAACCAAATTGTTGGGCCGGGCCGAGTCATGTCCAGCCTGTGCTTGAGATAAAGCACAGTCATGACTGTTCTAGAAATAACAAGATAAGACTAAATGTGCTAACAGTTCTATAAGTGAATAAAAGTCATAAATGCTCCAAACACAAAAGTCGTCTCATATAGTAAAATGTCCAAAGTATAAGTCTGAAATGTAAAACTGGATACATGTCCAGTTACAAAACACGTAGTCTAATACATGACTACACTAAGTATCCCAAGTGACTACGCAAACTAGGCGAGTTTTCCCGCAGGTACATCCTCGTAAAGCAAAGCCGGATCCTCGGCAGTATCTCCATAATATGAGTCGCAGAGTAACTCCTCCTCAGTAAGGACACCTACAACGTTATCCTGTCAGGACGGGAGCAAGTACTGATTCTAGCAAACTAAATATACTAAGCATGAATAAGAATGTAATAAACTGGAATCATGGCATATCATGGTTTAATTGGTTTTTAGAAATGACAACATATAGTTTAAAAGTTTAAAACCGTAGCATGTACGTGAATCGGTCAATAGGTGAATAGGATGTACAGCGGTACATATCAAGTTTTTCTGGCATGCACATACGTGCACAAACGGCATCGGTGTATATCCATACACAAACGCGGGATCAGAACATACGGCAAGGTCACATATAGAATGTCACCGAGCGCGGTAAATACATACGGAGAAGGGGGTCACGTTCACGTACAATACTAACAGTTTCCCCTTAACCCGTTATTTAAACATGTGAGAGATATGAGATACTGTCTAAACATGGTAGAGACTAAAAGTAATACAACATGTAAAGTTCTAACTTGCTACCCCAAGGATCAGCATTTAACATGGTTGGTAAATCGCAGTTTATTGTTATAGCAGTATGTAAAGTTCATAGAAAGTACTTGCCTCTAGCAAAGCAAAGCAAAACAAGCTGCGATAAAAGTGCTATAGATGTCTGGTAACTCGTCACTGTAGAAATAAATACATAAACTTAGTTTTTACACTAAGCTAAAACACTAATTTGTGCAACACGACTTGTGACTGGACACCTAGCCAAAATGATGACTTTAGCATAGGAGACCAATGTGGGGTGACACACTACTTTAACTAACTTTCTAGGGTCTTTACACTAGTGAGGGGTGAGGTTCAATACGACTAAAACTCAAAATAACACAAAAAGTTGCAAGTCGTAATTATTCAATAAATAAATCAAATGAACATTGTGTTCCAACAATTTTTGAGATAGGCAAAAAGCTTAATTTCATATAAAATAAAGTACCAAAATGATCCTTGTTAATTATAGAAATTTATTATAATTTTTCTGGAATTTATTAACCAGTACGTATATTTTATAAAAATCAGTTTTTCCTAAGTACACAGAAAATGAGTTCTGGTTTCATATGCCAAAATGGTGGCAAAACTGTAAATTAAATACTATAAAAATTATACTAAATTAGCTAAATTAACATAGTATCTAAATACTATTTTTTTTCCAGAATTTTAACAGTACTTTAAGTATTTTTAGAAATTCAAAAACAGCATTGTACACAATCTAAAATTTAAATAATTAATTATCTGCGTATTTTGTCCATGTACATAGTTTGAACCAAAGTTCAAATACAGGACCCAAGGCCATGAATCAAGTCCAATATGACTTGTACAGGTAGGGCTGTCAACGAATGCTTATCGGTACGGACAGGACAATATTTGTATCCGTATCCGAATTTTTTTTAATATCCGAATCCGATCTGATATCCGAACGGATATTTCTTTTGACACTCCGAATTCGTATCCGTTTAGTTTAACGAATATCGGATAATATCCGATCCGATTAGCTAAAAAATTCGAATGCTAGTATTCGAATATCCTAAATCCGAAATATTAGAAACTTAGTTATTATCCGAATATCCGAAATCCGAAATATTAAAAATTTAGTTATTATCCGAATATCCGAAAACTAAATTCAATTTCTCTACATATTTGAGTCCTTTCTTCTTCTGTTGTAAATTGTAATTAATATATATTACTATTATATATAAATTATATTATAATTAATTTATGTAAAAGTCAGTTGAGAATAAAATACTTTAATATTCTCTATTAATTAATATATATTACATATACATTATACTATAATATATATAAAATTTTGGATATCCGAATTCGATATCCAAAATTTGCAATTTAAAGTCGGATCGGATATTAACGGATTCGAATACCTTAATATCCGAATTCGTATCCGAAAATGGATAATATCCGAAAAATATTCGGATATCCGAATCCGATATTCGAAATTTCGAAAAATATCCGAAAGTTCGGATACGGAATCGGATCGGATTCGAATTTTCGACTATCCATTGACAGGTCTATGTACAGGTCTTGAATGTGTGAAAACAAATATATTTCGTCATACGACATGAAGATGAGAAGAACAAGTCTACAATGAAGTCAATATACAACGCCCTATCTTTTTCTAACGCCATTCGGTCGAAATCGAGAATGGCGATGCAAGAAGTGCTGAAGTTGCTTGGAGATAATCATTATGTTGAGCACCATAGAAGACATCTCCAGAGCAATAAAGTCATTTCAATCTTTTGGGCTTATCCCGATTGCACACATTTGGCTCGGTCTTTCGCCGACATGTTAGTTCTTGATTGCACGTACAAGACCAATAAGTTCAAGATGTCTCTCTTTCATGTTGTCGGCTTCACCTCTATATGGAAAACATTTCCAGTTGCTTTTTTGCTTTATGAAGAGTGAGATACTTGAAGACTACACATGGGCGTTGGAGAAACTGAAAATACTTTACACCGGTCATAGAGAGCCCTCTGTTTTTGTTACCAACAGAGAGTATGCTCTAATTAATGCTATTCGGATTGTGTTTCCTCAAGCGGATACATTGCTATGCACTTTTTATGTAAATCATAATATACAATCCCAATGTAAGTTGAAGTTCGAGAAAGTGGATGGTAAACTTGACATGCAAGTTTTTGACGAATTCAACCATGACCGGAATAGTGTATGGCAAGCCAGTACGATAGACAGTTACGATGCCGCATGGTACTTGTTCAAGAAGAAGTGGGAGGGGAGGGAGCCGACATGCATTTCTTACATCAAAGAGACATGGCTTGAACCGCACGAAGAACAATTCGTCTTAGCATGGACGAATGTGGTGAAGCATTACGGTACGACAACTACCAACCGAGTCGAAGGAGCACACTCGGTATTAAAGAGGCATTTAAAGTCATCCCAAGGCAACTTTGTTTCGGTTTGGCAAGCGATGTGTAATGTCCCGCTCCGTACGGTGCATTATGCTGAGTCGTTGACTCGAAGAGTCGCATTGACCCAAGGAAATGTATCGATGCAAAGCGATGCGAGAGTTAAGTTGTCCCGAGCAACGCATCGAACTAAGTTGATGCGAAAAGTTGCCTTGTCCCGAAGAATGCATCGAGTGAATCGATGCGAACCGCCGCGTTGCCCCGAAGGATGAGTGCGTTGAATCGGCTCGAAGATTCTAAGAAATCGAATCGACCAAGGCGCAAGTCCAAATCGATGCAAGTATTGATTTTAAGTTAGTTTCGTGTGCAGGTTATACTTTGACGGGAAAATATTAGAGGTCGATCTTTTGCAATATTTAGTAAGGGATCCGCGAAATCAAATCGTCGCCTTGCGACGGGCTGAGGCTTGGGCACGCTAAGGCAAATCGGACGTATAACTCAATGAAGCACGAAGTGCTCGAATGGCTAAGTCAGGAGAGTGGCCGTGCAACAAAGTTAGGGAATTGAGCCGCATCGGCTCGACGAAATGACAAAGACGTATCGACTCAAGGTGGGAGGATTGACTTCTTTTTACTCCTTCATTCGATAAGTCAAATATATCATTGTATGCTAAAAGTTATCCTATCAACGCCACGGGCGTGGTCCGATCGGAGATAAATCATAGTGTGAGTCGAACACTAAGTTAGAACAATTGAAATGAAACGTGCATCAATATACACGAGTCGCTATGGGACATTGGATATCGCTAAGGCGAGCGCTTCGGTGCGCAAGCCGCAAGAACATGGGATAACTGTAATCGACGAGTGCCTTAGTGCACGAACCATACCGTGCCTTTGCTGTACGAGTTAGACGGCTAGAACATTGGAAGACAATAGGCGAGCGCCCTAGCGCGCAAGCCCCGAACATTGAATGCTAAGTTATATAACAGGAAAATACGGTCGAAACGTGCCTACGTGCACGGGATAATAAAAAGATGGCTTCGTTGTGAGAGAATACAGTTGTGGCATGAATGTGGCAAAACTGTCGGCTATGATATGGTGCCTCGAAAGGTGTTCGAGACCTTCGGGTCGTTCGGTTGACGAGCATTGAGTTGAGACACGATGCCATTGAATCATTGAAACGAAGTATGAAATGTAAGAACACAGAAAGTTAACGAAAAAGATGCGAGATGATAAAGTCTGAGTCTTGGACTCAAGGCTATGCTTGGTTGTTTGAATGATAGTGCGTTGCATGGTCGAATGGAATGGACTTGAGATAATTGCGATGATATCTTCCGTGCACGGAACGTTCCCTCCGAACGGGCGTACCGGAGCACCGGGACCGTTCGGCCTAGGAGGGATGATAATCTTTGATAGGCGCACATCTGCGAAGTCCGATTAGCACTCGGTCGTAAATGTGAGAAGCCGCAAATGATGGTAGGCACGCGGTAAGTTTCGGTTGTTGGGATAGCAACCCAACCTGTGAAACGCCGGGCTACCCAAACAAGAGAGAGAAAAGAAGAAGAGAAAAGAAAGTAAGGAAAAATAAAAGAGAAACTCCTTTAGTCCATTCCGGCACGGATATGCCCACGGCCTTCATATAGTTAAGGAACGATGGGTTGAAAGTGTCACTCCCCAGAACCAGAATACTGGAGAGCGGGGACAGACATAGCCAGCTACGTATAACGGAATGGAATCCACACCGCTATACGGTCACGGCTGTCTAGATATGTGAGGATTTCACTACAATCCATCAATCTCTTAAGGTCATAAAATAGCCTATTGTCTCAATCTCAACCAACTAATAATAGTTACAAGATGTCAGATCACCAAATACACAATAGTAAGGAGTCCCATACATTACATATTCGGAATGATCATGAAGCTAGTCGTTACAAAATGTGAGGACTAGCAAGAGTTCAGTCATACATGATCAACCCCCGGGGCTTGTCAATCATGTCACAGCCCGTAGGCAGACAGTAAGTAAGTACAATCGAGCTAACACTTGCTCGTCGGCTGAACGCCTCAAAAGAATAATTTATAATATTACAGTGGGAGAACAAAAGAAACCCACTCGATGCCCTGGTTACGCCTGGTGACCACCATCGGGCTGGAAGGCAGGGAGATCCTTTGGTGCTGCTCCGGTATCTGGCCATACAAAACCAGCTGGGTCAGACCCCAGAAAGAGCAAGTGCCACAAAGGAGGCTTCACTTAAGAACTAAAACCAACAAATCATTAGCATTCAATACATAAGAAAACAACGATAAATAACACAGATTGAGGTTTGTGCACTACCAATGCACTTGCCCCAATCAGAGAAAATAATTAAGAGAAGCATCATTGACATAAAAGAACTGGAGAATCATGCTAAATAAAATATAGCTGGACAATATATGAAGAGAAAACGAAGGTACTATTTCGGAAGCCAGGTTACAATCCTTAAACCAAACAAGGACCGAGATTGTAACCCTTCGCCTGAACAGAACTTAGTCTCTGATCATTTATTGCTAAAGGTGACAATCATTATAGTGACAATCTGGAGTGACAATCATTATAGTAACAATCTGGAGTGACAATCATTATAGTGACAATCTGGAGTGACAATCATTATAGTGACAATCTGGAGTGACAATCATTCAATCATTCTGGTACAATCTCTCAATCAATCACTTCTAGACAATACTATACTGGACTAGACTCCATCCAAGCAATCACGGCCAATCATTGCCTACGGCTTTCTACATTAACTAACTAGGGTTATCACAATCCTAGTTACTAGCAAGATGCAATGAGATGCTCCAAGTAGTCACAGGCCCTGCAGCTATCCAGGTTATCCAGGCAATCATTATAGTGACAATCTAGAGAGTACAATGCATTAGAGTGACAATAGAGTTCAATCATTTAAGTGACAATAGCGGGTGCCCCACATAACAGTGGGCTGGAAATGTGCCTACTCGTCGGCAGGCTACAAGTCCAAACATTTGCGGCCGGGATAACGGGATCGCCTGTAACTAGGGAACATCTCTTCATGTCTAGTGAATTATACTAGTCATTAACCTTAGTCCATTTCAGTAGGTACTCCTGACCGTGGTACTCAGGAGTTTCCTCCTAGACATGATACAAGACAGGACTGGATTATTAGTACAAGCACAATCGCCCACGGTGTCAGGATTAATTATACAAGTCATGTCATGTCAGGTAGCCGTCGTAACAGCTATTCGAGATAATCATGTCAGGTTATCATGCCAAGTGTACTTGTCAGGAGTGCGCCACGACGGGCCACTATCAGGTCATGCTCAATTATCAATTCCAAACATGTCAAGTAAATCGTGATTATCAAGTTCAGGACAAAAGGCGTAAGGATATAAAATGGACGTTAAAAGTCTAATAAAATATACAGGGCTATAGAAGATCCAGGGTAAGTAGGGTCAGGTCCAGTTGCGCCTAAGTCAGACTGCGCTCAGGTCAGCTTACGCTCAGGTCAGGCTACGCTCAGGTCAGGCTACGCTCAGGTCAGCCTACGCTCAGGTCAGCCTACGCTCAGGTCAGGCTACGCTCAGGCAGCATACGCTCAGGCAGCATACGCTCAGTCAGCTTACGCTCAGGCAGCATACGCTCAGGCAGCATACGCTCAGGCAGCATACGCAAGACATACGCCAGCATACGCTCAGGCAGCATACGCTCAGTCAGCTTACGCTCAGGCAGCATACGCTCAGGCAGCATACGCTCAGGCAGCATACGCAAGACATACGCTTCCAAAAGGCAGCGTATGAGGTCCATACGACTCTTTGTCACCCAAGTCAGCGTATGCAAGACATACGCTTCCAAAAGGCAGCGTATGAGGTCCATACGACTCCTTGTCACCCAAGTCAGCGTATGCAAGACATACGCTTCCAAAAGGCAGCATATGAGGTAGACTGCGCTGCGCTAAAAAGTGCACGCAGCTCAGTGGCACAAGCTAAAAAGCTCGTACACTGCTCACTGTCTTCTCCAAAACAGCAAGAACTCCATGGTTTGAACCTAAAACTTCAAAAGTCCATAACTTGGTCAAAACAAATCTAAATCCAACTTTTCAAAGGTCAAAATTGGGTAGAATAAAATTCTCTATAATATGGAACCATCAAAACTTGAAAACAAAGAAGTTTGATAGATCAAAACTACCAAAATCTGAAAATAACTAATTTCTAGATCTACAAAAATTAAAGCCTTAAAATGGAAAATGACAAGTTCTAATGTGTCTTAGAAACATGAGGAGAAGCTAATGGAACAACAAAAATAGGCTCTCTTGTGGAAGCAAGATGCACTTGTCGAAGGGGTATTTTTGGTTGGTGGTGGGTTTAATGGAGAAGGAAGAAGAGATTAATGAAGAGAGAGAAGAAGAATAGATAATATATATGAGTGGTGGTGGTAGGTAGGGGGTTCACCCCTTGGTTCTTGATGAACCAAGGCAACCAAGCCTAGCCGAACCAAACCAACCCCAGGGATAAACCAAGCCAGATAAACCAAGGTGAACCAAGTCAAGGCCAATAAACTCTCTCTCCCTCTAGCAATTTAAACCAAATGAACCATGAAATAAACCAAGCCTCACTAATCCAAAATAAACCATTGAACCATCAAAACCATTTAAACTATCAATGCCAATAAAACCAAGCCAGTACAAAATAAACCAAGATAACTAATCATGACTAAATAAAATATGGGTCCAAAACACGTATACGTACACTAAATACGTATCACAAATTTGGGACATTACATCCTACCCACCTTAAAAGAATTTCGTCCTCGGAATTTAATCAAGGAGCTAGAGATGTAAGGGAAAGCTATTCTATCATAGGCAATCTACCACTACCAATCATTCATACAATTATTCATGCAAGCAAGGATTTGAAGCGTAAGGCATAAGGAAGATATTACACCTTACGAGTCAAACCAGCCGGGATGACCTGATCAGATATCATCCTCATGCTCCCAAGTTTGACTCTCCCAAAGAGGGATGACTCTAAGCAACACAGACTAAACTGATAGTCTTGCGCTTGAGGTCTCTCTCCTTGGTCAAACATGGACACGGGCCTATCCTCATACGAAAAGGTTGGTACCAATAACCAGTTTCGAATGACCTAGGATATGGCTCGGGTCCGGGATGTACCGTTGTAATTAGGATACATGAAATACGTCATGCACCCCGCATAATGATGGTAGAAAAGCAAGATGAGAGGACACATATACCTCTCGGTCGATTCTGAACCTGAGCCTGGGCTAGGGCAAACTGTCGCGGGTTCTGTTGCTGGAAGGTCTGGACCTGAGTCGACAATGGCCTCGGGAATGGGAACTGTTGTTGCTGGTGAACTGGAGCTGGTGCTGGTGCTGGTCCCATAACCGAAGGACTAGATACTGTCGATGCTGAATCAACTCTGAATGGGCAGGACCCCACCCTATGGTCCGATGCTCCACATAATAAACACAATCCCAACGCCCTGCGACACTCCGTTACCACGTGTCCAGGCTTCCCATAATAATAACAGCCCACGACGAAAGACTGCGCTTGCGTCTGTTTCTGCTGAGAGTACGTCGGGGTTGAGTGCTGAACCGACGTCACTGAAGCTGCTCGCCTCGGAGCTCCAATAGTCAAAGCCCTGGCTGCCGGAGCTGGGGCTGAAGACTGATTCATTTGACTATGGGACCGCTTCCGACCTCCGGTCCTGTCCACTATTCTCTGGGAGGTATACTCGTACCTCCTCGCTGCTCGTAACACCGCATCATAGGTCTGATGCTCGAACTGTTCTACTGCCAATATAATCTCCAGGTGAAGTCCCTGCTGGAACCTCTGCGCTCTGTCAAACTCGGTTGCCACCAAGGTGGGAGCAAACCGACTCAACCTTGAAAACTCGGCCGCATATCCGTCGACCGTCCTGCTCATCTGCCTGAGATTACTAAACCTGGCCTGCAGGTCATACCGAGCCACTGCATCATAATACTTGGTCAGAAACTTCTCGCTGAACACTGCCCAGGAGACAGGTGTTGCCAATCCTGCTGCTTGTACGGCCCACCAACTGCGGGCTAGATCCAATAACTGTAGGCGCACCACAGCCACCTTCTCGTCTTCTGGAATCTTTGCGGCTTCGAGAATCACCTTTATATCCTGTAGCCAAGCATCGGCAGCAATGGCATCCTCGCTGCCATCGAAGAAGGGAGGGTTCAGGCGCTTGAAACTGTTGACCGTACTGTTCCCTCGGGGTCCACTTCTATTCAGAGCATCTTGTACTACTTGGTACAGGGCATCTCCCTGACGATCTTGGGATGTAAGCAACTCACGGATGAGTCCTACCAATCCTCTATCCTCTGACCCTGCTGGCTGGACGGGCTGAACTGGCGGTAATGGTTCTCCAGGAGGCACGGCTCGAAAGGCTGCTACTGAGGACTGATCTTGATCTTCTTGCTGTTGCTGGTCTGCCGGCCGAACTCCTTCTGGCTGATCAACAGGAATGATGCCACTGAAGCAATGACATCGGAAATATTAAAGAAGGACCAGGATAGAACAATGATGCAAGCATGTTATCAAGTCAGGGATCCAAGGAGATAAGAAGATACGAGTGGAGATCAAAGGCGAGTACAGATTGAGACATCTATCCGGTAAACCCTCATATTTCTTGATTGACAAGACCTGCATGGGCCACCACTTAAACCATGTCACGTCCCAGAACCAGAATACTGGAGAGCGGGGGCAGACATAGCCAGCTACGTATAACGGAATGGAATCCACACCGCTATACGTTCACGGCTGTCTAGATATGTGAGGGTTTTACTACAATCCATCAGTCTCTTAAGGTCATAAAATAGCCTATTGTCTCAATCTCAACCAACTAATAATAGTTACAAGATGTCAGATCACCAAATACACAATAGTAAGGCGTCCCATACATTACATATTCGGAATGATCATGAAGCTAGTCGTTACAAAATGTGAGGACTAGCAAGAGTTCAGTCATACATGATCAACCCCCGGGGCTTGTCAATCATGTCACAGCCCGTAGGCAGACAGTAAGTAAGTACAATCGAGCTAACACTTGCTCGTCGGCTAAACGCCTCAAAAGAATAATTTATAATATTACAGTGGGAGAACAAAAGAAACCCACTCGATGCCCTGGTTACGCCTGGTGACCACCATCGGGCTGGAAGGCAGGGAGATCCTTTGGTGCTGCTCCGGTATCTGGCCATACAAAACCAGCTGGGTCAGACCCCAGAAAGAGCAAGTACCACAAATGAGGCTTTACTTAAGAACTAAAACCAACAAATTATTAGCATTCAATACATAAGAAAACAACGATAAATAACACAGATTGAGGTTTGTGCACTACCAATGCACTTGCCCCAATCAGAGAAAATAATTAAGAGAAGCATCATTGACATAAAAGAACTGGAGAATCATGCTAAATAAAATATAGCTGGACAATATATGAAGAGAAAACGAAGGTACTATTCCGGAAGCCAGGTTACAATCCTTAAACCAAACAAGGACCGAGATTGTAACCCTTCGCCTGAACAGAACTTAGTCTCTGATCATTTATTGCTAAAGGTAACAATCATTATAGTGACAATCTGGAGTGACAATCATTATAGTGACAATCTAGAGTGACAATCATTATAGTGACAATCTGGAGTGACAATCATTATAGTGACAATCTGGAGTGACAATCATTCAATCATTCTGGTACAATCTCTCAATCAATCACTTCTAGACAATACTATACTGGACTAGACTCCATCCAAGCAATCACGGCCAATCATTGCCTACGACTTTCTACATTAACTAACTAGGGTTATCACAATCCTAGTTACTAGCAAGATGCAATGAGATGCTCCAAGTAGTCACAGGCCCTGCAGCTATCCAGGTTATCCAGGCAATCATTATAGTAACAATCTAGAGAGTACAATGCATTAGAGTGACAATAGAGTTCAATCATTTAAGTGACAATGGCGGGTGTCCCACATAACAGTTGGCTGGAAATGTGCCCTACTCGTCGGCAGGCTACAAGTCCAAACATTTGCGGCCGGGATAACGGGATCGCCTGTAACTAGGGAACATCTCTTCATGTCTAGTGAATTATACTAGTCATTAACCTTAGTCCATTTCAGTAGGTACTCCTGACCGTGGTACTCAGGAGTCCCCTCCTAGACATGATGTAAGACAGGACTGGATTATTAGTACAAGCATAATCGCCCACGGTGTCAGGATTAATTATACAAGTCATGTTGTCACGCCCCAGAACCAGAATACTGGAGAGCGGGGGGCAGACACAGCCAGCTACGTATATTGAAATAGAATACATCTCAACTATACGGTCACGGCTGTCTAGATATGAGGGTTTACTACAAGCCAGCAGTCTCTTAAGGTCAAGCCTATTGTCTCAATTTCAAGCAATTAACAGAGTTACAAGATATTAGAGCATCAAATATATATATATAAGGCGTCCCAAATACTACATATTGGATGATCATGAAGCTAGTCGTACAAAATGATAGGACTAGCAAGAGTTCAGTCATACATGATCAACCCTAGGATTCTGTTAATCATGTTTACAGCCCGTAGGCAGACAGTAAGTAAATGTGCATCGAGCTAACAGGTGCTCGTCGGCTAAACGCCTCAAAAGAATAAATTTACATATAAGTGGGTGAAACAAAAAGAAAAACCCACTCTTGGCCCGGGTTCCGTCTAGTTGTCACCATTGGGCTGGAAGCTTGGTAGATCCTCGGGAGCTGCTCCGAAATCTGGCCACACAAAACCAGCTGGGTCAAACCCCAGAAAGAGCAAGTGCCACAAAGGAGGCCACAAATAAGAACAAAAGCCAGCATATCAGAACATAAAGAATAAAAGAAGATACAAATAGTAAGGTACACAGGGCGATAAACAACTAGGGACGTGGAACCATTCCGGGAGCCAGGTTACAATCCTTAAACCAAACAAGGACCGGGATTGTACCCCTTCGCCTGAATAGCTCACTGTCTCTACCCATTTATCGTTAGAGATAAGTAAAACAAACATGCTCAGGAGATAGCAGGTACTGGAGCTAGACAAGACTTAGACAAGGCTGGACACCATCCATTCACAATCGGCCAAGCAAGTACTACGGCTTACTACTTTAACTAACTAGGGTTATCACAAGCCTTAATTACTAACAAGATGCAAGTGAGAAACTCCCAGTCCCAAGCCCTGCAGACCATCCAGTTATCCTTCCGCGGGTTGAGAGTTATAGATGGGTACATTGCCCGGGAGACAAATGTACCCTTAGGTGACTTAGAGGGTGCAACACATGACAGTGTGCTGGAAATGTGCTCTACTCGTCGGCAAGCTACAAGTCCATTAAAGCGTCCAGATAACGAGATTGCCTGTGACTGGGAATTCTCCATGTTCTAGTTTGATCTAATAATTAGCCTAATCCAATTTAGCGCGAGTCCCTGGCCGTGGTACCCAGGAAGTCACGTCCTAGACAGGATGCAAGACAAGACAAGTGATTTGCACAGAGCAACAAGTAGTACACCCACGGTGTCAAGACAAGTCAAGTTACATGCTATCAGGGCAAGTCAAGTCATGTCAAGTCAGGAGTGCGCCTCCGCGGGCCACTTTCAAGTCGAGCCGAGTTATCAAGTTACAGGTTCAAGCTACCAAGTTACGAAGTTATACGCCAAGTTATTAACAAGATAGGAGAAAAACTAGCCGCAAGCCGAATCATGTCAAATCATAAAAAATCGTGTCAAGACGTGTTAGACCAAGTCAAGTCGTGTGGTGGACAAGAAAATCTCAGAAAACAAAATTTAGCCAGAAACCAAGGACCAAGGTCCACCAGAGCACAGGGTGTGCTGGGCTAAAGGCGACCCAAGGGGGGTGCCGGGCAAGGCTCGGGCTAGGGTGCGCGAGCGGTGTCAAGAGACGCGCTCGAGGAACAACCGTAACACACCAAAGGCGCGAGCGGGGGCAGCACGGAGCCAGAACGTGCGAGGGCGCGTACGACGAGGCGCGCGGGGCGCAACGCAGCGGAGTACGCGCGGGAGGGCGCAGCGCAGCGGAGTGCGCGCGGGAGGGCGCAGCGCAGCGGAGTGCGCGCGGGAGGGCGCAGCGCAGCGGAGTGCGCGCGGGAGGGCGCAGCGCAGCGGAGTGCGCGCGGAAGGACGCGACACGGAGTGCGCGCGGGAGGGCGCCGCACGGAGTGCGCGGCACGGAGTGCGCGCGGGAGGGCACGGCACGGAGTGCGCGCGGGAGGGCGCCGCACGGAGTGCGCGCGGGAGGGCGCGGCACGGAGTGCGCGCGGGAGGGCGCGGCACGGAGTGCGCGCGGGAGGGCGCCGTACGGAGTGCGCGCGGGAGGGCGCGGCACGGAGTGCGCGCGCAAGAGCGCAGCGCAGCGGAGTGCGCGCGGGAGGGCGCGCCAGCACGGCGGCACGCACGCGCAACGGCGCGGCGCGGGCACGGGTGGCCTTCTTCTTCTCCAAGTTGGCTGAGAAGAACACTAACAATGGGTTCCAAAGTTCAAAATCTCACAACTTTGCCAATAAAACTCCAAATTCGGATTTTCAAAGTTCTAACTTGGGTGAAATTTGATTCTCTACAACATAGAGGCATCAAAACCCACCAAAACCAACTCAAAATAGATCAAAACCACTAATTTCCGAAAATGGGAAAAAGTTAGATCTAGAACAGATGAAGCTTCAAAACACAAAACATCAAGACCTAAGGTTGTTCAAAACCATCTCCTTAAGCTAATGGACAAATAATATTGGGTCCTTATGTAGTGGCAAGGAGCACTTGCCTATGGTGTGGTGTTGTGTGGAAGAAGGAAGAAGAAGAAGAAAATTAATGGAGAGTAAAGAGGAGAGAGAAAGTTAGGTGGGGATATAATGAGGGTGGTTGTGGTGGAAATGAGGGAGGAGTGTAGGTTAAGGTGTTCCACTACATATTAAACCAACCAACTAAACCAAACCAATTAAAACCAAGCCGAACCAAAACCCGAAATACGAGATAACCCAAAATTCTGCAAGTCGAGAAAATAAAATAAAAAAAAAGAAAAAAAGAAAAAATACAAGCCAAAATCCAACTACGAGCATAATTACGAAATACGGAAAATGAGGGTGACACATGTCATGTCAGGTAGCCGTCGTAACAGCTATTCGAGATAATCATGTCAGATTATCATGCCAAGTGTACTTGTCAGGAGTGCGCCACGACGGGCCACTATCAGGTCATGCTCAATTATCAATTCCAAACATGTCAAGTAAATCATGATTATCAAGTTCAGGACAAAAGGCGTAAGGATATAAAATGGACGTTAAAAGTCTAATAAAATATACACGGCTATAGAAGATCCAGGGTAAGTAGGGTCAGGTCCAGTTGCGCCTAAGTCAGACTGCGCTCAGGTCAGGCTACGCTCAGGTCAGCTTACGCTCAAGTCAGGCTACGCTCAGGTCAGCCTACGCTCAGGTCAGCCTACGCTCAGGTCAGCCTACGCTCAGGTCAGGCTACGCTCAGGCAGCATACGCTCAGGCAGCATACGCTCAGGCAGTATACGCTCAGTCAGCTTACGCTCAATCAGCATACGCTCAGGCAGCATACGCAAGACATACACTTCCAAAAGGCAGCGTATGAGGTCCATACGACTCCTTGTCACCCAAGTCAGCGTATGCAAGACATACGCTTCCAAAAGGCAGCGTATGAGGTCCATACGACTCCTTGTCACCCAAGTCAGCGTATGCAAGACATACGCTTCCAAAAGGCAGCGTATGAGGTAGACTGCGCTGCGCTAAAGAGCGCGCACAGCTCAGTGGCACAAGCTAAAAAGCTCGCACACTGCTCACTGTCTTCTCCAAAACAGCAAGAACTCCATGGTTTGAACCTAAAACTTCAAAAGTCCATAACTTGGTCAAAACAAGTCCAAATCCAACTTTTCAAAAGTCAAAATTGGGTAGAATAAAATTCTCTACAACATGGAACCATCAAAACTTGAAAACAAAGAAGTTTGATAGATCAAAACCACCAAAATCCGAAAATAACTAATTTCTAGATCTACAAAAATTAAAGCCTTAAAATGGAAAATGACAAGTTCTAATGTGTCTTAGAAACATGAGGAGAAGCTAATAGAACAACAAAAATAGGCTCTCTTGTGGAAGCAAGATGCACTTGCCTAAGGGGTGTTCTTGGTTGGTGGTGGGTTTAATGGAGAAGGAAGAAGAGATTAATGAAGAGAGAGAAGAAGAATAGGTAATATATATGAGTGGTGGTGGTAGGTAGGGGGTTCACCCCTTGGTTCTTGATGAACCAAGGCAACCAAGCCTAGTCGAACCAAACCAACCCCAGGGATAAACCACGCCAAGATAAACCAAGGTGAACCAAGTCAAGGCCAATAAACTCTCTCTCCCTCTAGCAATTTAAACCAAATGAACCATAAAATAAACCAAGCCTCACTAATCCAAAATAAACCAATGAACCATCAAAACCATTTAAACTATCAATGCCAATAAAACCAAGCCAGTACAAAATAAACCAAGATAACTAATCATGACTAAATAAAATATGGGTCCAAAACACGTATACGTACACTAAATACGTATCACAAATTTGGAACATTACAGAAAGTGTAGACGCGTATGCGTCCCGCATAGAGATCCTGCTTAGAGATGCACATATAACATGACAGGGAAGGAATACGGCGTATTCACCTTGCGTCGGTGCAAGGGCGAGTGCATCGACTTGGTAAGTCACGCCACGAATCAAACACGAGATTGTTTGTTTGCTTGTCTATTCAATTCGATAACATGCTGCTATGATAACATGCTTTACGCTTTCGAAGATGCCATGAAATTGACCCTAAGGAGAATATAGCATGATCATAAGCTAAGTTACATGATTCAACATAAATATTAAAATGTCGGTTTGGAAAGATGATCTTTGCTTCAGTACATAAGAGGACGAACGTACTGATCCCCCACCAGCTTCATGCAGGGTGCAGGGAATGGATTGCTCGCGGCGAAGCGTTGCTTAAACGTGTTAAGGCTTGGAATGCTGAAGCGCATTGAAGCGTGCTATCGCATTGACGCTCGGACTACGCAGCTGGATTGATGCGGCCGAGATATAGAAGGCATGATGTATGGAACGGTAAAATTCTTTGTGGGCAAGAGAGAACCTGAGTGTTGTAGCCAATCTGGCATATGTTGTTAGGCTATCGAAAGCCTTTATAATCACAGTTTCGAATATCAATAAAGAGAATTGTTTCGTATACTCTGTTTTCCTTTCGTTGCAAATATCGAATCAAAAGATAACTATTTGAGAACTTGTCATCTTGCCTTGCACGAGCGCAACTTCAGGCTCGTACGGCATCACGCCCCCTGTGAGGACGATGATTCGGGTGATTCCGAGTCGGGGCGTAACAAATTGGTATCAGAGCTTTAGGCTCAATTTCCTCTGGACGCTCGCTTCATTACAATTCTAAAAGTTGCCCACCACCACTTGATATCGCTCTTGACTCTACTCGATGCCGCACTGGATGTTCCATACAATAAGTCTAATACAAATCGTATAATTTTGTCGCATGTATTTTGAAAATTACACGATGTTTGCTAAGAATGTCGTGAAGGGTATATTGCATTGAATGCAACGAGCCGTAAAAATGTTAGTTGCTACAAGCACAACAAATTGTGAAATACGATTTGGAATGTTGTTGTTGCAATATAACATGTTGAAAGAGAAATAAAATGATGCACGAAGTGCAACGAGTTAATGGTGAATATGCGTTAAAATGAAAGTGAGAAGTGATAAGCCAATACCGAATGTGTTAAACGGATTGTGCATTGACTTGGAAAGTCGAGAGTAATTCGTTGCACGAGGTGTGGTAAATGTCGAAAATGATCGTTGCACGATGTACAACGCGTATTGGAAAGTAAAATCATTGCACGTGGTGCAACGCATATCAAATTAATCGTTGCACGAAGTGCAAAGGAAATTGGAAATAAATCGTTGTACAAAGTGAAATGAAAGTGTCGGAAATAAATCGTAGCACGATGTCTAACGCATATCGAAAGTAAAATTTATTGCATGGGGTGCGATGCATATCAGATAAATTGTTGTACGAGATGCAACATAAGAAAAGAATTGAATTCATAAATCGATAGAACGAATCGTTCGGTACACCAAACCTATGTTGGCAAACGAGAACATTGACCGAGTGTGTCGGATTTTGATAGAATCAAAGTTACGATTGTGATCAATCACAATCACTGCAGAAATCGTGAGTCGGAAGAGATAGTTGGTCTATACTAAGTATAGCGCGGGGGAAATGGCTTGAATTCCGAGTGGTATATGCCATACCACGTAGGCGATGAATGACTCGATTCCGAGTGGTATATGGTATAACACTTGTGCGATAAATTTCATCGACGCGTTGTGAGAATTGCGGAAGGTTTGTCCGCAACAGACGGGGGAGTACCGAGACTCGATTGAAAATTTGTATGGCGATATATTGATGCAAATGTTCTTCGAAAATCGGTTGGGACGATAAAGCGAGACTCGTATCGATGAACGATACGTCGGACGAAAGTTATAAGTTGGTCGGACGACCGAGACTAGCGAAATGATTATGCCTTAACACAATAATCAGGATCGACGGAAAAGGAAAACTTGAACTTATAAATGAGTCGCACGACTTGCGATCTCGGTAGAAATATTGGGCGAGACGAATCGAATTGCACGACTTGCGATTTCGATAGGAGATGTTGGGCGATACGAATTGCACGATGTGCGACTTCGGTAAGAAAGTTGGTTGACGTGAGAAATCGTGCCTAAGAAATAGTTGGTTACGTTACGACGACACTCATTTGAGTACGATTGAAAACACGCAAAACTTAGAGGGTGAGATCGTATAACTCGAGGGCACGATGTTGGATAATCGGTAACTCGGTTACGCGATCAAAGTATAGCGGGATACGGCGAATCGGAGAACGAGTGGATGCGTATGGAAAAGTTTGTTGCGAACTTGGATGTATGCGATGCGAGTTAAGTTGACGTTGAAACGGATTCGAAGTCGACCCTCTTGCTATCGAAATTGATATGAACTATCAATATCGATACGCAAGAAAACGTAAGCACGATGTGAGATTACAAAATGGAGTACGCCTTGCACTATCAAAATTTTGTAAGAAATGATACGAGAATGAACGAACATGGTTGATCGTAAATTTTGTGATTAATCAAGACGAGACTATAAGTCATCGACGATTGCTCGATGCGTATAGCATCTCGTGTGTCGACCCGTGAATAAGATAGACTCGAACTTGATGCGAGTAGATGTTTCGTAAATTGCAGAATCATCGACGGCAGTGCATGACTTGACTCGGAGGATAGTTGCGCACCAGTTACGCCGATAGAAATTGTTTTATCCGAAATTGGGTAGTCACATAGAATCGTCGGAACGTGATTTGGCTCCGAAATAAGATATAGTATGGTTCATAGTAAACTGTCCTTCGGTGATGATCCACAGTTATCGAGCGTAGCTTCGGGGCAGCTGACCCTAGAAGACTTGACCGCCAAATCAAATTAATTTTTGTAGACCGTAAGACGACCCATGCGATATCGTATATGAGATTGTACTGATAACGAATATAACACGGTGCATGTTGACGATAAGTCTAGGCGATCGAGAATTGTTGGAACAGCTTTCGATTGAGAATAATAGGTTAGATTTTGAGTATTCGTCGGATAAATACTTGAATGGTTATGTTGGTCGACGGTCGAACTAGAATTCACCAACGGACTTGGTGATTCGGATAGGCGATTGCGAGAAACGTGCTATGCACGAGAGGGAATGATAAGGGAATGACTTACGAGTCATGTCGTTAGATTCAGATTCACCTTGTAATTGAGCTTGCGTGAATCAAAATTTACATTCGATGTTGCGAGATGGATAAGTTGGAAATTTGGCTAGTGAATTCCTACTCGTTAGGAAATTGAATATAAGATGCATCGTAAAGACCTTCGTGCTAAGGCGATCGTTGTCTTGAGCACTGTCGCCTTGATGTAAACTTTCATATCGAATAGATTGTGGCCTTTGTGCAATGTCAATTTAAAGTTACGTCGGGAGAATCTAAGCACGGTGCCTAGGTAAGTAACCTAGCGGGTGTAGCCCTGAATGCTGATGCATTTGTAAATCAACAAAGGAAATCGTATCGAGTTAAGTTGCATAAGCAAGGCTTCAAGAACAGTTGGGTGGCGACTTCGAACGTAAGGTGTTGCGGAGACTCGTTGTGATTGGATGCGGGACGGCTCGACGCGACGCATAGAGTTGGTAGTCCATGTGAAACATACAAAGTGAGAAATGCGATTTTTGAATCGCATCGTGTGCCTTAACTTTTATTGAACAATTGCATATGTATCAATATGTATGTGCGCTAGAATTACGAGAACAAGTAACAGAGCCAAGTTCGATCGAGAATACGAGATGGCAAGCTATTGAGAATAAGAGTTACATGTTTGCGTTGTTCCGATATCTTACAACTGAGCTTGGCTGAAATGCATATATTGGTAGGACGCATAAAATATGTGTATGATTCTAAACTAAGTTGTACGATCCAAACGATAGTGAGACGAGATCGTGGAACGATCTAATGAAATCCTTGGAAATTTAGTACTGGTTTTAGTTCGGGACGAACCTTGTTTTGAGTGGTATATTCTGTAATGTCCCGCTCCGTACGGTGCATTATGCTGAGTCGTTGACTCGAAGAGTCGCATTGACCCAAGGAAATGTATCGATGCAAAGCGATGCGAGAGTTAAGTTGTCCCGAGCAACGCATCGAACTAAGTTGATGCGAAGAGTTGCCTTGTCCCGAAGAATGCATCGAGTGAATCGATGCGAACCGCCGTGTTGCCCCGAAGGATGAGTGCGTTGAATCGGCTCGAAGATTCTAAGAAATTGAATCGACCAAGGCGCAAGTTCGAATCGATGTAAGTATTGATTTTAAGTTGGTTTCGTGTGCAGGTTATGACTGGAAAATATTAGAGGTCGATCTTTTGCAATATTTAGTAAGGGGTCCACGAAATCAAATCGTCGCCTTACGACGGGCTGAGGCTTGGGCACGCTAAGGCAAATCGGACGTATAACTCAATGAAGCACGAAGTGCTCGAATGGCTAAGTCAGGAGAGTGGCCGTGCAACAAAGTTAGGAAATTGAGCCACATCGGCTCGGCGAAATGACAAAGGCGTATCGACTCATGGTGGAAGGATTGACTTCTTTTTACTCCTTTATTCGATAAGTCAAATATATCATTGTGTGCTAAAAGTTAACCTATCGACGCCACGGGCGTGGTCCGATCGGAGATAAATCATAGTGTGAGTCGAACACTGAGTTAGAACAATTGAAATGAAACGTGCGTCAATATACACGAGTCGCTATGGGACATTGGATATCGCTAAGGCGAGCGCCTCGGTGCGCAAGCCGCAAGAACATGGGATAACTCTAATCGACGAGTGCCTTAGTGCACGAACCATATCGTGCCTTTGCTGTACGAGTTAGACGGCTAGAATATTGGAAGACAATAGGCGAGCGCCCTAGCGCGCAAGCCCCGAACATTGAATGCTAAGTTATAGAACAGGAAAATACGATCGAAACGTACCTACGTGTACGGGATAATAAAAAGATGGCTTCGTTACGAGAGAATACAGTTGTGGCATGAATGTGGCGAAACTGTCGGCTATGACATGGTGCCTCGAAAGGTGTTCGAGACCTTCAGGTCGTTCGGTTGACGAGCACTGAGTTGAGACACGATGCCATTGAATCATTGAAACGAAGTATGAAATGTAAGAACACAAAAAGTTAACGAAAAAGATGTGAGATGATAAAGTCTGAGTCTTGGACTCAAGGCTATGCTTGGTTGTTTGAATGATAGTGCGTTGTATGGTCGAATGGAATGGACTTGAGATAATTGCGATGACATCTTTCGTGCACGGAACGTTCCCTCCGAACGGGCGCACCGGGGCACCGGGACCGTTCGGCCTAGGAGGGATGATAATCTTTGATAGGCGCACATTTGCGAAGTCCGATTAGCACTCGGTTGTAAATGTGAGAAGCCGCAAATAATGGTAGGCACGCGGTAAGTTTCGGTTGTTGGGATAGCAACCCAACCCGTGAAACGCCGGGCTACCCAAACAAGAGAGAGAAAAGAAGGAGAGAAAAGAAAGTAAGGAAAAAATAAAAGAGAAACTCCTTTAGTCCATTCTGGCGCGGATACGCCCACGGCCTTCATATAGTTAAGGAACGATGGGTTGAAAGTGTAGACACGTATGCGTCCCGCATAGAGATCCTGCTTAGAGATGCACATATAACATGACAGGGAAGGAATGCAACATATTCACCTTGCGTCGGTGCAAGGGCGAGTGCGTCGACTTGGTAAGTCACGCCACGAATCAAACACGAGATTGTTTATTTGCTTGCCTATTCAATTCAATAACATGCTGCTATGATAACATGCTTTACGCTTTCGAAGATGCCATAAAATTGACCCTAAGGAGAACATAGCAAGATCATAAGCTAAGTTGCATGATTCAACATAAATATTAAAATGTCGGTTTAGAAAGATGATCTTTGCTTCAGTACATGTGAGGACGAACGTACTGATCCCCCACCAGCTTCATGCAGGGTACAGGGAATGGATTGCTCGCGGCGAAGCGTTGCTTGAACGTGTTAAGGCTTGGAATACCGAAGCGCATTGAAGCGTGCTATCGCATTGACGCTCGGACTACGCAGCTGGATTAATGCGGCCGAGATATAGAAGGCATGATGTATGGAACGGTGAAATCCTTTGTGGGCAAGAGAGAACCTGAGTGTTGTAGCCAATCTGGCATATGTTGTTAGGCTATCGAAAGCCTTTGTAATCACAGTTTCGAATATCAATAAAGAGAATTGTTTCGTATACTCTGTTTTCCTTTCGTTGCAAATATCGAATCAAAAGATAACCATTTGAGAACTTGTCATCTTGCCTTGCACGAGTGCAACTCCAGGCTCGTGCGGCATCATATCCCCTGCGAGGACGATGATTCGGGTGATTCCGAGTCGGGGCGTAACACGATGCATCTATCAATAGATCGGACGGTAAACGAAATTAAGGCATCATTTGAGATGAGCTTAAATATTGTCAAGCATGAGCATAGAAAGGAAGTCCTCTTTAATTCTTTAATGCGTGTCCTTTCTCATAAGGCGTTGGCATTAATATTTGAAGAGATTGATAGGTCAAAGTTTGTCGGCTTTGATCCTCAGGTTTGCGATATGTACATCGACATACACTGGGCCTCCCTTGTGCCTATGAGATTAATGAATATCGTCGTCAGTCCATTCCTATTCCAGTAGTTACTGTCGATGAACGTTGGAGGCAGTTGTCTATAATGCCCGTGGTGAAGACAGACGATGATTTCTTCTCTTTGCCACAAGTAAAACTTTTCCACGCACGGTGGTGTGCCTCAGTAGGAGCAGAGCGGGAGTGCATTGAAGTTAAAATCCAAGAAATTGCATGTCCGTGACTACTAGAATGCATGAGCCGTCCGTTGTTTCCAATCCTAAGGGCAGGCCTCAAACAAGAATGAGTAGTTCACAGAAGAGAAGGCTTGAGTCAACTAAGAAAGATCCATCATCCTTTGAGCATATTGAACGAAGCTTAGAGCAACCTCCGCCTGCACGGAAGAGCAAGCTTATCATTCGCCGGAAAAAGGAGAAAACGGATATTGTAAACGAAGATACCGTAGATAGACGAACGTTGTCACGACCCGTTACCCAAATTATTGGGCCGAGCCGAGTCATGTCCAGCCTGTGCTTAAGATAAAGCACAGTCAGCTGTTCTAGAAATAACAAGATAAGACTAAATGTGCTAACAGTTCTATAAGTGAATAAAAGTCATAAATGCTCCAAACACAAAAGTCGTCTCATATAGTAAAATGTCCAAAGTACAAGTCTGAAATATAAAACTGGATATATGTCCAGTTACAAAATACGTAGTCTAATACATGACTACACTAAGTATCCCAAGTGACTATGCAAACTAGGCGAGTTTCCCCGCAGGTACTTGTCACCCTCACTTTTCCAAGTTAGGGGTAAAAAGGTAATTCACCATTTTATAATATTTTTTGGAATTTTATTTCATGAATACTAATATTTAATTATTATAGGAGTCAGATTCGAATTTCATCGAATTCCGACTTGATTCGGGACTCCGGAGAATTTTGACTTGAGTTGTGATTAGCCTGTTATTTAACCATGGCCCACCACACTAAACTTTTAGGTTTAGGAGTTTGGACTAGTTCTCCCATGAGTAATTAAGTTTAATTATGATTTTTATTTATTTTTAGCATTTTTCAAAACCCATTTTTGGATTAATTTTGCATTAGGCTTAGGGAGGGGCAAACTTGTAAATACAAGTGCCCCTACCCCTTGGCACCATGGCCGGCCACCTATAGGGCCACCCCCTCCACCTCTTTTACTTCCTCACTAAGTTTCTTCTTCTTCTCCATTACTTTCTTTCCAACTCCTTCTTCTTCCTTTTCAAATCCACCTTTAGGTATGATATTTAAACCCTTTTAAATTCCTCCTTTTGCATTTATTCCTTCACATAAATGATAGAGGGGATCATTCTCTATAAGTTGACCATAGCCTTTGTAGGTTCCCTTAAAATATAGGTTAAGGATTTATTATGGTTTAATCCTTTTTGAGAGTGGTATATATATATATATATATATATATATATATATATATATATATATATATATATATATATATATATATATATATATATATATATATATATATATATATATATATACATGTGTAAATATGTGTATGTATATGTATCTATATGTATATTTGTGTGTATGTGTGAGATTTATATATATATTTAGATATATATATTTATATATACATTTGTGCATGTTTGGGTGTTTTATATAGGTATATATATATATATATATTGTATATGTATGTATCAATGCTTAGAGTTGTGCATTAGAACTTATAGTTGTGCATTAGAGCCTTAGAGTTGTGCATGAGAGCCTTGTAGTTGTGCAGGAATGCCTTAGAAGTGTGCAGAATGCTATTCAGGAAAAACTGTGCAGTAGAGCCTTAAAGGTGAGCAAAGGAGCCTTAAAGGTGAGCAGAAGTGCCTTAAAGGTGAGCATGAGAGCCTTAAAGGTGTGCAGGTTGTCCCAGTGTGCTAAAATCCGAGAAATTGAGTATTTTGTGTGTTTGTGCTTTATGTGCGTGTGTAAGAGAAATTGGAGAGTGTGTGTGTGTGTTTATATATAGATAGATACATAGAGAAGATTAGAAGAAGTTTAAGAATTAGAAGAAGTTAGAAGAATAGGAAGAAAAGTGAGAAATAGGAAATAGAGGGGATCGAGTTAGAGGGTGAAACGGAGCTCGGAGTATCGGAATGAGTTGAAACTTGGCGTATGGTAAGAATACGTGAATTAGTTTTTGTGGGTAGGCTCCCGAGTGGAAATCGGGGTTGTAGGGCGCCGGTATCGCGCCGTACCATTGCGTATCTTGAAATATTCAAGATATCGGCAATGGGCCATATCGTGGACTAAATGTCCACTTTACTTAGGTATCTTGGTAGGTAATATATGTATAGGCTAGTATCTTACTACCCTAGGGAGCTTGGGTCAAAATACCAAGCGTAGGTAGGCTAACTTGATAATTGCCTAGGCTAGAATTTTACCCCTTTTAAGGGCAAAATAAGATATTGGTCTACGGCCAAGATTTGAGTTTCGAAGTCCAAGATGGACTTGGATATGGGTTGTAGAGGTTGGTAATAGTTAGAAATAGTCGCCTAGACCTAGTCTTGACCTCGGTTGACCACGGTTGACTTTTTAGACCGAAAGTCAACTATGGGTCAACACTTTACCCAATTTAGTCTCCAATTCCATTGGACTTGTGTAGTTGACCGAAAGTCAACTATTAGTCAACATTTGACCAGTTTGACCTAGAGTTGACCAGATTTGACCAGGATTGACCAGTTGACCAAAAGTCAACTGTAGGCCAACTCTTGACCCCGTTTGACTTTCTTCGACTTGTTTTGACCCGTGATGACTGGTATGACCTAGGATTGACTTAGGTTGGCTTAGATTGACTTGATATAACTTGATTTGACCTAGATTGACTTGACAGGACTTAGTGTGACTCAGTGAGACCTAATTTGACCTAGATTGCATATCATTCATTGTGAATCATTCTTAAACTTGTTTAAACCTAAATTAACATACAGTATCTCATCTTTAGGTCTCTGATCTCCACTCTGAGTATTGATATATCCTACAGCTCAGGACAGCAGGCGAGTACATTTACTGATAGTTTTCATTGTCTTGATATCTACTATATCCGATTCAGTTGTAGTGTCTTACTTGATTCTCGACACGATAGTTCACGGACTAGTATACGTCGGATCCTGTCATGAGATGTTATTCCCAGATTTTCCTTGGTATATTGGTGTGTGATATCCATGTTTCATGTACTTATATAGACATTGATTTGGGAGTGGGATGATCACCTGCTTTTGAATCCATGTCATGACGTGCCATGTCCGGATCCGTGATACTATTCGGGAATTGGGGAATTATTAGGGGTTATGTGATCAAAGCCCCATGTCCTTATTTTGCTAGCGCCACCCTCACCTCACGTAGGGTGTAGCAGACACCCCTTGCCGGGTTATCCAGGTTGGCCGGCATGACCCTTTCCAGAGATTTTCCTGTGATTGTCGGGCCAAGTGGATAACCCTACCCTGACTCCCTAGCCGATCACATATCGCTCTAATAATTCAAATCACATTTTACATTTATTGTCGTATCTTATATCCAGTTCAGCTTTACTTTTTGTACTTCTCACCATGCTATGATTCTATTTACTCACATGCTCTACCTGCTTTTATACTGTACTATGATTTGAGACTAAGTTCTGTTCGAAGGAAGGGTTACAACCTCGGTCCTTGTTTGGTTTAAGGGTTGTAACTCGGCTTTCGAATGGTTCCCAAGTCGCCTATATCTTTGTCTTGCATTTCATTATACTGTCTCTTATAGTATTTGTTAATTCACATGGAACTGCTGTTGGTGTTTGTACTTGCTCATTTTTCTGACAGGATACCGTTGACAAATTTTACAGATGTTTCTGAGACAGATGGAGACTCAGGCCAGGGCAGTGGCCTGATAGATTGGCCACTAGATTTTATACTCTCTGAGTAGTTAGCATTTGTTAGGCTTGACTGGACTGCGATCCAGCTTTGGATTTTAGAATATAGTATTATATATTATTCTGTGATGTTACGTTTAGTTTTGGACTTGTGTGGATCTCGAACTTATTTCTTGCTTCATCTATCATATTTCTTTTCCATGCTATCTACCTTAGTTTTACATTTGTGATTGAGACTGTATTGCTATGTCACCTCCATTCGGAGTGTATATACTGTACAGGTACCTTTATCTGTTTAGTTGTAGTATTCTAGATGACCTAGACAGCGTTCTACCGCCGATGCTGCGGCGTAGGCTGGACGTACCCACTTCTCGTGCCCCTAATCAGGGTACGGGTCGTGACACGTTTTTGTGGCGGTCCATGCAGGTCAGTGTCGCAATTAGTGCGATCTCGTAATGGTGCTCGACTTAGAGTGCTAATTACGAGCCTGCAATTAGGACATAGGATCTAGGGTATGATAGGAGTTACTCAATCACATTTTAGGAAATTTCTGATCTTTTGATTACCATGACAACTCTTCTTGCATTTGAATTCAATTGTCCTCCTTTGATAATATCTTATCATGTGCCATATTGATCTCTTGGGTTCAATTCGTCTTTAGGATGACGGTGACTCGTTCTCAGGCAGTAGGGCCTAGTACAGTTCCAGAGAGGTCCGATCCAGGAGGTCTTCTACCTCCGGCAGCGGGAGCTACAGCCGAGGGAGCTGCCACCTCAGTCCCTGTCCTTCAGGCGGGAGCAGCAGCAGCGACGGTTCCAGGAGGTCTTCCACCTCCAGCAGCGGGACTGTCCATGATCGTTCCTGATATTCTTCTACCGCCGCCTCCGCTACCGACAGATACTCAGGGGATGATGGCCCTTCTGTAGCAGATGTTGCAGACTCAGAGCGCGCAGGCAGATCTGTTGCGACGGAGCATGGAGAACTCCCATCAGCTGGCGATGGCAGCAATTGAGAGGGTTGTACCAGGTACAGTTCAGGATACCCCAGTTCAGCACCAGGGACCAGGCCAGAGGCAGGCTACTCGGTGCGCTTTCTGTAGGAGGCCAGGGCACACTAGAGAGGCTTGTAGGAAGAGGTTGAGCGTCTGTCTATACTGTAGGGCGCCCGATTACCAGCTGAAGGATTGCCACGCTAGTAGAATCTGAAGAGACCAGGACAGAGTACATCAGGCACCAGCACGTACCGACCAGCAGCAGGGTCAGGGCAAGAGGCAGGCCGTCCAGTGTACTTTTTACAAGAAGATGGGGCACACCCGGGATGTTTGTAGGATGAAGCTGGGAGTTTGTTTATTTTGTGGAGCTCCAGACCACCAGATGAAGAACTGTGCAGCCCGTGCAGCCAGACAGGCAGGCCAGGACAGAGTGTGGCAGGCTAGAGGAGGCCACCAGGGGCGAGCTTTCGCCATGACAGTTGAGCCCACTCAGGCAGTAGCAGAGCAGATAGCAGGTTCCAATCTTTCGATCTCATTTCCGTATTTGCCTCCTTATAAACTGTCTTGAAATTCGATTCCATCCGTTCCTTGATCGTTGATAAAATTTTGTCCTTGTAATGTGATATTCTTCTTAGATAAGTCGTATGGGCTAGGTCGCCTCGATTATAAGATTTTAGAATACTCTAGGGTCATGCTAGCAGGTATAGTGAGGACATATAGTCGAATTATGATCGTATTTCTCGGGTGTGGGAATTTAAGATTTTCGTTGCCAAGCATGCGGCAATACGAAAATTTTAAATACCATAATTCTATATGTATGTACCGTAGTTGAGGACTCTGTGATTATCGTAGCCTTGCTCACTGGCATGACGGAGATTTCTGAGTATCATGATGATTGGACAGACGCATACGATTATCGATTTGCATGATTTTTGTGTTTACTTGTTTTAATTTTTTAGGATGATTTTTTAGGGTGGATAGACTTATAGCTCCCAGTTTCTATTTGAGAGTAATTTTAAATTTTATAGTTTTAGTCATTTAATTCATGTTTTGATTTTGAGATTTTAATCATTTTAAATTTTAAGCCATGACTTGTGATTTTGATATTTTACTATTGTTTGGTTTTAATTTCGATGACGAAATTTTTTTTAAGGTGGATAGACTTGTCACCCTCACTTTTCCAAGTTAGGGGTAAAATGGTAATTTGCTATTTTATAATATTTTTTGGAATTTTATTTCATGAATATTAATATTTAATTATTATAGGAGTCGGGTTCGAATTTTATCGCATTCCGACTTGATTCGGGACTCCGGGGAATTTTGACTTGAGTTGTGATTAGTCTGTTATTTAACCATGGCCCACCACACTAAACTTTTAGGTTTAGGAGTTTGGACTAGTTCCCCCATGAGTAATTAAGTTTAATTATGATTTTTATTTATTTTTAGCATTTTTCAAAACCCATTTTTGGATTAATTTTGCATTAGGCTTAGGGAGGGGCAAACTTGTAAATACAAGTGCCCCTACCCCTTGGCACCATGGCCGGCCACCTATAGGGCCACCCCCTCCACCTCTTTTACTTCCTCACTAAGTTTCTTCTTCTTCTCCATTACTTTCTTTCCAACTCCTTCTTCTTCATTTTCAAATCCACTTTTAGGTATGATATTTAAACCCTTTTAAATTCCTCCTTTTGCATTTATTCCTTCACATAAATGATAGAGGGGATCATTCTCTACAAGTTGACCATAGCCTTTGTAGGTTCCCTTAAAATATAGGTTAAGGATTTATTATGGTTTAATCCTTTTTGAGAGTGGTATACATATATATACATGTGTAAATATGTGTATGTATATATATCTATATGTATATTTGTGTGTATGTGTGAGATTTATATATATATTTAGATATATATATATACATTTGTGCATGTTTGGGTGTTTTATATAGGTATGTATATATATATTGTATATGTATGTATCAATGCTTAGAGTTGTGCATTAGAACTTATAGTTGTGCATTAGAGCCTTAGAGTTGTGCATGAGAGCCTTGTAGTTGTGCAGGAATGCCTTAGAAGTGTGCAGAATGCTATTCAGGAAAAACTGTGCAGTAGAGCCTTAAAGGTGAGCAAAGGAGCCTTAAAGGTGAGCAGAAGTGCCTTAAAGGTGAGCATGAGAGCCTTAAAGGTGTGCAGGTTGTCCCAGTGTGCTAAAATCCGAGAAATTGAGTATTTTGTGTGTTTGTGCTTTATGTGCGTGTGTAAGGGAAATTGGAGAGTGTGTGTGTGTTTATATATAGATAGATACATAGAGAAGATTAGAAGAAGTTTAAGAATTAGAAGAAGTTAGAAGAATAGGAAGAAAAGTGAGAAATAGGAAATAGAGGGGATCGAGTTAGAGGGTGAAACGGAGCTCGGAGTATCAGAATGAGTTGAAACTTGGCGTGGGTCAAGAATACGTGAATTAGATTTTGTGGGTAGGCTCCCGAGTGAAAATCGGGGTTGTAGGGCACCGGTATCGCGCCGTACCATTGCGTATCTTAAAATATTCAAGATATCGGCAATGAGCCGTATCGTGGACTAAATGTCCACTTTACTTAGGTATCTTGGTAGGTAATATATGTATAGGCTAGTATCTTACTACCCTAGGGAGCTCGGGTCAAAATACCAAGCGTAGGTAGGCTAACTTGATAATTGCCTAAGCTAGAATTTTACCCCTTTTAAGGGCAAAATAGGATATTGGTCTACAGCCAAGATTTGAGTTTCGAAGTCCAAGATGGACTTGGATATGGGTTGTAGAGGTTGGTAATAGTTAGAAATAGTCGCCTAGACCTAGTCTTGACCTCGGTTGACCACGGTTGACTTTTTAGACCGAAAGTCAACTATGGGTCAACACTTTACCCAATTTAGTCTCCAATTCCATTAGACTTGTGTAGTTGACCGAAAGTCAATTAGTCAACATTTGACCAGTTTGACCTAGAGTTGATCTAGAGTTGACCAAATTTGACCAGGGTTGACCAGTTGACCAAAAGTCAACTGTAGGCCAACTCTTGACCCCGTTTGACTTTCTTCGACTTGTTTTGACCCGTGATGACTGGTATGACGTAGGATTGACTTGGGTTGGCTTAGATTGACTTGATATAACTTGATTTGACCTAGATTGACTTGACAGGACTTAGTGTGACTCAGTGAGACCTAGTTTGACCTAGATTGCATATCATTCATTGTGAATCATTCTTAAACTTGTTTAAACCTAAATTAACATACAGTATCTCATATTTAGGTCTCTGATCTCCACTCTGAGCATTGATATATCCTACAGCTCAGGACAGCAGGCGAGTACATTCACTGATAGTTTTTATTGTCTTGATATTTACTATATCTGATTCAGTTGTAGTGTCTTACTTGATTCTCGACACGATAGTTCACGGACTAGTATACGTCGGATCCTGTCATGAGATGTTATTCCCGAATTTTTCTTGGTATATTGGTGTGTGATATCCATGTTTCATGTACTTATATAGACATTAATTTGGGAGTGGGCTGATCACCTGCTTTTGAATCCAAGTCATGACGTGCCATGTCCGGATCCATGATACTATTCGGAAATTAGGAAATTATTAGGGGTTATGTGATCAAAGCCCTATGTCCTTATTTTGCTAGCGCCACCCTCACCTCACGTAGGGTGTAGCAGACACCCCTTGCCGGGTTATCCAGGTTGGCCGGCATGACCCTTTTCAGAGATTTTCCTGTGATTGTCGGGCCAAGTGGATAACCCTACCCTGACTCCCTAGCCGATCACATATCGCTCTAATAATTCAAATCACATTTTATATTTATTGTCGTATCTTATATCTAGTTCAGCTTTACTTTCTGTACTTCTTACCATGCTATGATTCCATTTACTCATATGCTCTACCTACTTTTATACTGTACTATGATTTGAGACTAAGTTCTGTTCGAAGAAATGGTTACAACCCCGGTCCTTGTTTGATTTAAGGGTTGTAACTCGGCTTTCGAATGGTTCCCAAGTCGTCTATATCTTTGTCTTACATTTCATTATACTGTCTCTTATAGTATTTGTCAATTCACATGGAACTGCTGTTGGTGTTTGTACTTGCTCATTTTCTTGACAGGATACCGTTGACAAATTTTACAGATGTTTCTGAGACAAATGGAGACTCAGGCCAGGGCAGTGGCCTGATAGATTGGCCACTAGATTTTATACTCCCTGAGTAGTTAGCATTTGTTAGGCTTGACTGGACTGCGATCCAGCTTTGTATTTTAGAATGTAGTATTATATATTATTCTGTGATGTTACGTTTAGTTTTGGACTTGTGTGGATCTCGAACTTATTTCTTGCTTCATCTATCATATTTTCTTTCCATGCTATCTACCTTAGTTTTACATTTGTGATTGAGACTGTATTGCTATGTCACCTCCATTCAGAGTGTATATACTGTACAGGTACCTTTATCTGTTTAGTTGTAGTATTCTAGATGACCTAGACAGCGTTCTACCGCCGATGCTGCGGCGTAGGCTGGACGTACCCACTTCTCGTATCCCTAATCAGGGTACGGGTCGTGACAGTACATCCTCGTAAAGCAAAGCCGGGTCCTCGGCAGTATCTCCATAATATGAGTCGCAGAGTAACTCCTCCTCTGTAAGGACACCTACAACGTTATCCTATCAGGACGGGAGCAAGTACTGATTCTAGCAAACTAAATATATTAAGCATGAACAAGAATGTAATAAACTGGAATCATGGCATATCATGGTTTAATTGGTTTTTAGAAATGACAACATATAGTTTAAAAGTTTAAAACCGTAGCATGTACGTGAATCGGCCAATAGGTGAATAGGATATACAGCAGTACATATCAAGTTTTTCTGGCATGTACATACGTGCACGAACGGCATCGGTGTATATCCATACACAAATGCGGGATCAGAACATACGGCAAGGTCACATATAGAATGTCACCGAGCGCGGTAAATACATACGGAGAAGGGGGTCATGTTCACGTACAATACTAACAGTTTTCCCTTAACCCGTTATTTAAACATGTGAGAGATATGAGATACTGTCTAAACATGGTAGAGATTAAAAGTAATACAACATGTAAAGTTCTAACTTGCTACCCCAAGGATCAGCATTTAACATGGTTGATAAATTGCAGTTTATTGTTATAGCAGTATGTAAAGTTCGTAGAAAGTACTTGCCTCTAACAAAGCAAAGCAAAACAAGCTACGATAAAAGTGCTATAGATGTCTGGTAACTCGTCACTGTAGAAATAAATACATAAACTTAGTTTTTACACTAAGCTAATGTCACGATCCGTACCCTGATTAGGGGCACGAGAACGTGGGTACGTCCAGCCTACGCCGCAGTGTCGGCGGTAGAACGCTGTATAGGTCATCTATAACATCTAACATCTAACAAGATATATAAACCTGTTATCTCCGTACGGAGGTATAACATAACATCTCAACTCTATATCTCAAACACAAGTCTAGGAAAGATAGAGCATGATATGGAATCAGATGAAAGGAAGAAACTGAATATAAATAGAGTTATCACACCACACAAAGTAGATGTCCAACACAATAAGTACAAGACATAAAATATAACTAAGTCACAACTAACAATCGAAACAATCCGATACAAAATGAAACCTATAAACACTAGACTAGACTAGGCACCCTCTACTGAGCTAGATGCTCCTCAGGCTCCTGAAGGTCACCCTCATGTGTCCCATAGAAGGTGGGACAGTCACCATCATCATCTGTAATATTTTCAACAGGTCCAGTCAGGACAGGAACGAGCACAATACATCTCACGCAGTTCATATCATGTTGGGAAATGTAAAGCATGCATAGAGTAAGATACATGGACTGTAAAGAATATATATAAAAACGAGAGAGATTTGATAACTGGAAATATCTATATATATGATAAGTAAGAACTGTAGGTAACCTGTGATTTAGAGCATGATATGGTTATATAAACGGGTTAGGACAATGCAAGGGTAACTCCATCATACGTGAGTGTACAATGGACATATACATGATTTCACAAGATTTCACAAGATTTCACAAGATGGGATTTTGATCACATAACCATTTTCTACTCACCCTCCCCAATCAATACACAAGGATCCAGTCAAGTTACGTTACCTTGCACAAGAGGTTTTTATCATGTTTGCTCATGTGATCATGAGAGTACAAGATTGCACAAGAGTATACATGAAAGCGGTGTACATGAAATACAAGATGTTCGTGAAAAGCACATGACAACTGTATCTGATGCACCCCGAGGGGATAACATCGCATGACAAGATCCATATAGTACCAATCCGTGATAATAACGTGACAGCATCATATAAAGTAATCTAGAGCAAGAATATAAATCCTAACAAGTATAAAATGATCAGAGAATGTACTCGCCTGCCACCCTGTATGACTGATATGAATAGATGTCCGAACTGGTGTCACAGAGTCCTATTCAAAGTAAAACAGGTCACAACATATCCACAATAGTAAAAATAGAGTATACAATGCATACTACATGATTCTAGGTCAATCTGGTCAACAGTCAACTCTTGGTCAACTCTAAAAGTCAAACTAGGTCAAACTAAGTTACACCAAGCTAAACTAGGTCACACTAGGACAACCAAGGTCAAACAAGGTCACAGGAAGTCAATCCAAGTCAAACTAGGTCTTACTGAGTCACACTAAGTCTTGCCAAGTCAATCTAGGTCAAATCAAGTTATATCAAGTCAATCTAAGTCAGACTAAGTCAACTCTAGGTCATACCAGTCATCGCAGGTCAAACAAGTCGGAGAAAGTCAAACGGGGTCAAGAGTTGGCCTACAGTTGACTTTTGGTCAACTGGTCAACCCTGGTCAAATCTGGTCAACTTTAGGTTAAACTGGTCAAATGTTGACCAACAGTTGACTTTTGGTCAACCGTTCAAGTCTAATGGAATTTGGGACTAAATTGGGTAAAGTGTTGACCCATAGTTGACTTTTGGTCTAAAAAATCAACCGTGGTCAACCAAGGTCAAGACTAGGTCTAGGCGACTATTTCTAATTATTACCAACCTCTACAACCCATATCCAAGTCCATCTTGGACTTCGAAACTCATATCTTGGCCGTAGGCCAATATCCTATTTTGCCCTTAAAAAGGGTAAAATTCTAGCTTAGGCAATTATCAAGTTAACCTACCTACGCTTGGTATTTTGACCCGAGCTCCCTAGGGTAGTAAGATACTAACCTATACATATATTACCTACCAAGATACCTAGGGTAAGTGGACATTTAGTCCACGATACGGCCCATTACCGATATCTTGAATATTTCAAGATACGAAATGGTACGACGCGATACCGACACCCTACAACCCCGATTTCCACTCGGGAGCCAACCCACAAAATCTAATTCACGTATTCTTTCCCCACGCCAAGTTTCAACTCATTCCGATACTCCGAGCTCCGTTTCGCCCTCTAACTCGATCCCCTCTATTTCCTATTTCTCACTTTTCTTCCTATTCTTCTAACTTCTTCTAATTCTTAAACTTCTTCTAATCTTCTCTAAGTATCTATCTATATATAAACACACACACACTCTCCAATTTCCCTTACACACGCACATAAAGCACAAACACACAAAATACTCAATTTCTCGGATTTTAGCATACTGGGACAACCTGCACACCTTTAAGGCTCTCATGCTCACCTTTAAGGCACTTCTGCTCACCTTTAAGGCTCTACTGCACAGTTTTTCCTGAATAGCATTCTGCACACTTCTAAGGCATTCCTGCACAACTACAAGGCTCTCATGCACAACTCTAAGGCTCTAATGCACAACTATAAGTTCTAATGCACAACTCTAAGCATTGATACATACATATACAATATATATATATATATACATACCTATATAAAAACACCCAAACATGCACAGATGTATATATATATATCTAAATATATATATAAATCTCACACATACACACAATTATACATATAGATACATATACATACACATATTTACACATGTATATATATATATATATATATATATATATATATATATATATATATATATATATATATATATATATATATATATATATACCACTCTCAAAAAAGGATTAAACCATAATAAATTCTTAACCTATATTTTAAGGGAACCTACAAAGGCTATGGTCAACTTGTAGAGAATGACCCCTCTATCATTTATGTGAAGAAATAAATGCAAAAGGAGGAATTTAAAAGGGTTTAAAAATCATACCTAAAAGTGGATTTGAAAAGGAAGAAGAAGGAGTTGGAAAGAAAGTAATGGAGAAGAAGAAGAAACTTAGTGAGGAAGTAAAAGAGGTGGAGGGGGTGGCCCTATAGGTGGCCGGCCATGGTGCCAAGGGGTAGGGGCACTTGTATTTACAAGTTTGCCCCTCCCTAAGCCTAATGCAAAATTAATCCAAAAATGGGTTTTGAAAAATGCTAAAAATAAATAAAAATCATAATTAAACTTAATTACTCATGGGGGAACTAGTTCAAATTCCTAAACCTAAAAGTTTAGCGTGGTGGGCCATGGTTAAATAACAGGCTAATTGCGACTTAAGTCAAAATTCACCGGGGTCCCGAATTAACTCGGAATGCGATGAAATTCGAACCCGACTCCTATAATAATTAAATAATAATATTCATGAAATAAAATTCCCAAACATATTATAAAATGAAAAATTATCATTTTACCTCTAACTGGAAAAAGTGAGGGTGACAGCTAAAACACTAAAACACTAATTGGTGCAACACGACTTGTGACTGGGCACCTAGCCAAAATGATGACTTTAGCATAGGAGACCAATGTGGGATGACACACTACTTTAACTAACTTTCTAGAGTCTTTACACTAGTGAGGGGTGAGGTTCAATATGACTAAAACTCAAAATAACACAAAAAGTTACAAGTTGTAATTATTCAATAAATAAATCAAATGAACATTGTGTTCCAACAATTTTTGAGATAGACAAAAAGCTTAATTTCACATAAAATAAAGTACCAAAATGATCCTTGTTAATTATAGAAATTTATTATAATTTTTTGGAATTTATTAACCAGTACGTATATTTTATAAAAATCAGTTTTTCCTAAGTACACAGAAAATGAGTTCTTGTTTCATATGCCAAAATGGTGGCAAAACTGTAAATTAAATACTGTAAAAATTATACTAAATTAGCTAAATTAATATAGTATCTAAATACTATTTTTTGCCCAAATTTTAACAGTACTTTAAGTATTTTTAGAAATTCAAAAACAACATTGTACACAATCTGAAATTTAAATAATTAATTATCTGCGTATTTTGTCCATGTACATAGTTTGAACAAAAGTTTAAATACAGGACCCAAGGCCATGAATCAAGTCCAATATGACTTGTACATGTCTTGAATGTGTGAAAACACATTTGAGCCCAAAAACCCATGCTAGGCTTGGACACCAAATGGTTGCAGTAATTTAAATATACAAAAATACAAAGACATAATAATACATGATAAATACTAATATTTTAATAAGACAAAATTTTACATAATGGGTAAATACATACATATGTTAAAAATACATATATATATATATATATATATATATATATATATATATATATATATATATATATATATATATATATATATATATATATATATATATATATATATATATATATATCTATATATAAGAAAATACTTAATTATAAAGTATATATATATATATATATACAAATATTGTATACATATATATAATAGTATATATATAATAATATATATACATATGAAAATATATACATATATACATATATGTACATAAATACAATATATATATACATATATATAATAGTATATATATAATAATATATATACATATGAAAATATATATATATATATATATATATATATATATATATATATATATATATATATATATATATATATATATATATATATATATATAAAATATATATATATATATATATATATATATATATATATATATATATATATATATATATATATACAGCATATATATATTTAAATACAGTATATATAATAATGCATATATATATACAAATATATGTATACATATATATATAAGTATATATATATATAAAAATAATAAAAAGAAAAAAAAGAAAAGAAAAGAAAAAGAAATAAAAGAAAAACAGACAGAGGGCTCGAACTCGGCCCTCTGTTCTGGAAGGGTGAAGTCTTAGAGCCCCACCCGCTGGCCAGTGGGCCTGAGCGGGCTTGCTGTCAGGGTGGGGCTCGGGTTAATAATAAAGGGTTGAATTAATTAATGGTTTTTAACCCGCTAAAGAAACAAACCCGACCCGTTATGCTATACCGTGTGCTGACAGTTAGGGACACGGCTTATGAAACACGACACAGAGTCTTGTGTCTACTCTCAGCACGATACGCACGAATTGATTCGGCCGTGTCCAAGCTTACCAATAGATTGCCCGTGTCCTGGCGAGTCACCTACGTGAATTCGAAACGCAAATACGACACGGAGACAGTACTGATACGTACGTATCCGAAGTTGGGTTGCTGTCGGGGTGGCGACTGGGCGGAGTAGACATCGTGGTCGGGGAGCTCGGGTGGCGCTGCGGTCGACTCGACGAGGCGAATCGAATGGTGGTGGTGGCGACCGACGACGATGGTCGGTGAGGCGGTGCTAGGGTACGCCGGAGTTAGGGTTTAGGACCTAGGATTTTCGGGAAGAACGGGGCTGTGGTCGGTGGTGGTTAGGTCGTAGTGGTGGTGGTGGTCTGAGGGGAGTGAGGGGGTTTATATAGGTGGGTCGAGTCGGTCGGGGGGTCGTCGCGTTGGCCGGAAATGGCGGGGGCAGTCGGACGGTCAGTCATCTGTCAGTCGGGGTGGGTAGATTAGGGTTTAGCAATTAGGTCCTCCTAGTTTAGGTTATTACAGATAGGTCCCTAAGGTAGATAAATACAAATTATAATTTGCATAAATAATTCATAAATTGTAAACTATTATATTAACAATTTAATAAATTGCATAATGATATAATAACAATTCTAAAAATTATAGAATGATATTAAAATATTTTAATTAATTGCAAATAGGTATTTTAGTATTTAAAACTCATTTAAAAATTCTAGAAAAATTTCTAAAAATCATAATAAATATTTTAAGGCTAAATGTGACACTAAAAATTAATTAACACTAATTAAATAAATTTTAAAAAATAGGGGCTCACAGGTTTGTATATCCACAGTTTTTATCCTGAGATTCGCAGTTACATCTGGTCTATTGTTGATGTCCCGGGGGATGGTCATTGCGAATTTCATGTTCTTGTAATACATCTTGGTTATTCTGACAAAGACGGATGGAGACAAGTGAGGCAGGAGTTGTACGAGGAATTAGAGAGTCGTCTTCCATTTTACTCCCGCATCCTAAGCGAAGAAACTGTTGGAAGTTTGTTGGCAAGTATTCCTTGCACTGACAGTGTTACCGGGCCAGACCACTACATGTCCGTTCCGTCTGCCTTGTATTTATTTGCTAATCGGTACCGGATCCCTGTTGTACTTTATTCGGCGGGGATTTGCAATACTTTTTTTTCGATGTGCGTTCCTCCGACGGAGCACAGACAAACTAATCTATGTACTATAGATCAAATCAAAGATCACTTTGTCATACTAAGGATGATCGGTCATTCTTCGATTCCTCCACCTACAACAGTTTGGTACAAACTAGCACCGGGAGAAGCGAAGTCCTGGACCGAACCTTTTGATCATCAAATCAATCATTGTAGGAAACTGTTGAAGATGGAGGAGCCAAGAGACTTATCGGTTGGCCACTACGATGTCGAAATCGACTGATACGTCTACGACTGAAATAAAGTTTTCACATTTTGTATATGGATGAAAACTTTTTGTAAACATTAAAGTATATCATTTTGAAATGTGAAGTCAAATATATCTTTTTTGTTTTTTATTTGTGTGTATTATGTGTGCATTATGTGTGCAATATGTGTCCCTATTTTTCTGATATACGTGTGAAAACTTTCTGTATGCTATACGCGTAAAAAAAATACCTATTTGTGTGCATTATGTGTGCAATATGTGTCCCTATTTGTGTGCAATATGTGAAAAAACTCACTCACAGCGAGTTTTGATCAGGACTGTCAGACCACTAGCAGTCCTTGTTCACATTAGGACTGCCAACTGATGTTGCAGTCCTGATCCAAACTCACTCACAGTGAGTTTTGATCAGGACTGCCAGACCACTGGCAGTCCTGATTCACATTAGAACTGCCAGTGGTCTGGCAGTCCTGATCAACACTCACTATGTGAGAGTTTTGAATAGGACTGCCAGATCACTGGCAGTCCCTGTTCACATTAGGACTGCAACTGATCTGGCACTCCTGATCTAAACTCACTCACAGTAAATTTTAATCAGGACTACCAGACTACTGGCAGTCCTTATTCACATTAGGACCACATTAGGACTGCCAGTGGTCTGGCAGTCCTGATCAAAACTCATTCACAGTGAGTTTGGATCAGGACTGCCAGACCACTGGCAGTCCTAACTCACATTAGGACTGCCAGTGGTCTGGCAGTCCTGATCAAAACTTATTCACAGTGAGTTTGGATCAGGACTGCCAGACCACTGGCAGTCCTAACTCACATAAGGACTGCCAGTGGTCTGGCAGTCCTGATCCAAACTCAATGTGAGCCAACAAGTTTTTTCACATATTGCCAACAAGTAAACATCACAATTTAAACATCACAAAATACAATTTAAACAAGTTAAACATATTGCCAACAAGTTAAACATCACAATTTAAACAAGTTAAACATCCAAGTTAAACATCCATGTATCCATGTAAACAAGTTAAACATATTGCAAACAAGTTAAACATATTGCCAACAAGTTAAACATCTATGTATCCATGTATCCAAAATACAATTTTCATAATGTAGCCAACAAGTTAAACATAAGAGCACTATCATGCGTCTTGTAGGCATATTTAGCCAAATTATGTAAACCGGTAGGAAATATTTTGCTCTGGACGTCCTCGGATAAATGGTTAAAACACCAGGCAACGCGCTTCCTCCCGTGGCTCACGGCCCTAAGAATACGACAGCTCCCCTGTATGTCGGACAACAGAATAAAAATAGGATTATGAAATACATATATATATATATATATATATATATATATATATATATATATAAACGAAAACTTACAAACATAATGTACATACCGGGTTCTTCTATATTTTATAAGCAATGTGGTTGTCGAACGACAACAACATTGAGCAACCCGACGGACGGACATGCTCCTCAGAAGGATCGACATCGGGCGAACGAACAGGATCCTCAGAAGGACCGGCACCGGGCGTACGAATAGGATCCTCAGATGGACCGGCACCAGAACCATTTCGTGCTAGAATTTGGCTGATAGGTACGTCGTCGTCGTCATCGGAAGAAGACGGAGGACTAGGAGTAGCTCGTTGCTTCGAACGAGTATGGGGGTATGGTTATTCCGTTGTCACTGCGGTTCTAAAATTCTTATTGGTCTCTCAAGAGGATAAGGCTGCTCAGTATGTTCCCTGCGCAAGGATGTTGTGGGTGGTCGCTTTCTTTTGGGAGCAGCCACAGGACTGTAGGACAACATAGGGTTAGTATTATAGGGTTAGAGTCATTAAATAATGGATGTAAATAAAATTGTGAAGTTGGCCTTAAGGACTGCCATGATCCTGGCAGTCCATCATTCTTTCAGGACTGCCAGGCTTCCTGCAGTCCTATTTTATAATAGGATTGCCTGAGACATGGCAATCCACTTTGGCAGTAGGACTGCCCGTTCTTCAGTAGTCCTCGGGGATGACGACCACAAGCAGCAGTCGAACGACCATTTCGTGTTCTAGAGTTAGGTTTAAACGAAAAAATGGAGCATTGTCGAATTCGAAAAGTACTTTGAATTGTTCTAACCTAGTTTATCATAACATTTAAGAGATTTCTCAAAGATTCTTTGAATTGTAAAATAAAATATACAATAATTAGGGAAAATATACCTAGCTTGTGATGAGGGTTTCTTCTTTGGTGCCATTGATTAGCTTTGAAGAAATGTAGAAGAAAGCTAGGTTAGGAGTTGGGGAGAATGAGAGTATGGTTTTGGGGATTTTGAAGAGAGATTTTTTTTTATGAATATGAAATGAAAGAAAGGGTTTGGGGGGAGATATGTAGTGCCCTGTCCCGCTCAGTCAATCGGAGGAATCGAAACGTCGACGGCGTACGGACTTAACCTTGCAACGGCTGCTCGAAGACATCGCTCGATCGAGACGACCGCTCGCTCAGGTGGGATAGTTTCGATGAACTCGCCTCATCTTTGCCTTCATTTAATAAATCACATGTTTTTAACTTGCACAAGTGGGCTTAATAAGAAAATAGAGGAATCCACATAGCTAAAGGAGTAATCCCGACAGGTCGAATTGAGATAGAATATGGAAATGTCCAACGGTCGGCTTAGAGTTGGTGCACGGCGTGCTTTGAAAATGACACTCGGTCCTTCGTTCCGTGGCTTAGAAGAAGAAAAGTTGGTCTTCGACTCAAAACTATGAACTTGCCTAAATCATAGGCGTCGTCCGCGTAAATGCTCGACAAAGCATGCACGCATCCGTAATACAAGGCTTTGCATAGCCTTTGCTCGTCCCTTGGGTTAAGTTGTAGGCTTGAGTAAGTTAGGCAAAGTTATGTCGGTCGACCTAAGTCATTCCAAGTGCTGTCTCGCTCATTCTGCGGCTGTCAAGTTAAATAGTCCCACGATCCCAAGGCCCGTCATAGGAGGTAAGGCTTGGGCGACAGCGTCGCATAAGAGTTCAAATTGGCTTAAGGCACGATGCACAGACCTAGTGTTTAAGGCAAGGACCACAATTGATTTGAAGTGAGTTTGAGAAAGGACTATTAAATAGGCGTTCATAAGTTGAACGAAAGGATAAGGTAACAAGGAAGGAATGCTCGTGACCGTGGGTCGTCGAGGGGTCTCAAGGATAGAAGTCTTGACCTTGGTTTTGAAAGAGATGGTAACATTGGTAGAGGAATGACTGTGTGAGACGTCAGTTTGTGTCGAGTCTTGTATGGTCATTTGACAACTTGTCGACAAGGGCGATGAATCCTCGAGCGGCAACCCTTGGCCATGGGACCGACTCAGCCTAGGAGGAAATAGGGTATAGTCGTGCATAAGGTTTTAGCACAGGTTAAGCGGGGACTTGCGACGGAGCTAGCTACTTGCGTCGAAAGGACCCCGATTAACAAAACTATACGTCAAGGTATAGCTTGTGATGCTAGTGGCCAAGTTCATATAGACGTCGGCAAATAGCGGCTATCCGCGTGCATGCCTTTGGATTGAGTTGAGTTGAAGGTGTGTACAGTTAGAACACAAAGTTTGGGCCTAAGATTGGGTTTCAACATAGGCGTCGTGCTTCGACACGAGTTATGGCATCGAGTCTCAAGTGTTGACATGTGAGTTACAAAAGTTGGGTTTGAGTTGTTCGAGTTTAAGTCAGAAATCGCCGCAAGGCAAGTTGGTCAAGTGACACTAAGTTCACAAGTCTCAATTGGGTCGGTGATGATCAAAGTAGCAAAGACCGCTAGGCGACAAGGGCCGCAAGGCGGCGATATGGTTAAGTCTCATTGAACTATGAGACACGGCCTCAACAGGGGTTTGTAGCACGGTCACACGGAAATGGAGTCTCATCGCGTAGTTGCGTCTCTGATTTTAAGCCGTAAGGCAAACACGACTCGATAGATTAACGTTGTTGGCACAAAAAGGGGCTTGAGGCAAGGTATGAAGTTAACGTTCTCGTTGCAAGCACGAGATGGTCTAAAGACACAAAACAGGCAAGGCGTCGGTCATAAAACTGGTCCTAAGGCAAGACTAGAAAGACAATTGATAAGAAGGGATTATGTTGCACAAAGTAAATTAACATGTTAGTTTTGTATGGGTGGGCGAGGAGCTCATTCCACCAGTACAGTTGAGTACTGACAACCACATAGTTTTTATGTACAGGCACAGGTAGAAGCTCGTGGCGCAGAGCTCGCTTGGATGCGTCGAGGCACGGAGTTCCTTGGCGATTCGAAGCGTGCGGCCGCATGGAGTAAAGACTTATACGAGACATAATGTATGGACGTCGCCTTCCGAAGCTTCTGCTGGTTCAAACGTTGTATTGAGAGAGGAGAGAGAGAGAGCTGAGAGATTTGTAATATGAGACAAGTGTATTTGAGTGATTGTAATCTTGGCCTTGCGCCCCATTGTAACCTTGTTCAATATCAATAAAGAGCTTCTTTGAGTAACTTGTATTTTGTTCTAAATTTCTATTGTATGTTCAATGTCTCTGCATGGGACTTCTGTGCGATGACTCCGTCGCAGCCGCTAAAATCGGCCGTTATGGAACCCGCCTTGCACGAGCGCAATCTAGGCTCGTGTGGCATCACGTCTTAGCGAGGACAATCGCTCCTACGGGAGCGGGGCGTGACATAATGGTATTAGAGCACGGCTTTACGTCCTTGGACTATCGATTGAATTCTTTAACTCCGTTGTTTCTGCAAACTCTGAATTGTTGCTTTCGCATGTTGATATTGTTGGTGCGCTCTCTCTCAATTGTCCCACGGGATGTCCATACAATAAGTCTAACTATTTTGTAAAACATAGGAGAACAGTTTTTGACAAGAAACAAAAGATGGTTTGTGTAAGCACGGTTGGCTAAGTCGGGCTGGGCATATACACCAAAGTTGTATCGACCTTAGAAAAGTCGAGTACGAGAATTGAATAGCGTCGAACAAGAATGAGTTGAACTCGACTGAGTAAATTGAGACGACTATCGATAGGGGTGCTATCGAACGACGATGTTATCGTCGGTGCGATATAAGGTGAGCGTGCTTGAAATTTAAGGAATCGTTCAGACGAAAATTCGAGGAAGTAGATTGTGAATCGAATTGATAGTTTTGAAGATTTATTGAATGACTTCATCCCTGAGTGGTGTATGCGATAGCCTCAGGGATGTCGATCGATCATTGAGGATTCAGGGTGTCGATGTGTCTAACAGTAAGCGTCATACGTATGCAAAGCCTTAGATTGAGCGTCGTTGAACAAGTTGTAGCCTTAAAGTTTGACGTGTTGATTCGAACAGATTAGAAATGACGCGCACGGAACGTGCACGGGATTGAGGATTGTACGGAGGTGAAACGTGAAAACAATTGAGTAGGTGAAATTGTCGAATAAAAAGTTAGAATGTACGAACGGATGACTTGATCGAAGAAATTGACACGGATCGTATGCAAAAAGTTAGCACGATCGGAAGATAGCGTGCATGAAAAGTTTGAGTTTAAAGTTACGTGAATGACTCCGAGGATTGGATTGAATGTTGCTCGACGATTTGAGTTAGCAAGAAATATTGCGAATTGAGGAAAACATGTTGGTCGATGACTTAAGATAAACGGATGAACAATACATAAAATTGGTTTGAAAAAAATTGATGTTGTGAATGATTCGAGGGATAATGATCGAACTTGAATGGAATGTCGAGGAGATTGTCCAGTCGGAAGATAGCATCGTTCGCACGACTCGAAATTTGGTTGCAAAGGAAGATCATCAGGTTACGCATATCGTCGATGGTATTGAGGCGTATCAAAGATCGCTATACGATAACTCGGGGGTACTCTAACTCGGCGAATGACGATAGTACAAGTATTATTGTTCGGTTGGATGCCATACTTAGGATTTTGATTGAGATGAATGTTGGAGGAAAATGATCGTGTCTTGATGGTTACGTTGATAGCCACAACGTCGACGATCTTGTCTTGTACGAGTGCAACTCTAGCCTGGTACATGCGTTGCGTCGGATTTGGGGCGATCGTTTCGCGTGAGCGCTGACATGGTGATTCATGTCACGGGAATAATCGAACTCGATAAATCAGGATGCGGCAACGTTGATTGTCTCGACTTGTCGGTTTGATGCGAAGAAAAATTTGAGGATGTTTAGACTTGCGATTGATGAATAAAATAAACTTGAGGATTAAGTAGGTCCAATCCGCGTATCAAAAATGAATTAGTCTAGACTCGAACAAGAGTTACGTTCCGATGAGGATGATTATCCCGCGGGAGCATGCATGGTGATTCATGCCCAACGTAGAAAATCTGATTCGCGTGAGATCGGGGCACAACGTATTGTTAAGTCAGATGACCTTGTGATCGATTTCGTGAATTGGGATAGACGACTTAGGAAATATAGAATGTTAAATTTTGGTTAGCGATGAATTGTGTCGTAGCGTACTTGATTTGAGAAATATTGATAGACGATCTATGTCGAACGTGTTTGAAGGGATAGACTATATACGATGACTTGTTGAATGAGCGATTTTGATACGTCATAAAATTGGTTGAACGTGAGTTGTCATAGGATGGCTTTGCTGAATGACTCAGACCCCGTGCGACAAATGTTGGGATGTGTGTAGGCAATCTATGCTCGAAGTTTAGAAATCGGAGTGATACGAGCTTGGATAGAAAACCCCGTACTATCAATTTGGTTTGACCTTAGGATGGGGTCAGTGTTGATATCGTTGTTTGGGAACTATGATTCCAGTACTGACGGAAAGACATAGCCTAGCGGTTAGGCAGACGTCCGAGTGCGAAGCGATAGGATTTGTGGAGGCACCACTCGCGAGTATCGGTTGAAATGCATGTATATCAGGGACGCTTGAATATGTACACGAACCGACTCGGGTGGTGATGGCGGAATTCGCTATCACGAGGCTTGGTTGAAATGCATGTATTTTGGAGACGCCTAAGATATGTTGTAAAACCCCTAAATTTCTACTATGATTTTTTTCTAAATTAATTTTGAATCAACTTTTATTTTCTAAATTGTATGTCGCGTACGAGTTCGCGATTTTCGTATTTGTACGTAGCATGCGAAATTGCGAGATGATATATATTTTATATACAATTATTTTTAAAAGATTCCTTTGCATAGAAAATAAGTATTTATTTGCCGTGCCGCGATTGTCAAAATTTATTTTATTATAAAAGGGCTATTAATTATTTTATTGGTAATTTAGAAAAATATGATTTATGTAAATATTCTATTTGCAAGGTACATGAAATTTAATTTCGTGTATATTTTAGTTTTCAAAAACCTAATTATTCTATTCAATTACAAAATAAAGTATTTCAAATATTTAAATATTTATTGTAATTTTTGAAATTAATTATTATCATTATTTTATTATTTTGAAAAAGATATTTTAAATATTGTTTGATTTCATATTTAATAAATTGCGATGATTTAAATTGAAAAAAATGTTATTGACTTATAGCTTTAAATTTAAAAATAATTTTAAACGAGTTTAAATAAATTTGAATTTAATATTATTATCTAATGGAGGGATTTAAACAATCCCAATCCCTATCCAACTGGGAATTCCCACCTCCTATAAATAGGAGAGGTACTCCTCCATAAAATTTTTACAATATTGTGCATCGTGTCTGTGCCTCTACATCCACTATAATTTCTATTACAAAAACACTGTCCCCGTGTCCGACACACCGAACACCATCTCTCTTCATTATCGGTGTCATGCAGGACACGCACGACCCGACCCTAACCCTAATCTGAACCATCACCGCCACCCGTCTCCATCACCAGCACATTCCCATCCAATCTCCTTTGCATCAACTGCCATCCCGGCCACAGACCCCTGTCCGGCTACCCCGGCAGCATCCCCGTCATCACCACCAACCGAAACTTTCTCCGTCAACGCCAACACCATCTTTTTCGTCAACGCCACCAACATCCACCCGACGACCACCTTGGCCGGCCCCCGCCGCCATCATCATCCCCAAACCATCGGCCCCAACCCGGAGAAACGCCACAACCACCACCAGATAATAGAAAAAAGGGAGAAGGACGATAATTGCTCACCTCCGCCACGCCGTACAACCGGATCTCCGTCGCTGTGCGCTCCTCCGCGCGCAGGACCTCCGCCCGAGCACCGATCGGCCGCTTCCCGCCCGGTAGCCCTCCGCCCCGTCACCTGCGGCCACCACCTCCTCCTCTCGTCCGCCGCTAGTCCCGACCACCTCCACGCTCCGGTGAAGAGCCACTCCGGCGAAACCCTCCTTCCGTGCCGCTCCTTCAGGCCGCCCAATCTCCTCTCCGTCGAGCTACCAGCACCGACGTGGACCCCCTCTCGTTGCCCGGACTCCGGCGAGGCCGCGCGCCACCGAAACCCCTTCGTGAGTATTCTCTCTCTCTCTCTGCCCCCTTACTTCTCCCGCTCACTCACCCTCTCGCCATCTCGATTCTCCTGCTTTAATTACATCTCTCTCTTGGGTTGGGGAATGAACACAGCAGTATTCCCACACTTATTTATGCAAAATTTTCTTTTCTTTTCCTTCTTTCCAAAAAGGGATATACCATTATTAGGATTACAACTATCATGTATTGATTAATGTGTTACAAGCAGTACTTATGTCTTATATATTATGTATAGTAGTATCCCCTACATGATTCTTTTTACAAACAACAATCAGTAGTATACCATTATTACCAATATTATTATTATTGACAATATTTTAGTAAGTATTATTATTATTATTATTATTATTATTATTATTATTATTATTATTATTATTATTATTATTATTATTATTATTATTATTATTATTATTATTATTATTATTATTATTATGGTTATATTGCTATATTATTGTTAATATTTTTACTACTTTGGATTTATAAAATATTAATTTTTGCTATTTTTAAAAAGATAGTTTTCAGTCCTAAAATGTCTTTCAATAATTTATGTGCTTATCTAAATTAGTTCTACAAAAATGGTTTCCAAAGTATTATAAATGATTACTTAAAATTTCAAATTATTTTTGGTAACTAATAAATATTGTTTTCAAAGTATTATGAATTTTTATAAAATGATCTTTATCTATTTTGTTAACCTTCAAACCATAATTTGGTTTCTTAAAACCCTAACATGATTTATGTATTTATTTAAAAATTCTCCTTAACTAATAAAATATTTTTGTACTATTAACTTTTTTTCTAATTATATATTACAAACTTTTTTTTGTCGTCAACATGGTCTAAACTAAATCGTGTGTTCTATTCTCTCGAGAATTCAGGCGTCTTTACATCAAACATGACATCTTGATCATCGTACCCCACCAGGTGACACACCAGGCAAGACACCTTGCCTTTACTGTTTAATTTCTTGCTCAATATCATGCATGCTTTTCTTTATGTTGTTCTTTCAAAACTATATATAGATACAAATTATTATACTATGCAATTGGCTTAGAGTTAAGGGACCACCGTATGTTTAGTGCATCTCATAAACTGTCACGATGTGCCACAGATTGTGTGTGAGTTGTGAGTCGCATATAGATGTGGACCTACGTGCTGACTGATCATTGGTGCGTGCATGCCGTACGTTAGGATTAAACAGTATCGTGGAGACGACCCATGTATAGTATCATGGGGAGGGAGAGGACAGTTATTAGCGTAGGGGCTATATTTATTTTTACACACATTTTGGGCCGAGGGTGACTCTTATGAGCACTACCTTCTGCCCAGGGCCGATAGTGACTCGGATGAGCGCTACTTACAGCCACTCTTTATTACTTGCTTGCGTGAATCCGTTACAACCCCTGCGTAGAACATTGTCCTCAAAGTGCATATCACATAGAATGGTTAGGAACCTTTACTCATGCATACTTTTCTATTGAGCTTATTATTCAGTTTATTGGCATGATATTATGTGTCTTGTTACATTCCTCTGAGGACCTGGTGATCTCTCTAGGTGTGTGTTTTCATGATTCTTGCAGGTGCTCTAGCTAAGGCCATTCATTCCTTCGTGATGATTGCTATTGGACTCGTCATTTGCTCCGCTCGACCAATCATTTTCTTTGTATATTTCTTTCCTACTTAAATTAGTTGGTAGTGGATTTGTCTCCGCCCAACGATTGTATACATAACAAATTCAAAGTTACTTTTATATTATTATTTATCTTTGTGGATGAGATTTAGTTTCTTGGCTTTCTATATTTTACAGCTTATGTATACATACAAGGTCCTGTACTTCGTATGTATACAGCTGGCATGTCTACGTACTTAGTCCTACGTATTTTGGGACTGGAGCGTTACATGTTTTTATGGTGGCCCATGCAGGTCAAGTTTGTCGTTTCGGTTACATGACTGTACCGAGCGGACCTGCAATATAAGATTAGAGTCGAGATCTCATCCACTTACTTGACACCCTTTTGACTTCAAATTCTGAACTCTCGTTCGACCTCCTTGATTTGCATCTTGCTTGAACTCTTCCTACCGTAATCCTTATTTTCATACTTGATAGGAAGATGACTACACTAGTATATGCTCATAGGTTAAACACATGGCTGAAGGATTACATGGACCATTAATATGCATTGAGATTTTAATTGAGTCATAAAGGTATTATTTTCCTAGAAATATGATCTTAAGGATTAGTTAATTCCAAGTTGGGTAGTAGCATATTACCGCCTTCAAAGGATAGTTAGAATTTTATTTTGTTATTATAAGGTGGTATACACAAGAGGATAGCTAGATCGAGAAAATAATTTTTGGATTTACGAAATTTTTTTGAAATGGTGAAATAGTTATGATTTATTAGGGATATGAAATCAATTGAGAAATAACTTAAGTTTTTATATTGTGATGCATGATTTACGGTTAACTTTAAAAGTTTAGATTGTAATATTATAAAGTTTATCTCGAGATTATTTAAGGAGTTTTAATTATGATTTTTAGACAACTAGAGAAGACGAAAGCTTAATTTGAGAGAGCTTGAGGTTTAAAATTGAGTCGTACGATTTATAAGTTTATTTAGTTTGAGTTAAAGAAATGATGGTAAAATTTTGTTTAAATATTTGGAGGATATGAAAGCAACTTTGGAGGAAAAATTTTAAATTTTAAATTGTGTCATATGATCTATGATTTAAAAAGTTAATTATATTTCAAGTTTAAAGTCTTGATTATGGATATTTAAATTTTGGTAAAAAAAAAAGAGATTTAATTTGAGTTACATGATTTGCGATTGATGAAACGGGCTAAGAGTTTATCTCGAGGTACATTTGAGAATTGGAAAATTTTAAAAGTGATGGCTTATTATGAAAATTTAGTTGTGCCGCATTAGATATGATGAAGGATTTTTGGAATTTATTTAAAGGAAATTAAACTTTAAGTTATGATTAAATACTTGATGGAGTATCTTGAGATTTTATTTCGAAACTGTGGAGGAACTTGAAATTTGAAATTAGATCATATATTGGTAGAGGACCAAGAAGCAAGCAAGTCACCCTAAAGGGATACAAGTATCCCTCATTAATTGCCATGATAGTTGTATATACTCAAGTGTTGTTAGTCATCTACAAAATCATGTGGTTATATTTCAATTTTGACTCACTCGACATTCCCTCAAACCTAGATTTTATTGTGACTTTTTCATACTCCATCTAAGTGGCTATCACATCTTTAGAAACTGTATTCTAACTTATTTTACCTTGATTTACTCGAATCCGAATTATCATTATTTCGTGCCTTAGCTTGGTCATTTATTTTGTGTATTGATCATTATCTCATGAACTCCCACTTTCTATTTTAAATTCTTTTGTGTTCTTTACCGTGACTTGGATATTTGGAGCACAACACTAGACTTTCCCTTCCAACAAATTTCATATGCAAGACCTAGACGAGCCCACCTTCACATAGGCATATCATGCCCCACCAAAACACGTCCCCTTGTACTATATATATATATATTATTTTGATGCGACTTTCGAGTCGAAATGGCTAGCTATAAACCCTACCATAATACTACTGTCTATTCTGACTTCGGTTAGAAACCAAATCATGACTCAAATATTTCGGCCCAATATATGATTGATCCACTTAATTCCTTACATGCTTACTTTGTGTTATCTTGACTGCTTAATCCTCGTCCTTTTATTTTCATGCCTTATCTTCATTTACTTAGACCCATAACACCCTTTTACTCTCCATGCAATATTAGCAACCCTTACTTCTCTCCCTTCCAATTAAATCAATTTACTCATATTTCCCTATGATTCCTCCGTGGTTTATGCAACTATGTTCATTTTTGTTCTAAGATAAATTGATCATGACATCCTATGGCTAGAAAGAGGAGAGTAGTGGTATAGTTGAATAAGATGATTGAATATGCATAAGTAAAATCTTGCGGTAAAACCTATGAGGCAGAGTATATTTTATGATCAAGGGAGAGTGGATTCTTGTTCGACAAATTGGTTCTTTATTTTACGAGATGATAATGGAGCGTTTGAAGAATTTAAGGAGGGTGTAATACCTAAAAATTAATTCAGAATTTAACTATGCGATGGTTGTAAATATAAAGGTTATATCAAGGTGCGATTGATTTTACTCTTGACTAATTAAGTGAATTTTTTTTTTAAGGAAGTTTTGCAAGAGGAAACTAGTTTGAAAGAAAATATATAAGAAGAAGAGTATTAGAGATTTAGAATTTTGGACTTATCAAAATCCTACGATTATGGATATAATTATCAATCGAAGTAACCTTGAATATCTTCAACTAAATTGAGTAAGGGATTGACTAAATTATTTTGGAAAACTTTGAAAGACGAGATTTGGTTTGAGGAAAATAATTGCTAAAGATTGATTGAATCCAAAATTTTAAATTAAAGGCGTTCTATTAGGAGATATCGAAGGTATATATGGGTTGACATCTAATATCTTGTTCATAAATCTCAAAGTTAGGAAAGTATGTTTTGCAAAAAAATAAAATAATAATAAGTTTGATGGAATATCAATTGGGAGAAGAAATAATTTTTGAAGATTAGTAATAAAAGGATAATGACGATTCAAAGAGTTATCGGAATTGAAAACCACAAGTGACTCGAAACTAACGAGCTCGTAATCAAGATTTGAGGTAAGGAAGTTATTACCCATTGACAAGGTTGCAAGTTTATAGGATAATGTAAACATTGGTTGATTTAAACACTCATAGGTTGTCATGCATTGACCATCTTCGAGCTGTTGATTCTATTCGACTAGAACTATCTAAATTACCCGTTTCTCCATCTTTCTTCGACCGAGGATTTAAACCACGATTTTATCGACTAAATTCTCCCAATCCCCTTCGCCCTACCTGCCCGAATTACTCCTAAATTTCGAGGACGAAATTCTTATAAGCTGGGTAGGATGTAAAACCGCTAAATTTCTACTATGATTTTTTTTCTAAATTAATTTGGAATCAACTTTTATTTTCTAAATTGTACGTCGCGTACGAGTTCGCGATTTTCGTATTTGTACGTAGCATACGAAATTGCAAGATGATATATATTTTATATACAATTATTTTTAAAAGATTCCTTTGCATAGAAAATAAGTATTTATTTGCCGCGTCGCGATTGTCAAAGTTTATTTTATTATAAAAGGGTATTAATTATTTTATTGGAAATTTAGAAAAATATGATTTATGTAAATATTCTATTTGCAAGGTACATGAAATTTAATTTCGTGTATATTTTAGTTTTCAAAAACCTAATTATTCTATTCAATTACAAAATAAAGTATTTCAAATATTTAAATATTTATTGTAATTTTTGAAATTAATTATTATCATTATTTTATTATTTTGAAAAAGATATTTTAAATATTGTTTGATTTCATATTTAATAAATTGCGATGATTTAAATTGAAAAAGATGTTATTGACTTATAGCTTTAAATTTAAAAATGATTTTAAACGAGTTTAAATGAATTTGAATTTAATATTATTATCTAATGGAGGGATTTAAACAATCCCAATCCCTCTCCAACTGGGAATTCCCACCTCCTATAAATAGGAGAGGTACTCCTCCATAAAATTTTCACAATATTGTGCATCGTGTCTGTGCCTCTACATCCACTATAATTTCTATTACAAATACACTGTCCCCGTGTCCGACACACAGGACACCATCTCCCTTCATTATCCGCGTCACGCAGGACACGCACGACCCGACCCTAACCCTAATCCGAACCATAACCGCTACCCGTCTCCATCACCAGCACATTACCATCCAATCTCCTTTGCATCAACTGCCATCCCGGCCACAGACCCCTGTTCGGCTACCCCGGCAACATCCCCGTCATCACCACCAACCGAAACTTTCTCCGTCAATGCAACCACCATCTTCTCCGTCAACGCCACCAACATCCACCCGTCGACCACCTTGGCCGACCCCCGCCGCCATCATCATCCCCAAACCATCGGCCCCAACCCGGAGAAACACCACAACCACCACCAGATGATAGGAAAAAGGAGGGAGGACGATAATTGCTCACCTCCGCCGCGCCGTACAGCCGGATCTCCACCGCTGTGCGCGCCTCCGCGCGCAGGACCTCCGCCCGAGCACCGATCGGTCGCTTCCCGCCGTCCGGTAGCCCTCCGCCCCGTCACCTCCGGCCACCACCTCCTCCTCTCCTCCGCCGCCAGTCCCGACCACCTCCGCGCTCCGGTGAAGAGCCACTCCTGCGAAACCCTCCTTCCGCGTCGCTCCTCCAGGCCGCCCAATCTCCTTTTCGTCGAGCTACCAACACCGGCGTGGACCCCCTCTCGCCGCCCAGACTCCGACGAGGCCGCGCGCCACCGAAACCCCTTCGTGAGTATTCTCTCTCTCTCTCTCTGCCCCCTTACTTCTCCCGCTCACTCACCCTCTCGCCATCTCGATTCTCCTGCTTTAATTACATCTCTCTCGTGGGTTGGGGAATGAACACAGCAGTATTCCCACACTTATTTATGCAAAAAAAATTCCTTCTTTCTAAAAAGGGATATACCATTATTAGGATTACAACTATCATGTATTGATTAATGTGTTACAAGCAGTACTTATGTCTTATATATTATGTATAGTAGTATCCCCTACATGATTCTTTTTATAAACAACAATCAGTAGTATACCATTATTACCAATATTATTATTATTGACAATATTTCAGTAAGTATTATTATTATTATTATTATTATTATTATTATTATTATTATTATTATTATTATTATTATTGCTTCTACTATGGTTATATTGCTATATTATTGTTAATATTTTTACTACTTTGGATTTATAAAATATTAATTTTTGCTAGTTTTAAAAAGATAGTTTTCAGTCCTAAAATGTCTTTCAATAATTTATGTGCTTATCTAAATTAGTTCTACAAAAATGGTTTCCAAAGTATTATAAATGATTACTTAAAATTTTGAATATATATTTAAAATTATTTTTGGTAACTAATAAGTATTGTTTTCAAAATATTATGAATTTTTATAAAATGATCTTTATCTATTTTTGTTAACCTTCAAACCATAATTTGGTTTCTTAAAACCCTAACATGATTTATGTATTTATTTAAAAATTCTCCTTAACTAATAAAATATTTTTGTACTATTAACGTTTTTTTCTAATTATATATTACTAATTATATATTACAAACTTTCTTTTGTCGTCAACATGGTCAAAACTAAATTGTGCGTTCTATTCTCTCGCGAATTCAGGCATCTTTACATCAAACATGACATCTTGATCATCGTACCCCACCAGACGACACACCAGGCAAGACACCTTGCCTTTACTGTTTAATTTCTTGCTCAATCTCATGCATGCTTTTCTTTATGTTGTTCTTTCAAAACTATATATAGATGCAAATTATTATACTATGCAATTGGCTTAGAGTTAAGGGACTACCGTATGTTTAGTGCATCTCATAAACTGTCACGATGTGCCACGGATTGTGTGTGAGTTGTGAGTCGCATATAGATGCGGACTTACGTGCTGACTGATCATTGGTACGTGCAAGCCGTGCGTTAGAATATAACTGCTAATAGATTTGTGTAGAAGACTTGGCATTTATTAAGGATTAAACAGTATCGTGGAGACGACCCATGTATAGTATCATGGGGAGGGAGAGGACAATTATTAGCGTAGGGGCTACATTTATTTTTACACACATTTTGGGCCGAGGGTGACTCTTATGAGCACTACCTTCTGTCCAGGGCCGATAGTGACTCGGATGAGCGCTACTTACTGCCACTCTTTATTACTTGCTTGCGTGAATCCTTTACAGCCCCTGCGTAGAACGTTGTCCTCAAAGTGCATATCACATAGAATGGTTAGGAACCTTTACTCATACATACTTTTCTGTTGAGCTTATTATTCAGTTTATTGGCATGATATTATGTGTCTTGTTACGTCCCTCTGAGGACCTGGTGATCTCTCCAGGTGTGTGTTTTCATGATTCTTGCAGGTGCTCTAGCTAAGGCCATTCCTTCCTTCGTGATGATTGCTATTGGACTCGTCATTTACTCCGCTCGACCAATCATTTTCTTTGTATATTTCTTCCCTACTTAAATTAGTTGGTAGTGGATTTGTCTCCGCCCAACGATTGTATACATGACAAATTCAAAGTTGCTTTTATATTATTATTTATCTTTGTGGATGAGATTTAGTTTCTTGGATTTCTACATTTTACAGCTTATGTATACATACATGGCCCTGTACTTCGTATGTATACAGCTGGCATGTCTACGTACTTAGTCCTACATATTTTGGGACTGGGGCGTTACATATGTGCACGATCCATACTAAGTGATACGTTGAATCAAGTAAGACTAGAGGAATGGAAAAGTGTCGAGAATTTTGAAAATCGTATTGAAGGAAAGATTGATAGTAGCACGAGCGTGGCTCGATGATTGAGGGAACGCATAGGAGAAATATGTACGAGAAACGTAGAATGTTGAGTCGAGTGATAAGTTGATAAGTGTACTCAGTTAGTTTCGGGACGAAACTTTTTCTGAGTGGCGTATGATATAGTGTCCCGTCCCGCTCAGTCAATCGGAGGAATCGAAACGCCGACGGCGTTCGAACTTAGCCTTACAACGGCTGCTCGAAGACATCACTCGGTCGAGACGACCGCTCGCTCAGGTGGGGTAGTTTCGATGAACTCGCCTCATCTTTGCCTTCACTTAATAAATCGCATGTTTTCAACTTGTACAAGTAGGCTTAATAATAAAAGAGAGGAATCCACATAGCTAAAGGAGTAATCCCGACGGGTCGAATTGAGATAGAATATGGAAAGGTCCAACGGTCGGCTTAGAGTTGGTGCACGGCGTGCTTTGAAAATGGCACTCGGTCCTTCGTCCCGTGGCTTGGGAGAAGGAAAGTTGGTCTTCGACTCAAAACTATAAACTTGCCTAAGTCATAGGCGTCGTCCACGTAAATGCTTGACAAAGCATGCACGCTTCCGTAATGCAAGGCTTTGCATAGCCTTTGCTCGTCCCTTGGGTTAAGTTGTAGGCTTGAGTAAGTTAGGCAAAGTTATGTCGGTCGACCTAAGTCATTCCAAGTGCTGTCTTGCTCATTCTGCGGTTGTCAAGTTAAATAGTCCTACGATCCCAAGGCCCGTCATAGGAGGTAGGGCTTGGGCGACAGCGTCGTATAAGAGTTCAAATTGGCTTAAGGCACGATGCACGGACCCAGTGTTTAAGGCAAGGACCACCATTGATTTGAAGTGAGTTTTGAGAAAGGACTATTAAATAGGCGTTCATGCGTTGAACGAAAGGATAAGGTAACAAGGAAGGAATGCTCGCGACCGTGGGTCGTCGAGGGGTCTCAAGGATAGAAGTCTTGACCTTGGTTTTAAAAGAGATGGTAACGTTGGTAGAGGAATGACTGTGTGAGACGTCAGTTTGTGTCGAGTCTTGCATGGTCATTTGACAACTTGTCGACAAGGGTGGTGAATCCTTGAGCGGCAACCCTTGGCCATGGGACCGACTCGACCTAGGAGGAAACAGGGTATAGTCGTGCATAAGGTTTCAGCACAGGTTAAGCGGGGACTTGCGACGGAGCTAGCTACTTGCGTCGAAAGGACCCCGATTAACAAAACTATACGTCAAGGTATAGCTTGTGATGCTAGTGGCCAAGTTCATATAAATGTCGGCAAATAGCGGCTATCCGCGTGTATGCCATTGGATTGAGTTGAGTTGAAGGTGTGTACAGTTAGAATACAAAGTTTGGGCCTAAGATTGGGTTTCAACATAGGCGTCATGCATCGACACGAGTTATAGCGTCGAGTCTCAAGTGTTTACATGTGAGTTGCAAAAGTTGGGTTTGAGTTGTTCGAGTTTAAGTCAGGAATCGCCGCAAGAAAAGTTGGTCAAGTGACACTAAGTTCACAAGTCTCAATTGGGTCGATGATGATCAAAGTAGCAAGGGCCGCTAGGCGGCAAGGGCCGCAAGGCGGCGATATGGTTAAGTCTCATTGAACTGCGAGGCACGGCCTCAGCAGGGGTTTGTAGCACGGTCACACGGAAATAGAGTCTCATCGCGTAGTTACGTCTCTGATTTTAAGCCGTAAGGCAAACACGACTCGATAGGTTAACGTTGTTGGCACAAGAAGGGGCTTGAGGCAAGGTATGAAGTTAACGTTCTCGTTGCAAGCAGGAGATGGTCTAAAGACACAAAACATGCAAGGCGTCGGTCATAAAACTGATCCTAAGGCAAGACTAGAAAGACAATTGATAGAAAGGGATTACGTTGCACAAAGTAAATTAATGTGTTGGTTTTGTATGGGTGGACGAGGAGCTCATTCCACCAGTACAGTTGAGTACTGACAACCACATAGTTTTCATGTGCAGGCATAGGTAGAAGCTCGTGGCACGGAGCTCGCTTGGATGCGTCGAGGCACGGAGTTTCTTGGTGATTCGAAGCGTGCGACCGTATGGAGTAAAGACTTATACGGGACATAATGTATGGACGTCGCCTTTCGAATCTTCCGCTGGTTCAAGCGTTGTATTGAGATAAGAGAGAGAGCTGAAAGATTTGTAATGTGAGACAAGTGTATTTGAGTGATTGTAATCTTGGCCTTGCGCCCCATTGTAACCTTGTTCAATATCAGTAAAAGAGCTTCTTTGAGTAACTTGTGTTTTGTTCTAAATTTCTGCTGCATGTTCAATGTCTCTGCATGAGACTTCTGTGCGACGACTCCGTCGCAGCCGCTGAAATCGGCCATTATGGAACCCACCTTGTACGAGCGCAATCTAGGCTCGTGCGGCATCACGTCTTAGCGAGGACAATCGCTCCTACGGGAGCGGGGCATGACAGGATAGCCCCAAGTAATTTTTGGGCTGTCCCCAGTAAAAGCTCCTCAAACTTGGGCTGTCCCCTAGTAGTGATAGCCCTAGTAATTTTGAGGGTGCCCTTAGAAAAACCCTTTTCTTTCCAACCTAGATTGTGTGAAAATTGTGGGTGAAACATATAGTCATACTCTCGTCGGATTCGACCGTTATTTGGTATGTCATCGAGTCAATAGATGATTAGATTTTCAAACATTTTTCCACATATAAATATTGAATTATATGTTTTAATGTAGAAAAAATGCATATCGAATAACCTGGGTCATCAAATATATTAAGGGTCTACTTGGTAACGGTGTTTTCAACGATTCTGGATTGTCTTGGAATCGATCGTTTATGAAAACCATTGCTTGTTTATTTTTTTGAGGCACTGGTTTTGATCGGCTCAAAATAGTCCAAAATCGGTGTAATGCAATTTTGGGTGGCTTTATAAACACCACAAATCGGTGGATTTTGAGTTGTTTTATTATTTTTTTCATTTATATCCTCACAAAAAATATATAACTGTAACTACTAATACTGTAAACCCCCGTCTCGATAATTGTTATTTCATTCTCAGTATTTTCATGAGATAATAAATCTTGTGTTTTATAAATATTTTTCTAAACTAATATATACTATAAATTAGTGAATTTTTATAAAGGATATGTATAGATATGATAAACTTGACTTTTAGGTGAGTTTTGTAAAACAAAATTATAAGAGGTGCTGGTTGCAAAACCAATTGATTTTAAATCCTAAGCATAAATAGCCAACTGCTATTCACAATCCTGATCAAACCAATATCGGGATTCTTAAGGGGCTTGGTTGTAAAATCCCAAAGAATTCAAACCAGCCGAATCTCTTCCCTCTGTTCGAATGAAGAGCAGTTCGAAAGGATCAAACCAAGCAATTTGGAAATCAAATTGCCTCTTATCTATTTCCCCATTGATTCGCCTATAAGTATAGAGAGGGAGTTAGCCGACTCCTGCCTGTAATGACCCGCTCTGCCCTAGCGGAACGCCGATTCAAATGGCAAGTGCAACGACTCGAACGAGCCGTCGACCCGAAGAGTTGGCATCGACCAGATGAAGAATCGATACAAGGCTTACATTGGCCCGTCAAGAGGAATCCAGACTTAGACTTTCAAAGGCACGCTCGGAGTATCGCTCGGCCGATACGAACATCGCTAAGGTGGGTGGCTCCGATGAACCCGTATTTGCTTAGCCTAGACACATAACAATACGGACACTAATGCTAGAATCACTAGGCGATAACACCGCGTATGCTAATAAATGACTCAACGCACCTAGCTAAGGGAATAATCCCATCTTTTATGCTTGTATAGAATATGGAAAAGAACATGGAAAATGTGAGAACTCTCGCACCGCGCTCCATGCTCGTGCTAAGGCACAAGCTTACGTGCAAGTCCCTTATGCGTTCAACAATGAAATAATGAATGGTTTACAACAATAAAACGGAAGACTATCAACATAGTCGTTCCGAGTAGAGTATAGCAACATTAAAAGACTATGGGACCGATGGGTCGCCAAGACGACTCCCGCACGAGGAGTTGTAAAAATGTATGAATGAATATATGAACGAATAAGTTAATGAATGAATCGACGAATGAATAAATGAATATGTGAATGAATCAATGAACGAACGGACAAGTGAAAGAAAGAAAAGAAAGAGTGAATAAAAGATAAGAAAGAAAGGAATGGTTAGCGACAGGTATGACGGGCACGTACAACGGGGCTCGCTACCCGCGCTCCACGGACGCCAACCTGGTCGATAACGCATTATGGCTAAGGGTTAGCCTACGGCTCGAAGACAGTCGTTAAGTTAAAAAGGACAAATAATACGAAATGGTCATGGACAATCCCCTCGTATACGGGAGGTGGGAGATATAAGGCATTTCTGCAGCATGATCAAAAGGAGGATCGTGGCCGGCCTAGGCGGAAATCAAAGGGGGCTTACGGGTTGCCTGGGTATGGGCTTGGTCACTCGGGGGACGTAAGTGCAGGGTATTTCAAGACACTATCAACGTGTACCAGCCCGCACGCTCTGAATAGTTGCGAAATACCAAAGAAAAAAGGGTCCAAAATGGCTTGTGATGCCAGCGACCGGTGCATATAGATTTAAGTGGGCTTTGCTGGTGGCAATCCACGTACAAGTCCTTGCATTGAACAAAGTGGTCTAAGTTAACTAAATGAAGTACCTTCTGAACAGGCTTGAAATATAACACACAAAAGGATAAAGAGTACTTCGTGAAATTGAGTTAGGAAATACGCCTACATCGCGCTAGGACCTGAGGCAGGGACACACACTGACATTGAAAGTCTATATGAGTTATTGACTAACTTGGTTTACTTTGGACAGGAAAGGCCGGACGGCAAGTATGGGTAAGTCGTGCATGTATTTCCATGTGACACTTGAATTCGGCAACACGAGATAGGTTATGATATGTGCCATGAAATTGACCCTAAGGCAAGATTAGTAAGACAATGAATGATAGACGGTACACAAAAGTAAATAGAACGTTTTTGGTAATGATAGCATTGTGGGCGAGCTAGCCTCTCCACCAGTGCATAACAATGTACTGATAACCCCACAGTCTGCTTGCAGGATGCAGGAGACGTCGTCGGGTGCGGAGCTTCCCTCGAACGTGCTAAGGTGCGGAGCTCTCTCTGGGGCCTTGGAGCGTTGCAAGAAGCTGAAGCACCATATACAGGACATAATGTATCGGAACATCGCCATGAATCATTCCATCTTGTAAGCCATTTGGCACGCCTTTTATGTTTCAGAAAGGGAGAGTTTGAGCGATTTGTAATCTCGGCCTAGCGTCGCTTGTAAACTTCTTGAATGTCAATAAAGAGTTTGAATTTGCTTCAATTTGTGTTCAATTACTTTCCGCTGCAAATGGAAACACCCTGTGTGACTCTGTGGCCTAGCTAGAATCGGCCGTTTATGGACTTAGCCTTGCACGGGCACAACGTAGGCCCGTGCGGCATCACGCCTTAGCGAGGACGATCGCTCCTGTGGGAGCGGGACGTGACACTGCCTCCCCTCTAAACCTAGCAATACCAACTTCTTCCCTACCGCAGAACTCCTATAGAGGAAGCTTGAGGAATCACTCAAGCCCTGCTTCCGAAGCTTCAGGTACTCCCCTGTCTTTACTTTCGATCCCTGTTATGGTATGCCATATGTTTGATCCAATGTTCAGGTAGACTTTCCAGTACCCTGTAGATATTGACAGGCGAGTATAGGCATGGTGTAAGTCTTTTATAGATGTACTAGATGTATTGCAATGGTCATAAGAAGATCCCAATGGGAGAGGGTTTCTCTGTACTCCTGGGTCATTCAGATCTGTATCTCACCTAACAGGGATGATATGTAGAGTTAGAGGGTGAAACCAAGTCGAGTGTACCGGGGTAAAGCCTAATGCATATGCACATTTGACCCATAGGTAAACTGTGATGGATCCTATATCTCAACTACCTGTACCTTAGTTGGAAACCTTGGGGTCTCTAGTTGAGAGCCTATGATAAATAGGTTATTTTAATGCTACAAGAGACAGAGTACAGGATGCTTAGGGGTTAGGGACAACAACACTAGTACATGTGGTAACAGAGTGTCATGCATTTCCATTTAGCTCATAAGCACATACAATACACCTGAACTACTTTACTGTACCCATCTTACTTTTCCCTTTGCTACATTACCTACATCCCTTTGTTTAGACATATCCTGCACCTTCATTCATTCAAGCATCTTCATAATGAATGATCCTAGTAACAAGAATGATAGCTCTTAGGAAATGGCAACTGTGTGAAGTATTCTAACACCTCTCCTAATAAATCTCTTAAGGATACACCGTTCAATGTAACCTTCTTACATCTTCTTCATGCAAGATTTCTCTAAATTCACAACCTACAGGTTACTCGAGCACTAACGATGTATCAGAACAGTAGAGGGTAAGTCCTGTACCTGTAATGATTATAGTTTTGCTGTTGTTATCCTTTCAATTGACTCATCTCTATTTTTAGTACAATAAACATACCCCTGGTATTATCCCTTTTCCATTCCATCTTTCAGTGGTATGGTGGCACTGTTGTAGCCATTTTAGTAGCCTGAGAGTATGGCCAGTAGCTCAGATTCAGGGCATTTTAGACATCGACATCTTATTATCCTTTCACTGATACATCCAGATATCAGTTACATCCCATCTGGGTGCAGCCTTAGAATATTTGATTTCAATCCACATTTGATATGCCAAGTGTTGCAGCCCCTTGGCTTGTTTCAGTCCTAGAATAATATAGGTTAAGTCGTTAATGTAATCCTTTCGATATAAACAGTATTACTCTTTCCTGTTCCTCTAGGGACACCAATTGTAACCACCTGTGTGCTTGTAGAGTCCAAGGGAATGATGGAAAAACTGGAACAAGAACCATGCATGTCCATTGGATAATCGAGAGAGTGGTAAAGGTTAGTACATATTTTCTTACAAATCAAGGGACTTTGCTTACTGTTTGGTGACCCATACTCGAGGTTGTTCCTGTGCTTCCTCATAACCACAGACTGTGCATATGAGAGTTAGAGTAGACAAGGTATTGTAGTGCCCTTACCCTACCATAGGGGTCTTCTCATATGTATCAGTATAAGTATCTTGCCAACATCAAAACCAATGTGTGGCCAGTCCCAAACTTGAACAAAAGTTTGAACTCACTGGATACAAGTTAGATGCCTATTAATAGGTAAGACCTACCCACTATACACAGAGGAGACAGATAACAAGTAGGGGTATACCCTCTAGACGAACCTGGATATAGGGAGTGCTCAAGGAGTCCATATAGTTAACTGCCTTAAACGATAAATAGTGCATTAGCAATAATAGGGAAGGGCAATGTGAGTATCAGAAGGTTGAAGTTGGGGGCCTCGTGTAATAAATGAAGTAATCAGTAAGGGCTTAAGCAATGGAGAGTAGTACTAGTTGAGGCCTTACTATGGCTGACCATGACCTATGAACAGAGGTATAGAAAATATAGGGTGGATTGACAGTTGGGATATAGTGTACCAAAAATATGGGAAGATATTAGTAGCTGCCACCTAGTACATTAAATTCTAATAACAAGTAGTACCCATAGAGAGCAGATGGTACTTAGCCTAGATATAACCTAGTAGCCTAGGTACCCAATACATATATTCATTTACAGGGAGGTGTAAGGATAGGTGAAGTCCTGCAGGTTACAGGACAACACTAGTTAACAGCTGTAAGGAACATGTGTTCCTATGCACATGTACTAGATATGAGACCTAGTGGTAACACATGTGTAAACAATTACAAAACAGAGTGAGGTACTGGTGTATGAAACTGTTTGGTCAAATAGGCTAAATTACAGGTTGCTATATGCATAGTGATATGAGTAAAGGGCAGTAGTGTAGGGGACCTAGCAAGGTCATTTTGGAACATAGATAAATGAGTATGGCCTCATAATCTCAAGAAACCTAAAAAGGGTAACATGTCTTTTGGACAGTTAGTAAACCAATGCTATAACTTTCTAATTAAAGTAGGAATAGAGATGGGAATGACCAGGGCCTAACAAGTAAATGAATAGGTTACTCTTGTTTGTATATTGTATTTTAACTTTATAAATCATAAACAGGCTACTTGGACATCGATACGGATTGCAACCCGTGCAGCAGCTCAGGACCACAAGCATGTATACCTTGCCTTTTTACACAGCTTTATTTATATGCACTGTCTTCTTATTATTATCCAGTTTTTCTTATATTATTGACATGTATCTTTCATATCCTGCTTGTGTATTTTTATCATTGCTTTGTAGACCGTATTCACAGTTAGCTTTGCGTCTTCTTGGTCGTGTTTACTTGTGCCTTGATTGGGTCGTGCCGTGGGTCGAGAAGTCATGAACTGAACTGCTTTACCTCCTTGTCTTGAAATCTTGAAGCTAACCTGCGAGTCCACAATAGGGGCGAGGGTTAGTAGTTATCTGTGTCTTAAGCTAACCTGCGAGTCCACATTAGGGACGAGGGTTAGTAGTTATTGGTCCACACCTGTGAGCCCACACTAGGGGCGAGGGTGATGCTAACCTGCGAGTCCATACTAGGGGCGAGGGTTAGTAGTATATGGTTCACACCTGCGAGTCCACACTAGGGACGAGGGTGATGCTAGCCTGCGAGTCCACACTAGGGACAAGGGCTAGTAGTTGTTCAAATCTGCGAGTCCACACTAGGGACGAGGGTTTGAGTACTCGATTTGGTTATCCGTGACATCTTGATATGAGTTTTCTCATCCTCGTCCAGCAGTTCATTTATGTGTAGACAGTGTACAGATTCGTGTTTATTTAATGCTCAGTTTTACTTGTTTATTCTGTATTTTTCTCCATACATAATAAACTGTTAGAAAGGCTCGTTTTTATGTATCTTGCTAGTCCTATGAGGACCTGATGATTGTTTGCAAAAACAAAAGTTGATCTTTATATAAACAAACTTTGTAAAAGAAGATTACAAGAATTCTGGAAAAGTACAACTATAGGAATCCGATCAGAAGACGATCGCTTTATCCCTTGGACGATGTGAACTTTGAAGACGGTAGCCTCTGAAGTTGAAGGCAAAAGCCTCTGAAGAATGCAGCAGCACTTTGGCAAGAACTCCTGATCTCTGGTGATGATCTCTGATCTCTGAATGCGTGTATATGATCCCTCTAGGAAGGACTTGAAACTCTATTTATAGAGTTCTGGATATAACTACTTTGTAGTTATTCTGGACTGCGCAAGTTGGATTACGCTACATTGGACTGCACAGACGTCAGGTTGCGCTAGCAGTTACTTGATCGTGGGCCAATTGTCTTAGACACATGGCATTATCTGATTGAAATGCGCATGATCGTGTACAGACGGTTACTACGTAATAAGTCATTGATGGCATGAAGGCTACGTGTACTTTGTCAGTTGATAGAGTGTGCCACTTGAATTGTGCTGGCTTTGGATTGCGCTGGCTTCGGATTGCGCTAGGATGGACGGTGCTGGGCTGGATTATGCTGTAGACAGATTGTGCTGCATGTACAGCTGTCCTCGAGCACTGTGCTGCACAATACACGAACAGTTTCCTCGTTCTCCGTGTTGTCAGCTGTCAGAAGATCTGAGTCTCAGTCAGGTAATGATGACGAGGCCACATCAGCATGCGCACTTGGATGAGTACGCACTTCAGCCTGCGCAATCGAATGGTTGCGCAATCTGTCTTCTGCGCAGTTCACTTGAAGGATGTATAAATTGATTTTGATGATTTTGTTGATGGGCGCAACTTGATTTTTAGGACCTACAAGACCCCCTTCAAAGTTTTCGAAGTTTGAAAATAGTTGTCACGACCCGCTCCCGAATAATCGGACACGAGTCGGACACGCCCAGCCTTTGTTGTTAGACACAACAAAGTAAGTTGTACCAATCTAGGGAAACTAACCAGATAAATATGAACATGAAATCACAACATCTATATAAATGTGTCCCAACCAGAGTAAGTACAATATCTGAATTATTACATTCAACAAATGAAAGAAGTCTGCTAGTCTCAATACATGGAAAATAATAGGAAAAACTAAGAGAAGCATTAGGCTTCTGCAGCCTCTAGGTCACAAGCAGCTCCAGCTGGCTCAGCAGGGAAAGCAATATCCTGACCATAGTAAGTGTCGCACAAGGCCTCCATCTCACCTACAACATATCCTATTCAGGAGCGGAGCAAGTACAATTCTAGGTAATGAACAAGACATCATGATATGAAAGTACGAGGAAACATGAAAAGTACATTAAAGAACATGTGAATAAGAACATGAAGGAACAGTGTGTAAAGTACATGAAAGAACATGGTATGTAAGAACATGAAAGTACATAATATGTAAGCACCTGAAAGAACATGATATTATGGAATCACAGAAAATAAGTACAAGGTATATCTCCTGAACATGTGTGTACTATATTTGAAATATAACTAAATATGTGACCGGCTAGGGTAAGCACATGAAAGCACATGAAATGGTACGGCTTAGGACCCGCGTGCACGATGCGGGGTCTAAGCTAAACACACCTGAGTTGTTTCTTTGGGATTGGTCACATAGATAGTATATTTCCCCACCCCAGGTACAAGTAATAAGAACAAGAAACATGAGCACCAGAAAGTATATGACGTGTTGCAATGTGTCAATCAAGAAAGCACAGGATATAATGAAATGCACAAGACCGTAGATTGTACTTGCCTTGCTCCAGGAGAGTACAAGTAGGCAAAAGAGCTAGATATCCTCCTGTATGTAATAATGATGTGTACAAGTTGGTTAATAAATAGCTAATTCTAATTGGTTTATCAAAAGATTCTAATCACAAATAAATCCTAATATAAACCTTAGTTCAATGGTTTCCTATAGAGTATCAATATTACTCACTATATTCTAGACTAACAAGAACTTTAAATAAAGCTAAATACATGATTTTCTATGAGACAATTGTTCAAAAAGTAAACTTAAAACAATGGTGGAGATTTCTTAATTGTCAAGGCCATGCTTATGCAAACTCAAGCAATTGGGAACTCAAATGCTAATCTACAAAAATCAGATTAGCCAATACATCTAATAGTGAATACAATTCTAGTTATACCTTAGGTTTAATCTTGAACTTATTCTAGGTTCAAACTTGGACTTCATTCCTAGAATTCATTCCTGGATTCCTGAGTCTACACAAGATTACATTCCTGAGTTTAACACAGGATTACATTCCTGAGTTTAACACAGGATTACATTCCTGAGTTTAACACATGATTACATTCCTGAGTTAACACAGGATTACATTCCTGAGTTTAACACATGATTACATTCCTGGTTTCTCACTGGAATAATATCAAGTGTCTCAGATTTCCTGAGACACTCAAGTCTCAGGTTTTCCTGAAACTCAACAGTCATCTGAGTTTGCTCTCAGGTTTTCCTGAGACAACATCCTCAAGTCTCAGATGTTCCTGAGACACTCAGGTTAGGTTCCTGAGAATGAACACTCTCCAGTTCTTAGTCATCCTGAGACACTTAAGTTTCTGAGAATGAAACTCTCATGTGATCCTCAGATTACCCATACTGAAATTGAATGGTCAGTGTTCCTACTGAGAACAACTTCTCAAATTTAAATCGAGAAGTACTCCCAACTTCACAACATCCTACCAATCATTCAAACCATAAATCAATACCCTTCCTGCATTATGGGTCAGTCACTTATAGTTCAGCTTATACAACATTAGTCATCATTCCTAAACTAAGCTTTCACTCACTGATCTGCCAGGGAGAGTTAACCATCAGTCCAAATGTGAAAGTCATGTATAATGTCAATATGTACTCAATGTCATATCACAGGTTTTAGGAATGCCTAAACAGAAATTTCTGTCTTGGTCTTTAATATTCTAATACCAACCATCATGAGCTCAAGACTTAGTTTCCTAACCAAAATCAATGCCAGTCCAATACCCAGAACATAAACAGCCTATAGCAGGGATTATCAAACAGTCCCAAGAACATAGTTCAGCTAAGAACATAATGGCTTTCACTCAAAGTATTTAGTTTAAACAAAAATTAGGAATGGACATCTTTGTAACGTTCAGTCCTGAAATGGACTGATACCATCAATCCCAGGTTACATTACCTATCAATACTCATTACCAATAAGCATTGGCCCCCTTAGCAACCATGTTATCAGTTTGAAGTAAAAATTAGTACAAGTCCTAACTGAAATTGATTCCTATATTAAGCTTGACTGAATCTCAGCATTCAAGAGTAACTCATCTCAGAGATCACTCCTCAGTCCAGTCTACAGTCTAAAACAATAGTCCTATTGGCAACCTACAACCAGTCTCATGTGAATTCACACATCAAATTTATGTGAAATCACACAACAGTGCTTATGGAAATCATATGAATCTTTCTCATAATAGTATATGGAAACATATAGATTACTCTCATGACAGAGTATATGGAATCATATTTCAAACCACAGTATATATACCTCTACAGGATATCTGAAATTACAAGGGACAAATCAATCTATACTGCATTGATACAGAACACAGTGCTTGCCTAGTTGGTTCCATTCCTATACACTCTGTTCAGTCCTTCAATGCTTAGATACTCCTTCATTTTGATTCAACAGTAGTGATAGGATACTGCACAGTGCACCCACATTACCTAGTCTTAATAAGACATAAATTCCCAGTCTTAACAAGGATATTTAGATAAGGTTCAATCAAATAAGATCTCCTACTAGCCTAACTAAATCCTGATACAGTCCTTTCCCAACTATTCAAAAAAATAATTAATTTGACTAACATTGTAAATGAAGTAAATAGAGATTACCTGAAGAATAGGACCTGAATTTGCACTTGGGCCACAACTGATACTTAGCGACTCGACTAGGTCCAACTTAGTCTCCTCTGAGGCAAAACATCAAACAGTAGCATGATAAAACAAGAATGATCAATTCTCAATCATCACATCAGGCAAGACACAAGGATTTTTGGAAATTATAGGATCAGATACTTACTTTGTATCTATCTCAATATTCCTTCAATCAATACGACTTGTCCCTCTATTCGATCCAGAAGTTCTAAGAATAAACATAAACATTCAAGAAAACACAAAGACAATGAGCATAGATTCTCTAATTCCAGATCTGAGAAAATAGAGCAAAGTTATCCTAATCTAAACAAGTAAGGAGTTGATTCAAGAACAGAGTATTCTCTTCCGATTGTTGAATCGAAGAATTTCCCATAGATCTAACTCGATCACAACTGTTGTGTTTCTAGGAGAAAATTGATATCAAATGCCTCGATTCAAAAGAACAACAAGAGGATCGACTGCTTACCCATTGGTTGGTCCAGGAACGATGGGTTGGATGAGGAGAAGGTGAGAATGCTGATCACTGCTGTGGAAAGGATCGATCCGTCATGCTTCCAACAGAGTTCAGATGCCCTTCCTGATCGAAGGAACGTTCGTCAGGGAAGAACTTCAAACTAGCGCCATGGCTGATTTCAAATCGAGGTGGTGAAGAAGAATCGAGGTTGCAGGAACAATGGTGTGATGGTGGAGAGAAAGGAGAAGGGAGATGAGATGTTAAATAGGCTGGATAGCTTGAGGTTCAGGCTTTCACCTTGGCGGAAAAATTTCCTTGCTCCCTCTCTGACAGTTTGTTGGAGAGGAGGGGAAATTGTCAGAGCACATGGTACTCTCCATGGCCGTTACATTTTGGAATTTTGAAAGAAGATTGATTTAGGGGAAAATTTTGTTGGTCCAGGTACTCTCCATGGCCACTTCATCATCAGGATGCCTCGAGTCCGCAGGACCCTCAGCATCCAAGGCCTCCATGGCAGACGGTGCTCTCCCAGAAGTTATTGCGACCTCGAAGTCAGGAGATATTAAAACCTCCGCAGGAACATCTTCGGGACCTTCCTCCACGGGAGACATTAGCATCGGTGGAATGCGCTCATCAGAAGAGCCTGGCCACCTCCTTCGGTGTGAAGGAAATGAAACCCACCCGTCACTTCAGGACGAACGTCGGCCGGAGTTGCAGGGGTGATAGGTGAATCCTCATCAACGAACTCCTTCGCTTTCTCCTTCTCCTTGCCGGCACCACCGCGAGGAGTCTTGGGAGCCATTCTCTCAGAGAAGAAAAAGTTAGGGTTTTGAAGAAAAAAACTCTAAAGAAAGCAAAGGCACAGAGCAGATGAACTCTCTCTCTCTCTCTCCAACCCTTACCTATTTATAGGGCTTGGTCGCACGCGTGAACCGATGACGTGTAATCTCAGCCGTCGCTTCGGGTTCCGTGAGGAGATAACAACAAATACAACCAAAAGATCATCATTAATCTTTTGGGTTACCAAGGCGTCATCATCATCAACTGAAATGAGCATGCGCCCGAACAAGCATGCGCCCAAAAATCATGCGCCCTGACCTCCATGCTTCTTATTCAAAGTATTCTAAAACTTATTCAAAAGTTTTGAAAACTTTGAAGGGGGTCTTGTAGAAGCATGGAATTTCACAACCAGAAAGCCCATGCGCCAGGCATTATATGCGCCAGAACTCAGACAGCTAATCAAATAAGCCATAGACATTCGAAGAAGGACTTTTTATTTATATATATAAAAGTCTATTACATGTCTAGAAAAGGTTGTACAAAGGAGAATTTCTACAAAGGAAGGATCCTAGATCTACAGCCAACAGCCACCATGCGCCTTCCAGATAGGCGCAGCAACCACCATGCACCTTCCGATAGGCACATCAGTCACCATGTGCTGTCAGCCAGGCGCAGCAGATGTCATGCGCCTCCAGCCAGGCGCATCCTACCATCTCTTCAGCAGCTCAGTTATGTGCATCCAGCTCAGTTATGTGCATCCCTTCAGCAGCTCAGTTATGTGCAACTCTTTCAACCAGGCTCACCTGGCCGAGCAGAGCCCATGTGCCGCTCTTCCAGCCAGGCTCACCTGATAAGTGCTTCGCCAAGCAAAGCATTTAACCCTCTGGCTGGAACCAAGGAAGAGAAGGGCACCGCAAATGCTGTGGCCAGGGGAGGCTTCGAAAGAGCCTCCAAAGACCAAGGAAGACCGTGATCGAAATCATGGCACAAGGAGCTTTCAACACAATCAAAGTGGGCGGCACCCACTTTGAAGGAAGAGAGAGCCTAGCACCACCATTCCGATCTACGGCTCTTCCGGAACAACGAAAACGAGGCCCGAACATCCCTATCTTTGGATGCAACAGGCACCTTCCGCCTGCCTCAGAAGCCCTCGACTCCGTCTTTTGGATGTAACAGTCACCTTCAAGTGCATCGAAGACAGCACGACGTCTCATCTTTACCCTCGGGAGCACTTCGTCAACAGAATGCACCCACATATCCAAGTTCATGTTGGAAGTACGTGAGGGAATGAGGAGCAAACCTTCTCTCCATGCCACTATTTATAGGCCGGGCAAATCAAACCCATGCGCCAAGTGGATGACTCTTCGAATTTTGTGCAATGAATTTGCATTAAATGGATGAACCGGACGCCTCGAATTCAGCCAAACGGCTATTTATAGCACTCGAGGAGCGAGACAGCCGTGTCATTAAAGGACATGTCGGATGCGCCAGCCAAACAGCGCATCACACGGACGCGCCCTCCAGCATCAGGCGCATCACACAGACGCGCCCTACAGTACCAGGCGTATCACAGAGGATGCGCCCTCCCTCACATCTCCATGCCGAGTGGAACACCAACCAATGTGCCCACTCAGCTGTCCATCGAACGTCACAAACATTAAATGCTGAACTGACACCAGAGTTGGCAGCACGCTTCCCAAAGTCTGAACAGTTGATAGCTTTTTCAGAGAACGAAGCGTCGGCAACGTCAGCATCATCATGACTCTATTCCGACGGCTACTGCCACGTGGCCATCCGTATGCGCCTCTACGGCCATGCATCCAAACCAGCATGCGCCTCAAAAGCCATGCGCCTCAGACCCTTCACTGATCCCTAAAGACAGAAGAAGAGTCTCCAGTTGAAGCTTTGCATGCGCCTCAAAAGCCATGCGCCCCAAACTGATCTCTGATCCCGAAAGACAGAAGGAAGGTCACCTGCATGCGCCTCAAAAGCCATGCGCCCTAAATGGTTTGTAACTCCTAAAGGTTATGAGCTGCAGCCTCCTCCTGCGCCCAGATCCAAGGTGCAGCTCACCAGATCACTACCCCCCCAAATTCGAGATCTTCAGGCCATGAGTCGACGACATGTGTCCTTTGACTCAACTCGTCCAAGATTTCAGCAACAGAAAGATCTTCTCTTCTGCTACGTGCCGGCTCACAACAGCAGTATGAAGAGTTCAACCTCCCAATCAGGGAGCATCATCTGTGCGCCCCTATCAGCAACTTCCACGTGGCGTCCCCACACACCGGCGCATCCTACATGCGCGCATGAGCAGCCAGCCTGCAAAACTATAAATAGAGGGATCTTCTCCTTCACACACATAGAATCCACAACGAACATACAAGGAATCATCAGAGAGGCAGATACAGACACTCAACGTCTTCCTCCTCTCAGCAAGCTCCAGCACCCAGAGCAATCCACGCCTTCAGAGAACCGATAACCGTCGTCAGCCGGTCAACGGAGTCAACGCATTACCACTCGCTCCATTAGCACTAAGGACCCAGCTTAAACAAAAGTGTACTCCTAGGACTACATCTAAGTCCTACATTGTAATACTGTTCTGTTTGTATTAAAGTTTTCAATCAAACAATTTTAATGGCAAACAAGCTGGCGACTCTGCTGGGGACTTCTTTCTCCTCTTCCGAGAAAGTCGTGTCACAGGCCGACGACGTGAAGGTGGGCTCCTCCCACAAGATGCTGGTCGTGCGCCTCAATCAACAGGCGTACGAGGAGTTCATTTCTGAAGGAAGTGCGAGTCCTTCGAAGCGGCTACCAAAGCCGAAGAAGATCCGCACGGCCTGGGTGCGCAAGGTCGACGCCTCGGGCACCACCACTGAAGGGGATGCAGCAATCCAGCCTTCCCTTCCTGCTGACGTTCTCAGCAACCAAGGTGCGCCCGCCGATGCAGCACATCTCCTGGGGAAGCGTACGGCCGACCACGTTCCCCAGCTATCTCCCTCTCAGGCGAGGAAGATACGTCGACGGAGCAGGGGCACAGCCAATACCCCGCACATCACCTCTGATGCGTCACAAAAGGCCTCTGTCTTTGACAGACTCACTCGCTGTAATGGCGAGGAGAATTTGGATGCTGAGTACTATGTGCCCCAGCGGGCTGGTACGAAGAAATCTAAGGCGGCACGGGCCATGCGCCACAAACGTGCTATGCCAGCAGCCGGCCAGAGGCACGCGCTCGTCATCACGCGCGCTGCCGATGGCAAGCTGTACAAGGTTGACTCAAGTGCTTCTGCACCAACAACGAGTCGATCTTCAAAGTCCTCATCTCGCTTGGGCGCATCTACTGCGTGCACAACCAAGTCGGGAGAGGCAAACTCAGTGGTCTTGAACTCCCGTGCCTCCTCTGGTTGTGCGTTTGAGGTCCGTTCAAGTCACTTCAAATGTTGTGGTTCCCTCACTACTGATCGTGATGCCTGCTTGGTATTAGATCAGGGGGCGCAGCACTCACCTGACCACCCCGACGTTTGGCCTTGCCATACGTCTGAAGGGGGTGTGAAGGCACCACTCTCCTCCAATGACCTGCACAACCTGATCACTCACAAGCGCCGGTCAGAAGAGTCGACCAACAAGCACGATGCGCCTCTCACGGGGCATACTTGTGCGGTGGTCACCATCAACTGCTGTTGCAAGGCGGCAGCTCCACCAAGACAGTCGGTCTTCCAACGACTGCAATCATCGACACCTCTCCGACGTCGCCTTGGGACAAAGGTGTCAGCTGAAGAGGAGCCAAAGGTTGCTTCATGCAACGTGGTCTCCAACTCCACATCAATCCGGAAGACGACTGCCAATTCCTCGTCTTCATCCAAAAGCCAGCCGAGGAAAACCAAGGCAGCTGTCTCGACCTCTGGAGTGTTTGAAGGCACTCGGTCGAGGAAAAAGTCCTTGGAGGAAGCTGGGGGTAGCCAGACCCTTGTTGAGCCTCCTTCCGAAGACGAAGATGTCCAAAGCACAGCTGCGGCGGATCTTCATCATCAAGACGAGATTACTCTCCCTGAAGCCCCTCAAAATGAGGATGTCCTCCAGGACACTGTCGGGGGTAGTTCTGGAAACGAAGAGGTCCTTCAAGACGGAGCTGAGGGCAAGCAGACCCTTGCAGATGCGCCTATTGAAGATGAACTCCAGAATGTGGCTGGGGGTGGCCCAACACCAGGAGAAGTGACTCCCCCGCATGAGAGTGAGGCCGAAAGCGAAGCCTCAACCAATCCATCCACTCCTGGCCGTGTCAGGACAGTATACATGGCGGAGGATGATGTCGAGTCTGATGCGCCGTCACAGGACATAGTCCAGCGTATAGACTCATTGGAGGGAGGACTCAAAACCCTCTCTGCCTCTATGCAAGCACTGACTCAAGTAGTGTTTGAGATGCGGTCGGCCTTGATCAGGACACCTTCAACTGGTCCTGACCAATGAGCTAATGGGGAGTCGAGTGTGCCCCTCCAACGGGCGCCCTCGGATACAGAAGCACCTCGGACCTCGGAGCCCTCAAACGCTCCAATCCAGATGGTACCTCCTTCCCCGACTCCTAGCTCTACGGAGGATGTGGTCGAAATGATCAAAGACCTGCGGGAGCGCTTCGAGTCCAAGAACAGGCAAGAGGAACGCCAGAAGATGGGCATTCCCCAGCCTTATCCCCTCGAGTGGAACAAGGTGGTTTATCCCCCAAAATATAAACCACAAACACTCACCCCATACGACGGGAAGGACTCTCCGCGACGGTACCTGACGTACTTCCAGTCACAGACAGGGCATCTTCCGAAGAAGGACGCGCTCCTCACCAGTATCTTTGTCGGGGCCCTGAAAGGAGTGGCGTATGACTGGTACTGCAGCCTCTCCGACAATTCCATATCGTCCTTCGACGACCTGACGCGCCTCTTCCTCGACCGCTTCTACGACGGCGGAAAGGACATGACGATGGCGTCTCTCATAGAGATACGTCAGAAGGAGAAGGAAACGGTTCAGGCGTTCATCGAACGCTTCCGACAGGCTTGCTTCAGGCTACCTCCAGGCATGCCAGAACATGCGCTCCTCTCCGCTCGCAGCATGAACATGTTGCCTGCAGTAAAGCTCTGGCTCAACTCTACTCCCCCTCCTGACTGGAGCTTCCTGATCATCGAAGCTGAAGCTGCAGAAAAGAAGGCGGCCAATGCACGTCTTCTGGGTGTCAGCTTCCCCGCCTTTGACGATAAGGAGAAAAAGTCCGCAGCTAACAGCTCCGGACGAGAAGCAAAGGGGAAACAGGCATTGACTGTTAATGCCTCAAAAGGCGCATCCGCGCCTACTCAGAAGCCTCCACTGGCACCGAGACCCAAGGAGGTTTATTCATTCAATGATGACGACACCCTGCAACTTTTCGAGATACTGAAGCAGGGTGACAAGATCAAGCTACCGGACCCAAAGCGGCCCGATGAAGTTGGGAAAGTGGACAACCCAAGGTACTGTCACTACCATCGGTTTGTCGGACACCCGACCAAGGACTGCTACGTCCTCAAGAATTACATCTAGCGCATGATCAATGCGGATGTAATCTCCGTCGACTATGAAGAGAAGACGGTGTCGGCCAATGTGGTTTCGCTTCAGTTCGGCACCTTGCCGCCAACTACCACACAAGATGGCGTCGTCCCCATCCCTAAGGCGACAATGGAGGTGGTAAACTTACCACCTACTCGTGACAATGTGAGTGGACTCACCCCGCTCACCATATCTCGAGGAGAGGTCCTCTGGGTTCACCCCGACCTCGTCTCCGAGGTGACTCAATCGGAGGTACGCCCTACCTCCAAATCAAAAGGCAGGAAGATCAAGTCTTGCCGTACAGTCTCTTCTTCAACAGAAGAGGCACTTCCAGTGCAAACACGTGCACAACAGAGCTCCCAATCCGGCGAAGCCGTCGCCGAGGTGGTGCCTCCTAGCACCATCCCTGAAGAGGGTCCATCTAAGCCCTCAGCAGCCAATAAGCAGAAGCAGGTGGAGGCCCGTTTTGACAGACCTCTACGGAAGGAGAATGCTTCGGGGCTGTCCAAGCCTCACAACTTCGACATTCTGGCACAATTAGCCAGTACACCTGCGCACCTGTCTTTGTTTGAGCTCCTGCGTCTTTCTAAAGATTCCCGAGAAGCTCTCTGCGAAGCTCTGAAGGACGCTGAATCCTTTCTCAGTCAGGTCAAGCAGCCTGAAGACCTCCCAACTACTTGTGCGCACTGTCATTGTGCGGATGAAGTTATCCCAAACATAACTTTCACTCAACAAGACATGCTGCTCAAGCATCACCGACATAACCGACCGCTGTATTATACAGGGTACATTGGCTCGGTCAAGGTGAGCCGGATTCAGATCGATCCTGGGTCTTCCCTAAGCATCATCCCGAAGGCGCTGCTATCTAAGCTGGGGATCCCGATGTACCGACTGGCGCCCTCCAATACAACCATCAGTGGCTTCAATGCTAGCAAGAGCGAGCCATTGGACAAGATCCGACTGAAGTGTCACATTGGCAGCCTCAAAACTGAGGTGACTTGTTATGTGGTAGATGCCGAGGTCAACTACAACATCCTGCTCGGTCGACCATGGCTGCATGAGTACATGGTGGTGCCCTCTACGCTCCACCAATGCATGAAGTATGTATCCACCAATGGCGTCATCCGGACGGAGTTTGCAGACATCGATCCTTTCAAAGGGATTGAAGCCTACTTCACCGATTCCGACTTGTACAAGCCCATTGACGAGGAGGAAGCCAACGACGCAGATGATGAGGCAGAGACGGCAACAGAACCTGACATAGAGCCTGAGACGACTCCCGACGCCCCCCTTGAAAATCCGACTGAAGGGGAAACCACCCCAGAAGGCGCCTCCAACGAGCATCAAGCTATCAGGGAAAGCGCCGGCTCGCGAAGCACCCCTGAAGATACGCCTCAAGGGAAAGCCACCTCAAACATCGGCTTCCCTGGTGACAAAATTACAAGGGAAGGCACCACTCACCGGAGGCGTAGCCGAGGTGCCTCTCAAGGTGCGTATCAAGGGCAAGCCGCCGCAGTCATCCAAGGTGTCAGAGAAGGCTCATATAACCCTCTCAGACCCCAAAGCTGTGTTGGACTCTCCTAGTCTGCCCCCAGTTCTTACAGACGAGGAGCTTGGTGATTATATCTCGGCTGACGTAGAGGCACCCTCCTTTGACAATGTAAACCCACGGGATAAGATCTCGTATTTTATCAATAATAGAGTGTCTTTTAATTATTCTTGTCTTCCATACTGGAATGCCATGTATACATTAGACAACGCTCTACGGTCGTTGCAAACACAAATAACGACCGTCTACCATAATCGAGTAGTCCCGTCTCAAGGAGTCTTCATAGTCCCTCCACGGAGCCGAGACCAAGGCACCATCATCTCGGGCAAAGTCGAGCGTCATCGGGACCTCCCGTCAATCGAGCCCGAACCTGATACCGGCAGAGTACAAGTCTATCAGTACATGGATACGGCAAAGCACATCATCCAAAAGATGGGCTACGACTTGAAAAGCAACAAAGGCTTAAACTACGGCAAGGGTCGGCATCTCCCTGTCCGGCTTTCGATGCCCAATGGAAAGCCACAGGACTATTATAATCGGACTGGACGAGGGTTAGGCTATGTCACGCCGCCACCAACCCCAGAGAGTTCAGATGCAGAAGACATAGAACATTCCCACTCGTCCGAAGCATCGACTTGGGATTCTGATACCAGTATCGGATCAGTCTTCAGGAAAGTGCTGTCAGCTAACATGACGTCAGCACAACCTCAAAAAGGTGAAGGCGAAGACCAAGCGCCAGAACCCTTCGAAGAAGAACCCTGGGCCCAACGCCTAGGGGAACAATGGGAATCTCGTTTTGAGCTTCGCGAACCTCCCCCCGAAGACGAAGTCGAGCAGATCGACCTCGGGGAGGGGTCTTCTTCCAAACCCATCTTCATCAGTAAAAGCCTGGAAGGAGAAGATCAAGAATCTTTTATCCAACTGGCTAAAGAGTATATCGACGTCTTCGTCTGGAGCTATGAAGACATGCCGGAACTTGATCCACAGATCGCAATGCATAGGTTGAACATCTTACCTGATGCCAAACCTGTCAAACAACAGCAGCGACGCTTCCGTCCGGACATCATGAATGCCATCGATCAGGAGGTAGACAAACTCTTGACCAGCGGCTTCATCCGTGAGGAACAACACCCGGATTGGGTAGCCAACATCGTTCGTGTCACCAAGAAGAACGGGAAGATACGAGTCTGTATCGACTTCAGGGATCTCAACTCTGCTTGCCCGAAGGACGAATTCCCGCTTCCAATCACTGATGTGATGATCGACAACACATGTGGCTTTGAGCGCATGTCCTTCATGGACAGGTATTCAGGCTACAATCAAATCAAGATGTTTCCCGATGACGCAAAACACACGTCATTCAGGACTCCAAAGGGTGTTTTCTGCTACACAGTAATGTCCTTCGGCTTGAAGAACGCCGGCACGACATACCAGCGAGCTATGAGCACCATCTTCCGTCAACATCTTCGCAAGACGGTCGAATGCTATGTTGACGACATCGCAGTCAAGAGTCGCCTCAAAGGAGATCACCTACAGGACCTGAAGACGGTCTTCGATCTCATGCGGGCACATAAACTCAAAATGAACCCCGCTAAATCCTTTTTGGGGGTTTCTAGCGACAAATTCTTGGGTTTTGTCATCACAGCGAAAGGCATTCATGTTGATCTTGAGAAGACCAAAGCCATCCTCAACATGGACCCTCCGAAAAACCATCGAGAACTTCGGGGCCTACAGGAACGTCTGGCATATATCCGGAGGTTCATAGCAAACCTCTTCGGTAGATGTCAACCCTTTACTCAGCTCATGAAGAAGGGAGTCTCTTACGTCTGGACAGAGGAGTGCCAAAAGGCTTTCGACGACATCAAGGCTTACTTAACAAGCCCACCAGTCCTGGTAGCGCCAGTCGCCGGCAAACCATTTCTCCTCTACGTCCGTGCCATGGATCATTCTCTTGGCGCTCTGCTGGCTCAAAACAGCGATACAGGCTTCGAGCAAGCAATCTACTATCTCAGTCGAACACTCATCGGGGCCGAACACCGGTACAACCCCGTCGAAAAGGAGTGCTTGGCTTTGGTGTTTGCCATCCAGAAGACTCGTCATTATGTCTCGGGTCAGACAATTCATGTCATTTCCCGAGTCAATCCGCTCAGAGTCCTCATGACGAAGCCAGGATCATTGAACTCCCGGCTGGCTACATGGGCGATCTTGCTAACACCGTACAACATGGTATTTGTGCCGCAAAAAGCTGTTAAGGGTCAAGCTCTGGCTGACTTTTTGGCTGTACACCCCATCCCAGAATCCTCAAAACTCTATAAAGATATCCCGGATGAGGTCCAAGAATCCAACGTCACCGAAGGAAGCTCCGTTTGGCGGATGTTCTTCGACGGCGCTTCGAGAACAGGCCCCAAAGGCCAAATCATCGCAGGAGTGGGGGTAGTCTTAGTCTCCCCCGATCAGCTGGTCATCCAGCGTGCGTACTCTCTTTCGAAGCCGTGCTCCAACAACGTTGCCGAGTACAACGCACTCGTCATGGGACTCCAGCTCGCACAACAGCTGGGGGTCGACCATCTGGAAGCTTACGGCGATTCAAAACTCGTCGTAAACCAGGTTCGGGGACAATACGAAGTTCGCCATGAAGATTTAATCCCTTATCATGAAGTCGCGTTGAACATCATTTCAACCTTCACCGGGTTCTTCATTGAACATGTCTCCCGTTTACAAAACTTGGAGGCCGAGGCTCTGGCCGGCCTCGCAGCCTCATTAGCAGCGCCCTTCGGGACTCAACACTATATCACGGTAACAGGACGAGATCTGATTTGTCCCAGAAACAACCTATGCTTGCGGGTGGCTCACGCCATGCCGACAAACACTGGTGTTAATGTCCGAGACTGGAGGTTCCCGTTCATCGACTTCGTTGTCTACGGAATCCTTCCAGAGGACCCGAAGGAAGCCGTCTCAGTCAGGAGACGCTCTCTTCGATTCTACTACGATACAGCTACCAAAACGCTGTACCGACGCTCCTTCGATGGGCTCCTCCTTCGATGCCTGTCCAACGAAGAAGCAGCCGAAGCTCTTCAAGAAGCTCATGACGGAACTTGTGGAGCTCATCAACCCGGTCCTAAGTTGCAAGATCGACTGCGACGTATGGGCTACTACTGGCCAACCATGGTTGCCGATGCTGTCGAATATGCCAAGAAGTGCCATGCGTGCCAACTTCATGCAGACTTTATACATACACCATCGGAGCCGCTACATCCTACAGTCGCCTCCTGGCCCTTCGAAGTCTGGGGCATGGACATTGTAGGGCCAATCACCCCTCCTTCATCGAGAGGACACCGTTTCATCCTGGCTATCACCGACTACTTCTCCAAATGGGCGAAAGCAGTTCCACTAGCAGAAGTAAAAAGCTCCAGGGTGGTCAGCTTTATCAAACACCATGTCATTTACCGTTTCAGAGTACCCCGGCGGATTATCCATGACAATGGTCCTCAGTTTATCAGCCACATTTTCAGCAGGTTCTGTGACAAGAATTGCATTCAGAACGTGACCTCAACCGCCTACAATCCGGCAACAAACGGATTGGCTGAGGCATTCAACAAAACTATCGTTAGGCTGCTCAAAAAGGTCATGTCATCCAACAAACGCGACTGGGACGAAAAGCTTGGCGAATGCCTTTGGGCCTACCGCACAACGGTACGGACCCCAACAGGCAACACTCTATTCTTCCTGGTCTACAGGAGCGAAGCAGTACTGTCTCTCGAGATACAGATACCTTCGCTCCGCGTAGCAATCATAAACAAACTCACAGAAGAGGACAATCAACGTCGTCGTCTGCGGGAACTGGAGGCACTTGACGAAAAGCGTCTCCTAGCTCAACAACGCATCGAGCTCTACCAAGCCCGTATATCACAGGCTTTCAACAAAAAGGTCAAAAAGAGGACTTTCCAAGTTCACGACCTGGTTTTAGCAGTCAGAAGACCAATGGTGTTGACCCACAAGACACCAGAAAAGTTCGAGCCCAAGTGGGAAGGACCTTTCATCATAGAGACGGTATACTCAAACGGTGCTTACCGCCTCGCCAAACCCAATGGGGACTTGTTCATAATGCCCATCAATGGCAAGTTCCTAAAGAAGTACTATTCTTGACATCCTCCAGACATGTACTTCCTCAAACAACCTCTTTCCACAAACTCATTCGCCTCCGGAACCCAGCTGTTCCGTGGCATCTTCCAGTAGAAAGATAACCACATCCATATTACCTCTGAGTTGTCTCTCTACACCCTACAAAGCAGAATCTTACACTTCGTAAGCCTACTTTACCCTTCATGTTTACCACGTCCACATTACCTCTGAGTAAACATCTTGTACAAACAACCCCCGCGTTATTATACATTGATCGCAGAACTTCCACGTCCATATAACCTCTGAGTTGTTCAGCGTATCCCCCAAGATCATTCCTACCACGTCCATAATACCTCTGAGTAGGGAGATTCTATCATTCCGAACCCAATGATTGCCATGTCCACATTACCTCTGAGCAAACATAATGGTTCCTTCAAACTTATTATCTGTACCTGAAAACCAAGGTGCGCAAAAGATAATAGGTCCACACAAATCATCAAGTTCATAACAACAAAAGATGAACACATCACAAAAAAGGTTGTAGACTTCTTTATTCTTCTGAAAAAAGGAGTACAAGAAGCTACATCATCCCCCAGTAAGGGTTACAAAAGAACACAAAAGAAAAAGGGAAAAAACTATGGTCCCTGAATCTCCCCAGGATGGGCTGAGAGCTCCCTGACTCGAAGCTTTAAGTCGACTGCGCGGGCCTCCACCGTCGCCAGAACTCGTCGCTCTGCTTCTTGGCGCATCAATTCAACGGCCCCAGCGGAAGTATCACTTGCATGCTTCTCATCAAGCTGCTGTCGTTGCTGCGCCAAGGCAAGAGTCCGCTGAGTAAAAGTCGCTTCATCCTTCTTAAATGCTGCATGTTCAGCCCGGACACGCTCGACCTCTAACTGGAGTCGGGCCCGTTGGTCTTCAAGGCGGCGCATCTGAGTGTCGATATCCGCGATATTAGCTTCCAATGCAGCTCGAGTTTCCACCGTCGTCTTCATGGACTGAGACAACTGCTCTACCGCAGCCTCAGTCTCAGCCACCTCGCGCTCCCAAACGCCTACGGTGGCCTGGTATGAAGACTCGATCTCGGCGATCAGCTTCCCCTTCTCCGCATCTATCAGGACAGAGAGGTCATTTCGCTGGATGCGTTGAAGTTCCGCGAGCCGCTCATCCCGCTCAATCACCGAAGCCTCCAGAATTTCGGCCATATGGTCGTAGCCTTGGTGAATACGAATCAGCTCGATGCAGGGCATTGCCAGAGCTTTTGCCGTCGCAAAACTTCCATTGGCATCCATCACAGCAGATACACCCTTCTGCAACATTTTGTACACCCCCTCGACGAGGAATTTCACATACTCGTCTGCATCCGCCAGGACCTGCGGCGTCATCGCGGGAGTTGGAGGAGCTACTACAGTTTGCGGACCGGAAGAAGATCCGCCAACCTCAATCAGCGAGGCTTGAACCTCGGCATCAATGGGCTCTTCATCAACAGGGGCTGGACTTCTAGCCCGAGGAGCCGAAGCAACAGAAGGGGCCGGCACAGGCGTCGAAATGGTCCTCCAAGTAGAAGGAGCGACACAGGGTTCTACACCCTTACCCTTTTCAAGCCCGGAGGAACCACCGATGTCAACGGCCACCTCTTCTACCCCCAACGTCCTATCAACAGTTGGTACCTCCCTTGGCAGAATAGGGAGATTATCACTTGTCTCTTGACCCGTCGCAGCGGTCTTGACTGGCAGACGGGTCTCATCATCGAGTCCCTCAACAGGGACAGAATCTGTCGCTACCTCCTGAGTGGTAGCCGCCTCAACTTCCACGATTGAAGCCGGGGTAGGACTCGGCAATGATGCAGCCGACCTCCCCTCATCATGATAAAGAGGGGATTCAACCCTCTCCTCTGTCTCAACCATATCTGCTGTCCCCGCAGCAGATTCTTACAAGACCGGAGGAACGTCATCGGAAGGCGATGAACTCCAGTCCACTTCATCATCAGGATGCCTCGAGTCCGCAGGACCCTCAGCATCCAAGGCCTCCACGGCAGACGGTGCTCTCCCAGAAGTTGTTGCGACCTCGAAGTCAGGAGATATTAAAACCTCCGCAGGAACATCTTCGGGACCTTCCTCCACGGGAGACATTAGCATCGATGGAATGCGCTCATCAGAAGAGCCTGCCACCTCCTTCGGTGTGAAGGAAATGAAACCCACCTGTCACCTCAGGACGAACGTCGGCCGGAGTTGCAGGGGTGATAGGTGAATCCTCATCAACGAACTCCTTCGCTTTCTCCTTCCCCTTGCCGGCACCACCGCGAGGAGTCTTGGGAGCCATTCTCTCAGAGAAGAAAAAGTTAGGATTTTGAAGAAAAAAACTCTAAAGAAAGCAAAGGCACAGAGCAGATGAACTCTCTCTCTCTCTCCAACCCTTACCTATTTATAGGGCTTGGTCGTACGCGTGAACCGATGACGTGTAATCTCAGCCGTCGCTTCGGGTTCCGTGAGGAGATAACAACAAATACAACCAAAAGATCATCATTAATCTTTTGGGTTACCAAGGCGTCATCATCATCAACTGAAAGGAGCATGCGCCCAAAAATCATGCGCCCTGACCTCCATGCTTCTTATTCAAAGTATTCCAAAACTTATTCAAAAGTTTTGAAAACTTTGAAGGGGGTCTTGTAGAAGCATGGAATTTTATAACCAGAAAGCCCATGCGCCAGGCATTATATGCGCCAGAACTCAGACAGCTAATCAAATAAGCCATAGACATTCGAAGAAGGACTTTTTATTTATATATATAAAAGTCTATTACATGTCTAGAAAAGGTTGTACAAAGGAGAATTTCTACAAAGGAAGGATCCTAGATCTACAGCCAACAGCCACCATGCGCCTTCCAGATAGGCGCAGCAACCACCATGCGCCTTCCGATAGACGCATCAGTCACCATGCGCTGTCAGCCAGGCGCAGCAGATGTCATGCACCTCCAGCCAGGCGCATCCTACCATCTCTTCAGCAGCTCAGTTATGTGCATCCAGCTCAGTTATGTGCATCCCTTCAGCAGCTCAGTTATGTGCAACTCTTCCAACCAGGCTCACCTGGCCGAGCAGAGCCCATGTGCCGCTCTTCCAGCCAGGCTCACCTGATAAGTGCTTCGCCAAGCAAAGCAATTAACCCTCTGGCTGGAACCAAGGAAGAGAAGAGCACCGCAAATGCTGTGGCCAGGGGAGGCTTCGAAAGAGCCTCCAAAGACCAAGGAAGACCGTGATCGAAATCATGGCACAAGGAGCTTTCAACACAATCAAAGTGGGCAGCACCCACTTTGAAGGAAGAGAGAGCCTAGCACCACCATTCCGATCTACGGCTCTTCCGGAACAACGGAGACGAGGCCCGAACATCCCTATCTTTGGATGCAACAGGCACCTTTCGCCTGCCTCAGAAGCCCTCGACTCCGTCTTTTGGATGTAACAGTCACCTTCAAGTGCATCGAAGACAGCAAGACGTCTCATCTTTACCCTCGGGAGCACTTCGTCAACAGAATGCACCCACATATCCAAGTTCATGTTGGAAGTACGTGAGGGAATGAGGAGAAAACCTTCTCTCCATGCCACTATTTATAGGCCGGGCAAATCAAACCCACGCGCCAAGTGGATGACTCTCCGAATTCTGTGCAATGAATTTGCATTAAATGGATGAACCGGACGCCTCGAATTCAGCCAAACGGCTATTTATAGCACTCGAGGAGCGAGACAGCTACGTCATTAAAGGATATGTCGGATGCGCCAGCCAAACAGCGTATCACACGGACGCGCCCTCCAGCATCAGGCGCATCACACAGACACGCCCTACAGTACCCGGCGCATCACAGAGGATGCGCCCTCTCTCACATCTCCATGCCGAGTGGAACACCAACCAATGTGCCCACTCAGCTGTCCATCGAACGTCACAAACATTAAATGCTGAACTGACACCAGAGTTGGCAGCACGCTTCCCAAAGTCTGAATAGTTGACAGCTTTTTCAGAGAACGAAGCGTCGGCAACGTCAGCATCATCATGACTCTATTCCGACGGCTACTGCCACGTGGCCATCCGCATGCGCCTCTACGGCCATGCATCCAAACTAGCATGCGCCTCAAAAGCCATGCACCTCAGACCCTTCACTGATCCCTAAAGACAGAAGAAGAGTCTCCAGTTGAAGCTTTGCATGCGCCTCAAAAGCCATGCGCCCCAGACTGATCTCTGATCCCGAAAGACAGAAGGAAGGTCACCTGCATGTGCCTCAAAAGCCATGCGCCCTAAATGGTTTGTAACTCCTAAAGGTTATGAGCCGCAGCCTCCTCCTGCGCCCAGATCCAAGGCACAGCTCACCAGATCACTACCTCCCCCCCAAATTCGAGATCTTCAGGCCATGAGTCGACGACATGTGTCCTTTGACTCAATTCGTCCAAGATTTCAGCAACAGAAAGATCTTCTCTTCTGCTACGTGCCGGCTCACAACAGCAGTATAAAGAGTTCAATCTCCCAATCAGGGCGCATCATCTGTGTGCCCCTATCAGTAACTTCTACGTGGCGTCCCCACACACCGGCGCATCCTACATGCGTGCATGAGCAGCCAGCCTGCAAAACTATAAATAGAGGGATCTTCTCCTTTACACACACAGAATCCATAACGAACATACAAGAAATCATCAGAGAGGCAGATACAGACACTCAACGTCTTCCTCCTCTCAGCAAGCTCCAGCACCCAGAGCAATCCACGCCTTCAGAGAACCGATAACCGTCGTCAGCCGGTCAACGGAGTCAACGCATTACCACTCGCTCCATTGGCACTAAGGACCCAGCTTAAACAAAAGTGTACTCCTAGGACTACATCTAAGTCCTACATTGTAACACTGTTCTGTTTGTATTAAAGTTTTCAATCAAACAATTTTAATGGCAAACAACTCTGTCTCCAACCTCGAACTCACGTGGCCATCTGCTGTTGTCCGTCCAGTGCTTCTGCTGATCCTGTGCAACTCTGAGACGCTCTCTGAGCCTTGAGACCATGTACGATAATTACACACAAGAAATTGAAATAATACGATCTTACAATGATCAAGAATTAAATAGGCATGAATGGAATGAAGTTTCGATTACAACTTAGAGGAGCAAAATCATGAAGACACAAACTATTAAGTACGATCAGAATCGATAGTTTAATACAAGTGTACTAGAAAAAGATAGGAAAATCATTGTCAGATGGACATGATTTAAGATCGAAGTTTAGACAAGTCACAAACGAAGTACGGAATCACAATCTGGTAACATACAATTTTGAGGAATTCAATGATCTAACAATAAAATATTAGAAGGACAATTTAGCAAGGGTTGATTTAGGAACGTACGAAATACTCAGGAGATACGTATCAATCAGGATGAACGTGCAAGGATCTATGATTCTCGAAAACCAATAATCATATAAAAAGGGTATAGTTTCCATGGTGTCCAGGAACATATAGCTATTTAAAATCACTTTGCCTAGAATCCCTACCCCGCCAGTATATATCTGACTGCAGTAGACTTTCGGCTCCGTGACTCAAATATCAATATGTTACCGAATAATCTGTCAACCTTATCCATTTTCCAATAATCATTGACGAAACAACCCAAGAGATCAAGGTATAAAGAATATGACAAGTCTCGACAATACTCGAAAATCTATGGGTGTCTGAAATCACTTCAACTTAAAGTTCCTGCCTCGTCAGTGCGCTACTGGCTGCAGTGAACCCTCAGTCTCCATAATACAGATAATGGCTGCAGCGCGCAACTGTCACGCCATAGTAGGTCATCGAATACCCTTTGAACTTTATCCATAGGAGAATTTCAAGGAATCCAAATAAGTTTCAATAGTCCAAGTCACAAAAATGGTGAGGTTACATGTCTGTTAGAATACAAGGGTTTATTAGGTACTATGAAGCAATACGGAATCAAATCAAGGGTAGTGAGTACAAAAGGGCAACCAGGGAGATTTAAAATTTCAGACATGAGCGGAGTTTCAATTTATAACGAAATTTCAACCGATATCTGGAATGGTAACAAGATTCCGTATAGGGAACGTAATCCCGAATAACGAAGCCGCGAAGGTTGCATAGAAGTAATGTATCAGATAGAAGGCAAAGTCTCGAAATAAGGACCAAAAACTTTATACATAATATATAACAAAATCTCAAACGACAAAGTCTCGAACAAAAGTTCAACAGAAAACAAATCTTAGATAGGAAATCGACATCAACAAAGCCGCGAATAAAAAGTGAAATCTTGAACAGAATCTCGAACAGGAAGCAAGGTTACGAACAGTGATTTTAGAAAACAGGGTATCAACTAGCGAACAAGAAACAGGTATCGAACCCTGCTTATGAAACAAATAGAATTTCAATAGGAAACAAGGTCGAACAAATTTGTGAACAGAAATAATTTTCTTGAATAGAAACAAGTCTCAAATAGTAAACAAAATCACATAGGAAATGAGCCAAAATTTCAAAATAGAAAACAAGATCTTCAAACAATATCTCGAATAGGGGTTGAATCTCAAGCAAGTGTCAAGATAGGAGCGAAGGTTCAAACAATGTTTTGATTGGGGACAAGTTTCAAAAATAAAATTTCGGATAGAATTAAAATCTCAAATAGCACATGGTTCAAATAGAAAATTTTCAAATATAAGCAAAAAAAAACAAAGCCATAAATAATGAATTATGAAACAGGGTATCGAATAGTGGATTCCAAACAATTATTGAATTGTGAATCTGGAACAAATTTACCGAATAGGAAACAATATCTAGAAATAAGTTTCGAATATCAATCAGGATTTCAAACAAGAAAACGAAAAGTTTCAAGAAATGATCTAGATGCTAGAAGAAATTTAAGGAAAGACTGGATTGCTTAATCAAAATACATGGTTTTTCCAACCATGCGAAAGAAATCTTCTGTCTTCAGTCTAACTTCAGTATTCTTTCGGGACTGGAATCTATTCAACCTTCTTACACTGTCCTGTCGTAGGCCGGTCCTTGCGGTAGTGCTCCATGTGGTTGCTAATTCTGAAAAGGTGGTTCCCCTTTTGCTGTAGTCGGATGCTCTTCGCGCTTGTTCTCGGGTAGTGTGATCAACGTTCTCTAGTAGTCCTTGACTTGGTGGGTAGGCGATCCGTAGTACAGTATAGCCTCCGTCTTTTACGGCACTCTTCATAGTGGCATCCTGAAAGGTGGCAGAAATTGTAAATGATCGTCGGTTGGATCTGAATCTGGATCTTCCGCTGGAGCTGAAGTGCAGGGCTCTGGCAGGAATATATGGCTGCTGGCGTGCTGGCTGCTGAGATCTGCTTCTGATGATGCGACTGGTGATGTGACCAAGAAAAATGCTGACTGAGTGTTGTAACGCTTTGCGGGTCCAGGGTAGTTGTTGTCTTTGTCATAAATCTTCATGTTCCTTCTGAGCTTCAGTTTTCCGTTGTGTCCTATTGTCTGTACTACATTCTGGATCTCCTGGCAGGTGGCTCTAATCTTCAGAAAAGTTGGGTCTTCAGAAACTTGGGTGATCTTCAGTGGTAACTCCAGGTTCTCGATCTGCTCCTTGGTGTAAGATATGCGCTCGGTGTCGGAAAATCCAAGTGTCTGAGAGTCTTGAAATCAGAAGTCCTTCCTGGCTCGGAGAGTATATCCACAAGTCTGACTTGGAAAGGGTGGCCTGCTTCCTCTGGTTGTCAAGGGACTCTTCAGACGTCTCCGTCAACTACGTACTACCCATGGAGGTAGTAGAGTGATAGAAGGTAGTGGAAGCTCGGAAACGTCAAGTGCAGGTGAATTGACAGTTCTGGTGTCGCATACTTTTGAACTATCTGCAAAACCAAAAACTGTTAAAATAACCTAGACCTACATACAACAAGTGTTTATAGAATATTAAAATACCTGATACACCTGATATACCTGATATACCCTTATTTCCCGATTTTTCTATGCTGTGATCAAGTTTCCCTAGTGTAATCAAGTCCCCCAATAGTACGCTAAGACCTAGGTACCATTAGGATTGACCTGCATGGGCCACCACTAAAAACATGTCACGACCCGCTCCCGAATAATCGGACACGAGTCGGACACGCCCATCCTTTGTTGTTAGACACAACAAAGTAAGCTGTACCAATCTAGGGAAACTAACCAGATAAATATGAACATGAAATCACAGCATCTATATAAATGTGTCCCAACTAGAGTAAGAACAATATCAGAATTATTACATTCAACAAATGAAAGAAGTCTGCTAGTCTCAATACATGGAAAATAATAGGGAAAACAAAGAGAAGCATTAGGCTTCTGCAGCCTCTAGGTCACAAGCAGCTCCAGCTGGCTCAGCAGGAAAAGCAATATCCTGACCATAGTAATTATCGCACAAGGCCTCCATCTCACCTGGAACATATCCTATTCAGAAGCGGAGCAAGTACAATTCTAGGTAATGAACAAGACATCATGATATGAAAGTACGAGAAAACATAAAAAGTACATGAAAGAATATGTGAATAAGAACATGAAGGAACAGTGTGTAAAGTACATGAAAGAACATGGTATGTAAGAACATGAAAGTACATGATATGTAAGCACCAGAAAGAACATGATATCATGGAATCACAGGAAATAAGTACAAGGTATATCGCCTGAACATGTGTGTACTATATTTGAAATATAACTAAATATGTGACCGGCTAGGGTAAGCACATGAAAGCACATGAAATGGTACGGCTTAGGACCCGCGTGCACGATGCGGGGTCTAAGCTAAACACACCTGAGTTGTTTCTTTGGGATTGGTCACATAGATAGTTCAGCTAAGAACATAATGGCTTTCACTCAAAGTATTTAGTTTAAACAAAAATTAGGAATGGACATCTTTGTAACGTTCAGTCCTGAAATGGACTGATACCATCAATCCCAGGTTACATTACCTATCAATACTCCTTACCAATAAGCATTGGCCCCCTTAGCAACCATGTTATCAGTTTGAAGTAAAATCAGTACAAGTCCTAACTGAAATTGATTCCTATATTAAGCTTGACTGAATCTCAGCATTCAAGAGTAACTCATCTCAGAGATCACTCCTCAGTCCAGTCTAAAACAACAGTCCTATTGGCAACCTACAACCAGTCTCATGTGAATTCACACATCAAATTTATGTGAAATCACACAACAGTGCTTATGGAAATCATATGAATCTTTCTCATAACAGTATATGGAAACATATAGATTACTCTCATGACAGAGTGTATGGAATCATATTTCAAACCACAGTATATATACCTCTACAGGATATCTGAAATTATAAGGGACAAATCAATCTATACTGCATTGATACAGAACACAGTTCTTGCCTAGTTGGTTCCATTCCTATACACTCTGTTCAGTCCTTCAATGCTTAGATACTCCTTCATTTTGATTCAACAATAGTGATAGGATACTGCACAGTACACCCACATTACCTAGTCTTAATAAGACATAAATTCCCAGTCTTAACAAGGATATTTAGATAAGGTTCAATCAAATAAGATCTCCTACTAGCCTAACTAAATCCTGATACAGTCCTTTCCCAACTATTCAAAATAATAATTAATTTGACTAACATTGTAAATGAAGTAAATAGAGATTACCTGAAGAATAGGACCTGAATTTGCACTTGGGCCACAACTGATACTTAGCTACTCGACTAGGTCCAACTTAGTCTCCTCTGAGGCAAAACATCAAACAGTAGCATGATAAAACAGGAATGATCAATTCTCAATCATCACATCAGGCAAGACACAAGGATTTTTGGAAATTATAGGATCGGATACTTACTTTGTATCTATCTCAATATTTCTTCAATCAATACGACTTGTCCCTCTTCGATCCAGAAGTTCTAAGAATAAACATAAACATTCAAGGAAACACAAAGACAATGAGCATAGATTCTCTAATTCCAGATCTGAGAAAATAGAGCAAAGTTATCCTAATCTAAACAAGTAAGGAGTTGATTCGAGAACAGAGTATTCTCTCCCGATTGTTGAATCGAAGAATTTCCCATAGATCTAACTCGATCACAACCGTTGTGTTTCTAGGAGAAAATTGATATCAAATGCCTCGATTCAAAAGAACAACAAGAGGATCGACTGCTTACCCATTGGTTGGTCCAGGAACGATGGGTTGGATGAGAAGAAGGTGAGAATGCTGATCACTGCTGTGGAAATGATCGATCCCTCATGCTTCCAACAGAGTTCAGATGCCCTTCCTGATCGAAGGAACGTTCGTCAGGGAAGAACTTCAAACTAGCGCCATGGCTGATTTTAAATCGAGGTGGTGAAGAAGAATCGAGGTTGCAGGAACAATGGTGTGATGGTGGAGAGAAAGGAGAAGGGAGATGAGATGTTAAATAGGCTGGATAGCTTGAGGCTCAGGCTTTCACCTTGGCGAAAAATTTCCTCGCTCCCTCTCTGACAGTTTGTTGGAGAGGAGGGAAAATTGTCAGAGCACATGGTACTCTCCATGGCCGTTACATTTTGGAATTTTGAAAGAAGATTGATTTAGGCTGAAGAAATGAAGAGTAAACTCTTACAAAAATAAATGGTTTAGGCTGTGGGCTGGTTCTCCTAAAGTATTTGTTTACATATGGGTTTTGAATAGATGGGCTGAAATGAATAATTGGGCTGAAATGAATAATTGGGCTGAAATGAATAATTGAATTAAAGTATATTAACATGATGTAATTTATGGACTTCACTAATATAAACTACAATATTTAGAGAAAAATATATGAATTTTTGGAAAGCAGGCTTACAAATCTTCCCCCCTCAAAAAAATTTCGTTCTCGAAATTCGAGAAACAGCAAGATAATCTCAGAGTAAAATCTCAAGGATGTTCAAACACCGATCATTTATTGAAATCAGAATTCAAAAAAAAATAGTACAATCAAATCAACCAAATAGGTTGGGATAGCGCTCCCGCATCTCGTCCTCGCGCTCCCATGTGGACTCTCCTGGAGAGTGGTGTCTCCACATGACGCGAACAAGAGAAATAGCCTGGTTCCGCAAGCGCTTCTCCCTCCGATCGAGGATCTCCACTGGCTGCTCCTCGTAGGTCAATCTCGGGCCCATCTCTAGCTCAGAATAGTCCACCACATGGCTCGGGTCTGGAATGTAGCGTCGAAGCTAAGATACGTGGAAGACGTCATGCACTCCCTCCAATCTAGCTGGAAGCTCCAGTCGATACGCCACCTCGCCAATCCGTGCCGTTACGTCGAAAGGTCCGATGAATCTCGGACTGAGCTTTTCGCCTCTGCCGAATCTGATGACGCCCCTAGTCGGTGAGATCTTCAGGAATACTCTGTCTCCAACCTAGAACTCAAGTGGCCGTCTGCTATTGTCCGTCCAGTGCTTCTGCCGATCCTGTGCAACTATGAGATGCTCTCTGAGCCTTGAGACCATGTACGATAATTACACACAAGAAATTGAAATAATACGATCTAACAATGATCAAGAATTAAACAGGCACGAATGGAATGAAGTTTCGATTACAACTTAGAGGAGCAAAATCATGAAGACACAAACTATTAAGTACGATCAGAATCGATAGTTTAATACAAGTGTACCAGGAAAAGATAGGAAAATCATTGTCAGATGGACATGATTTAAGATCGAAGTTTAGACAAGTCACAAACGAAGTACGGAATCACAATATGGTAACATACAATTTTGAGGAATTCAATGATCTAACAATAAAATGTTAGAAGGACAATTTAGCAAGGGTTGATTTAGGAACGTACGAAATACTCAGGAGATACAGTATCAATCGGGATGAACGTGCAAGGATCTATGATTCTCGAAAACCAATAATCATATAAAAAGGGTATAGTTTCCATGGTGTCCGGGAACATATAGCTATTTAAAATCACTTTGCCTAGAATCCCTACCCCGCCAGTATATATCTGACTGCAGTGGACTTTCGGCTCCGTGACTCAAATATCAACATGTTACCGAATAATCTGTCAACCTTATCCATTTTCCAATAATCATTAACGAAACAACCCAAGAGATCAAGGTATAAAGAATATGACAAGTCTCGACAATATTCGAAAACCTATGGGTGTCTGAAACCACTTCAACTTAGAGTTCCTGCCTCGCCAGTGCGCTACTGGCTGCAGTGAACCCTCAGTCTCCATAATACAGATAATGGCTGCAGCGCGCAACTGGCACGCCATAGTAGGTCATCGAATACCCTTTGAACTTTATCCATAGGAGAATTTCAAGGAATCCAAATAAGTTTCAATAGTCCAAGTCACGAAAATGGTGAGGTTACATATCTGTTAGAATACAAGGGTTTATTAGGTACTATGAAGCAACACGGAATCAAATCAAGGGTAGTGAGTACAAAAGGGCAACCAGGGAGATTTAAAATTTCAGACAGGGAGCGGAGTTTCAATTTATAACAGAATTTCAACTGATATCTGGAATGGTAACGAGATTCCGTATAGGGAACGTAATCCCGAATAACGAAGCCGCGAAGGTTGCATAGAAGCAATGTATCAGATAGAAGGCAAAGTCTCGAAATAAGGACCAAAAACTTTGTACATAATATATAACAAAATCTCGAACGACAACGAAGTCTCGAACAAAAGTTCAACAGGAAACAAATCTTAGATAGGAAATCGACATCAACAAAGCCGCGAATAAAAAGTGAAATCTTGAACAGAATCTCGAACAGGAAGCAAGGTTACGAACAGTGATTTTAGAAAACAGGGTATCAACTAGCGAACAAGAAACAGGTATCGAACCCTGCTTATGAAACAAATAGAATTTCAATAGGAAACAAGGTCGAACAAATTTGTGAACAGAAATAATTTTCTTGAATAGGTACAAGTCTCAAATAGTAAACAAAATCACATAGAAAATGAGCCAAAATTTCAAAATAGAAAACAAGATCTTCAAACAATGTCTCGAATAGGGGCTGAATCTCAAGCAAGTGTTAAGATAGGAGTGAAGTTTCAAACAATGTTTTGATTGGGGACAAGTTTCAAAAACGAAATTTCGAATAGAATTAAAATCTCAAATAGCACATGGTTCAAATAAGAAATTTTCAAATATAAGCAAAAAAAACAAAGCCATAAATAATGAATTATGAAACAGGGTATCGAATAGTGGATTCCAAACAATTATCGAATTGTGAATCTGGAACAAATTTACCGAATAGGAAACAATATCTAGAAATAAGTTTCGAATATCAATCAGGATTTCAAACAAGAAAACGAAAAGTTTCAAGAAATGATCTAGGTGCTAGAAGAAATTTAAGAAAAGACTGGATTGCTTAATCAAGATACATGGTTTTTCCAACCATGCGAAAGAAATCTTCTGTCTTCAGTCTAACTTCAGTATTCTTCCGGGACTGGAATCTATTCAACCTTCTTCAACTATCCTGTCGTAGGCCGGTCCTTGCGGTAGTGCTCCATGTGGTTGCTGATTCTGAAAAGGTGGTTCCCCTTTTGCTGTAGTCGGATGCTCCTCGCGCTTATTCTCGGGCAGTGTGATCAACGTTCTCTAGCAGTCCTTGACTTGGTGGGTAGGCAATCCGTAGTACAGTATAGCCTCCGTCTTTTGCGGCATTCTTCATAGTGGCATCCTGAGAGGTGGCAAAAATTGTAAATGATCGTCGACTGGATCTGAATCTGGATCTTCCGCTGAGGCTGAAGTGCAGGGCTCTGGCAGGAATATATGGCTGCTGGCGTACTGGCTGCTGAGATCTGCTCCTGATGAGTGACCAAGAAAAATGTTGACTGAGTGTTGTGACGCTTTGCGGGTCCAGGGTAGTTGTTGTCTTTGTCATAAATCTTCATGTTCCTTCTGAGCTTCAGTTTTCCGTTGTGTCCTATTGTCTGTACTACATTCTGGATCTCCTGGCAGGTGGCTCTAATCTTCAGAGAAGTCGGGTCCTCAAAAACTTGGGTGATCTTCAGTGGTAACTCCAGGTTCTCGATCTGCTCCTTGGTGTAAGATATGCGCTCGGTGTCGGAAAATCCAAGTGTCTGAGAGTCTGGAAATCAGAAGTCCTTCCTGGCTCGGAGAGTGTATCCACAAGTCTGACTTGGAAAGGGTGGCCTGCTTCCTCTGGTTGTCAAGGGACTCTTCAGACGTCTCCGTCAACTATGTACTACCCATGGGGATAGTAGAGTGATAGAAGGTAGTGGAAGCTCGAAAACGTCAAGTGCAGGTGAATTGACAGTTCTAGTGTCGCATACTTTTGAACTATCTGCAAAACCAAAAACTGTTAAAATAACCTAGACCTACATACAACAAGTGTTTATAGAATATTAAAATACCTGATACACCTGATATACCTGATATACCCTTATTTCCCGATTTTCCTATGCTGTGATCAAGTTTCCCTAGTGTAATCAAGTCCCCCAATAGTACGCTAAGACCTAGGTACCATTAGGATTGACCTGCATGGGCCACCACTAAAAATATGTCACGACCCGCTCCCGAATAATCGGACACGAGTCGGACACGCCCATCCTTTGTTGTTAGACACAACAAAGTAAGCTGTACCAATCTAGGGAAACTAACCAGATAAATATGAACATGAAATCACAGCATCTATATAAATGTGTCCCAACTAGAGTAAGAACAATATCAGAATTATTACATTCAACAAATGAAAGAAGTCTGCTAGTCTCAATACATGGAAAATAATAGGGAAAACAAAGAGAAGCATTAGGCTTCTGCAGCCTCTAGGTCACAAGCAGCTCCAGCTGGCTCAGCAGAAAAAGCAATATCCTGACCATAGTAATTATCGCACAAGGCCTCCATCTCACCTGGAACATATCTTATTCAGAAGCGGAGCAAGTACAATTCTAGGTAATGAACAAGACATCATGATATGAAAGTACGAGAAAACATAAAAAGTACATGAAAGAATATGTGAATAAGAACATGAAGGAACAGTGTGTAAAGTACATGAAAGAACATGGTATGTAAGAACATGAAAGTACATGATATGTAAGCACCAGAAAGAACATGATATCATGGAATCACAGGAAATAAGTACAAGGTATATCGCCTGAACATGTGTGTACTATATTTGAAATATAACTAAATATGTGACCGGCTAGGGTAAGCACATGAAAGCACATGAAATGGTACGGCTTAGGACCCGCGTGCACGATGCGGGGTCTAAGCTAAACACACCTGAGTTGTTTCTTTAGGATTGGTCACATAGATAGTTCAGCTAAGAACATAATGGCTTTCACTCAAAGTATTTAGTTTAAACAAAAATTAGGAATGGACATCTTTGTAACGTTCAGTCCTGAAATGGACTGATACCATTAATCCCAGGTTACATTACCTATCAATACTCCTTACCAATAAGCATTGGCCCCCTTAGCAACCATGTTATCAGTTTGAAGTGAAAATCAGTACAAGTCCTAACTGAAATTGATTCCTATATTAAGCTTGACTGAATCTCAGCATTCAAGAGTAACTCATCTCAGAGATCACTCCTCAGTCCAGTCTAAAACAACAGTCCTATTGGCAACCTACAACCAGTCTCATGTGAATTCACACATCAAATTTATGTGAAATCACACAACAGTGCTTATGGAAATCATATGAATCTTTCTCATAACAGTATATGGAAACATATAGATTACTCTCATGACAGAGTGTATGGAATCATATTTCAAACCACAGTATATATACCTCTACAGGATATCTGAAATTATAAGGGACAAATCAATCTATACTGCATTGATACAGAACACAGTTCTTGCCTAGTTGGTTCTATTCCTATACACTCTGTTCAGTCCTTCAATGCTTAGATACTCCTTCATTTTGATTCAATAATAGTGATAGGATACTGCACAGTGCACCCACATTACCTAGTCTTAATAAGACATAAATTCCCAGTCTTAACAAGGATATTTAGATAAGGTTCAATCAAATAAGATCTCCTACTAGCCTAACTAAATCCTGATACAGTCCTTTTCCAACTATTCAAAATAATAATTAATTTGACTAACATTGTAAATGAAGTAAATAGAGATTACCTGAAGAATAGGACCTGAATTTGCACTTGGGCCATACCTGATACTTAGCTACTCGACTAGGTCCAACTTAGTCTTCTCTGAGGCAAAACATCAAACAGTAGCATGATAAAACAGGAATGATCAATTCTCAATCATCACATCAGGCAAGACACAAGGATTTTTGGAAATTATAGGATCGGATACTTACTTTGTATCTATCTCAATATTCCTTCAATCAATATGACTTGTCCCTCTATTCGATCCAGAAGTTCTAAGAATAAACATAAACATTCAAGGAAACACAAAGACAATGAGCATAGATTCTCTAATTCCAGATCTGAGAAAGTAGAGCAAAGTTATCCTAATCTAAACAAGTAAAGAGTTGATTCGAGAATAGAGTATTCTCTCCCGATTGTTGAATCGAAGAATTTCCTATAGATCTAACTCGATCACAACCGTTGTGTTTCAAGTAGAAAATTGATATCAAATGCCTCGATTCAAAAGAACAACAAGAGGATCGACTGCTTCCCCATTGGTTGATCCAGGAACGATGGGTTGGATGAGGAGAAGGTGAGAATGCTGATCACTGCTGTGGAAAGGATCGAGCCATCATGCTTCCAACAGAGTTCAGATGCCCTTCTTGATCGAAGGAACGTTCGTCAGGGAAGAACTTCAAACTAGCGCCATGGCTGATTTCAAATCGAGGTGGTGAAGAAGAATCGAGGTTGCGGGAACAATGGTGTGATGGTGGAGAGAAAGGAGAAGGGAGATGAGATGTTAAATAGGCTGGATAGCTTGAAGCTCAGGCTTTCACCTTGGCGGGAAAATTTCCTCGCTCCCTCTCTGACAGTTTGTTGGAGAGGAGGAGAAATTGTCAGAGCACATGGTGCTCTCCATGGCCGTTACATTTTGGAATTTTGAAAGAAGATTGATTTAGGCTGAAGAAATGAAGAGTAAACTCTTACAGAAATAAATGGTTTAGGCTGTGGGCTGGTTCTCCTAAAGTATTTGTTTGCATATGGGTTTTGAATAGATGGGCTGAAATGAATAATTGAATTAAAGTATATTAACATGATGTAATTTATGGACTTCACTAATATAAACTACAATATTTAGAGGAAAAAAATATATGAATTTTTGGAAAGCAGGCTTACAATAGTCAAAGCTTCGAAATACTTTGAATTTTGATTTGAAAATCAAGTTGCGCATATGATGACCTGTCTGCGCAATCGGAGGAATTAGCTCCTATTTATCCTGCACAATCTGAGGAGTTCGTTCATTCTCGAAAACTATAAATAGTTCCCTTTCTCTTCTCTGTCATTCTTTACTTGCTTCTGATTTTCTGAAAAGAAGAATTTCCTGAGCTCTCTCGACTCTCCTTCTTCTTTTTCATCGATCTTCATGGCCCCAAAACGATCTGCTGCTGAGAAAGGGAAGGCCACAGCCGAGCCTTCGACTCGTGCTGCTTTGTGTCCTTCACGTCATGAGGAAGCTCATCCAGCACTACAAGGTAGATGTCCGATCGAAAACCCTTTTTAGGGTTTTTCGCCATTGCTGCACCTTAAAACCAATCTCTTTTTAGAGATTTGGTTTCGTTGCGCCACCCTGTTTAGGGTTTTGGTTACACAAAACCAATAATCTTCATTTTTATGAAGATTATTTTCTTGTGCAATCGGTTAGAACGCGCTGGCAAAAGTCAGCGCAGTCTGCTGATTTGCGCAAGGCTATCCAGCGCAAACTGATACTTTGTGCAAGTTATTCAGCACAATCTGATGGCTTGCGCAAGTGGATGAGTTGGCGCCACTGGATAGTTTGCGTATTGAAGTTATTGTTGCACAATCTGATGGTTGTGCAATCTGATGCTTGTGCAATCTGATGTTAGCGTAATCTGCTGACAGAATCTTTGATTTGACTTGTACTGAATTCTGCTTTTTCTGTTTGATACAGTTAACATCAGGGAGGATCCTGATTATGAAATCTTCGCAGGAACTTTAGCTGAGCCGGAATTCAAAGAAGACTTATCCCATGTGCTCTTCCCACAATATGCCCTTCCATCCTCTCGCCAAGCTATCCTGATAGCTCAGGATAACGAGACCTTGTTAAGTCTGATGAATGGACAGCCCTTGCAGTCTGCTGACGCTGTCACCCACAAGAAGCCTATGTTCCTATTCGGCGAAGCCATTGACAAAAGTTCTCAACCTAGACCCCGAGTTGAGTCGAGAACTTTCCAAAGGAAGGAGAAACTGATCCAGTTACCAGACATAGCTAGATGCCTCCCTCTATCACGATATTCTCATGCAAGCCATCCTAGGAGGATGGATTGGGACATTACTCCCCTTCAACATACACGGACAGGAAAAATCTGTGTCAAGAAAGGCCCGAACAATAGGGACATGTTCTATAGCTCTTCTGAGCAACACAGCACTCTACTAAGAGGGTTGAAGCCAGGTTGTATCCCTCCTGAGAACTCATCTTTGTTGCTGCCGGTAAGGACACCGATTTTTGCTAACGAGTATGCAAAGGCGGAGGGCAGATATCCTGATCAAGACATCCGACTGACCGGTTTGGTAAATCCGGATAACAGGAGGTGGAACTGTATAGCCAACTGGGTATTGGCTCAATTTGAAGATAAACTTAGAGAAATCGAGCTTTATAACGCGGTATATGCTACCGTGTATGGCTTCCATCCAAACCATCATCTGTTTCTAGCCCTGGCAGAGAGGTATAACTATAGGACAGGGACGTTCATGATGCCCTGCGGAGAGATGGGATTGGCTCTCCATGAGATGAAGTATATCTCATGCCTACCAACTGGAGACTCCCCTTATGATGAGTATGTTCCAACAAATGACGAGTTAGATAGACTGCGTCGAGAAAATACAGAGATGGTAGCAGTTTTCGAAGAACTACTGTGCCATTATAACATATGTTCTCTGTATTACAAGAGCGGCTCTTCCGGCACATGTTATTCATCGAAGTGGTTATCGTATCTTTTTCTTAACCATATCATTGAGAAAAAGACCAAAGATCGTGACTCCTGCAACCCAACTTTCTTTCAACCTCTCAGCCACAGTGAGGTAATAAAACTGATGGAAGAGAATAAGAAGATGGATATCAAGGTTACTGATGAACACCAATACCCTCCGCTGAAGCTCGGAGATTTTGTTGAAAGCTTTATAAGAATGGGCTACAGGCCCATGTCACAAGAAGCTCAGCTGGCAGGATTTTTGACATACTGGCTCCGTCGATTTGTTGTACCTGGGGCAAGCGCCGTGGACCGCTTCCACCGTGGCGTACTCTTCGCTGCCGTCCGGTTAGTCTTCGGATATCGGATGGATTTGCTATCAGCGATGACTTGTAGAATAAATACAGGTCTTCGTCTATTTGTCGACTCCATGATCAAATGGAGGGGTGAGAAAGGGAACTTCCCTAGACTGGAGTTGCCCTACACCTATCTATTCGGGTGGTTGCTTCTGCATCATCCATCTCTGATGAACCCCGACATGGGGGCAGTTAGCGGCAGCTTTCTGTGTAGATTCTCCCGAAGCAAATGGGTGTACGTTAGTCTGAAGGACTGCAGGCGTGCCCTAAACCTTGGCAAGGGATGGAACTTTTATAGCTTCGCTCCACCAGCTGGTTACGAATTCATGGCAACAAATTTGGTTGATTTGGGGAGGCAGCCACTGGGTCGAGCAGCTTTCGACTGGTTGAAGGCGATCAGACCATCACATTTGGTATACAGATTTGAGAAGGAGTGCTACCTTGAACCATATTTGTCGAGTCGCTTCGCTCGTCAATTCGGGTACGACCAATTCCATGTGGGCAACGCTATATCTTGCCTACAAGGAAAGGGGTACTTGATTGTTGGTGCGAGAGCATGGGCCTACTACAATGCTCGAGATACCAGGACAGTGTTCTCGATGCCCAACAAGAATGATAATGGCCCAAGAATATTATACACATATTCACTGTTCTACACAGCTGCCAATACATTTGCTGAGAACTTTAGTCTGGTCGATAGCTTTGCAACAGCAACACGTCTGAAGAAAGGAGCCACTGCTACACTAGCTCCAGCAAATGATGAACAGCATGAACCGGTAGATGATCCATTGGAAGCCTCCAGGGAAGTAAATTTTCCTGAGGAAGTAAATCAACCACTGAGAATTTCTCTGAAAGTGGTTAAATCTCCGGTCAGAGAAAGAAAAAGAAGGATTGAAGAACCTTCTTCCCCAGCTGCAAAAAAGAAACTTATCCAGGATCAACCAGAGAAAGTTACTACTAGATCCCAATCTCGGCAGATGGCCGAGTCAATCCAACGAGAAGAGGCAACCACGTCGACTTCTATTCAAAAGACGGTTGATATAGTGGATGTGGAGAGCCCAGAAAGGCCTCTTCATAGAAAGAAGCAGGCTATTCGAAAGAGAAAGAAGGTGATCCCGTCTTCAGTGGTGGTGAAGGTTGCTGCTGGGATTACTATGCCATCTCCTACTCCTGTCTCTGAACCTAGTCCAGAGAGAAGAGAGGAGACTGAACAGAGAGAGGAAGCTGCACAGAGAGATGAGGCTGCAGAGCCTATGGAAAATGCTGAACAAAAAGATGAGGCTGCAGAGCCTAGGGAAGATGAAGCTTCACGATCTCCTTCGCCAGCGGTAGAAACGACTCAGCTTCCTGTCACACCATGAGCAGTCCGCGCAGAGGAGGATCGTCTAATGATCGAGGCATTAAATGATTGTGACTTCGATTATCAAGAAGATGCTGATCATGCCGCTGCTACTGCTAGCGAAGAAGCTCCTGAGGATAGTGAGGAGAGTACATCATCAGAAGCTGTTGATGAGACACAGAATCCTGAAGAGGACATTGAAATCCATATATCTCCAAAAGCAGCTGATGACACCTTGGATCCTCAAAAGGATGTTGAGGTGCAGGTATCTCCCGAAAAGATTGCAAATGAGGAAGTGGCCTTGGAGAAAACTCCTACTATTGATCCTAAAGGTAAAAATGAAATTATCAATCTTCTTTTCATAGATTAATAGCTGACATCTTTATCTTTGATCCATGCAGAAATTGAATCTTCTCCAGCTCCTCCAGTGTGCACGGATATAGTACCTGTGACGACGATAGCTAGCAGCAGTCATCATTTGTCAGGTGGCTCCGAGGCAGGCAGTAGTCAGGCAGTAATATCTGAAGCTACTTCTGCTAGACTGGAATCCGGGCCAGCAGATGAAAGGCTTGTGACTGGGACAAGTCATGGTAAGATTGTCTTTACCTTTGATCTTTTCAATAACTGCAAATGATAGACAAAATGATAAAGTTTATCTGTTTTTGCAGAGGAACAACAGGGAGGAGCAACCAGCTCGACTTTAGCTTCTTTATTTAAAGAGCCTCCTGCCCAAGTGGCTGAACGTCCTACTGCTTCATCATCAGGAGTCGCTGCTACTCTTGGTGCTTTGGCCACCAATCAATTTGTCATCAGCTCTTTCACCAACTTCTTCTTTAACTCTTTGGGATCATTAATAGATAGGGTGATAGAGAAGGAAGAAGCTGATTTCTCCACAGTTAGAGGTCCAACCTCTTACTTGATTAATGCCATCCGCAGCCAAGGGGATGAAGCTCAGGCTACTTTCCTTGATCATATATTAGATGAGCTGGAGACTTCAGTAAATAGCTACAAAGAGCTAAGAAAGGGAGAGGTAGAGCTCCTGGTGAAAGCTGAATTTGAGCGGATGTCTCAGGAGGCCACGGTTGAGAAAGTTAACTTCCAAATTCTCTTGGATACTTTCACTGCCAAGTCCGCTGAGTACAACTCTAAAGTAGAAACAGTGGCTTCTGTTGCTGAAGAAAAAGAAAGAAGAGTTGTTGAATTGCAAGCGATAATTGCCCGTCTTCAGAAAAAATTAAGACTTGCTCAATTAACTCTGGAGGATGAAGCTACTTAACATCAAGCTACAATTCAACAACTTGGTGTTCTGACTCGAGAGAGAGATGAATATGCTGCAGCTCACCAAGCCGAAGTCACTCGCAGACTAGTAACCCTGCCAACCTTTGATGATAAATCTGGGATGGAAGAAGCTAGGAAACGAGTGATGGAATCTCGTGAGGAGCGGCTACAAATCTTGAAGTAGCAGATGACAAATTTGATGACACCACCGGCTGAGTAGAAAGATCTTTTGTATCTTTTTTTTTCATGATATGTGTCTTTGTAACGTCTTTCATATTTGATCAATAAAAAAGACATTTTTGTGGCTCTATTACTTGTTGCATATCTTATTCAGATATAAATAATAGAGATAGAAAATATATTCAGAGGTACAAGACATGATATATTTCTTGATTCTGGAAAATAATCATATTCAATTGTATCTGCTCAGAGATAATACGGACGTGGCAAATATAATTTATTGAATATCATTATTTCAATAGACAACTTAATCAAAGATGACAAGTTGCTGATAAGAACGAATTGGATGATTCGTCAAAACTAATGAACGAAATGAATCGTCGGGATGAACGTGACGAACGGATAAACCGTCGGATGATGAACGGGTGAACCGTCAAGTGGATGTGTGAACGGACGAACCGTCGAATGATGAACGGGTGAACCGTCAGATGAATGAACGGGTAAACCGTCGGATAAATATAATGAATGAACGGATAAACCGTCGGATGGATGTGATGAACGAACGGGTAAACCGTCGGATGGATGTGATGAACGGGCGAACCGTCAGATGAATGTGTCGCTTTATAGCTTTACGACTCTCTGTCTATAAGTAGAACAGAAAATCAGATGAGATGGTCACTTCCACTTTTCAACATAAAAATGTCGTCTGGAGATGCATCCAAGAAGGCTGAGATCGCCCCGAAGGTGGAAGCAGGTACTGAAGAATGTCCAGTCGAGCCGGTTCAACCAAAGCAGATAGCAGCGAGCGAAAGTTCGTCTGTCCCCAAACCGCCAAAGGATATCTTGGACTTTCTTCTCGAACCAGGGAAGACTGAAGAAGAAGAGGCCATGAGGATGGCTGCTTGCAAGTTCTTGGTGGGTTCTAGCAGGAATGTTCTCGACTCTTTTGCTGATCATGTCTTTGATAAGGACGGTAGTGGCCCGCATCCCAAATTTGAGAAGGATGATAGTGACCTTCCTTGATATTATGTAACAACATTTATGATGAAATAAAAATCAAACTTTATTTATGAACTGTCTGATAATTATAATCACTATATGTTACATTTATACATAGTATTTCTTGAGGAATTTGCCATTGATGGGCATCATTGCAACTCGACCGTCTAGCTCTGTGAGTTGATAGGCTCCATTTGAGAAGACTTTGCTCACGATGTATGGACCATTCCACTTCGCATCGAACTTGCCTTTGCTTGAGTGAGTCATAGTCATAGGACGTCTTACAGTTAGAACAAGCTCTCCTTTCTGAAAGGCCCTGACCTTAACTTTACGGTTGAAAGTCATTGAGATGCGGGCTTGGTATAACTCAATATGCTGTTGAGCCAATAGATGCTTCTCATCGAGTGCCTCTAATTCTTGCAGTCGGAGAAGATCGTTGTTCTCTGTCGTGAGTTCGTTGGCGATAGCAATCCTTAAAGACGGAATTTGAAGTTCCAGAGGTAGAACTGCTTCACAGCCGTACACCAAAGAGAAGGGTGTACAGCCTGTAGGGTTACAAACCGTAGTGCGGTAGGCCCAAAGACATTCCCCAAGCTTTTCACTCCAGTTTTGTTTGTTAGTAGACACAAACTTCTTAAGGAGCTTGATGATAGTCTTGTTAAAAGCTTCAGCTAAGCCATTAGCAGCAGGATTGTATGCTGTCGAAGCGACATTGTCAATCTGGTGATCATCACAGAACCTTGTGAACTTTTGGCTGATGAACTGAGGTCCGTTGTCATGAATGATTCGTCGAGGTATACCAAATCGATAGATGACATGGTGTTTGACGAAGTTGATAACGCTACTGGTCTTGACTTCAGCCAATGGTATAGGTTCGGCCTATTTGGAGAAATAATCCGTTATGGCTAGTATAAACCGATGTCCTCTAGAAGAATGAGGATTGATGGGACCTATGATGTCCATGCCCCATGCTTCAAAAGGCCAGGAAGCAGCAGTCGGATGAAGGAACTCCGATGGTTGATGAATGAAGTCTGCGTGAATTTGACAAGCTCGACATTTCTTCGCATATTCGATGGCATCAGATACCATAGAGGGCCAGTAGTAACCCATGCGTCGGATGCGATCCTGTAGTTTATGACCGGGTTAATGTGCTCCATAAACACCGTCATGAGCTTCACGCAGTACTTGCTTCGCTTCATCACCAGCAAGACAACGCAAGAGTAGGCCGTCATAAATCCGTCGATAAAGAGTCTTGGTGGTCTGATTGTAGTAGAATCGTAGAGACCGTCGACGAATACTCGTAGCCTCCTTCGGATCTTCAGGGAGTATGTCATGGACCACGAATTCGATGAAGGAAGTTCTCCAATCTTCACTAATAACATTGACTTCAGTAAGATTACTGAACTCAATATTACGATTGTTTTCGATGCAGAACAATTCTCGATTAGAGATGACCACCACCTGCTGTCTTTTGATAGGGATGGCTAAAACTGCTGCAAGATTAGCCAAAGCGTCTGCCTCAGTATTGCAAGCTCGACGAACATATTCAATAAAGAAGGCTTTGAATGATGTAGCCATGTTGATTGCTGCTTCAAAGTAAGGCACTAGATCTTGATGACGAACTTCATAGGTCCCTCTAACCAGGTTAATAACCAGCTTGGAGTCACCATAGACTTCAAGATACTCGACGTCAAGTTGTTTGGCTAGCTGAAGACCAATGAGTAGAGCATTGTACTCTGCCACGTTGTTGGAGCAAGGCTCATCTAGGGAGTATGCTCTTTGGATAGCTGACCCGTCTGGAGAAACGAGGACAACTCCAACTCCTGCGACTATGGCACCATTGGGTCCAATCCTGGATGCACCATCAAAGAATAGACGCCAGGTAGGAAATTCTTCGGAGATTGTATTAGATTCTAATGTCTCGCCTGGAATTTCATCATAGAGCTTAGATGTATCCGAAACAGGATGAGCTGCTAAGAAATCCGCCAGTGCTTGACCTTTGATAGACTTTTGAGGAACATATACCATGTCATATTGGGCAAGCAAAATGGCCCATATAGCCAGCCGAGAATTGAGTGTGCTAGGCTTCTTCATCAGTACCCGAAGAGGATTAACTCGGGATATAACATGAATAGTTTGGCCAATAATGTAATGCCGAGTCTTTTGAATAGCAAACATAAGAGCTAGGCAATCTTTTTCGACCGGACTATAACGGTGTTTGGCACCAATCATAGTACGACTGAGATAGTAGATGGCTTGTTCATGGCCTTCTTTGTTCTTTTGGATAAGTAACGTGCCCAATGAATGATCCATAGCACGGACATACATTAAGAATGGTATGCCAGATATTGGTGGCACCAAAACTGGTGGGTTCATGAGATACCGCTTGATATCGTCAAATGCTCGTTGACATTCTTCAGTCCAAACGAAAGATACACCCTTCTTCATTAGTTAAGTAAATGGTCTGCAGCGTCAAGACAGATTTGAAATGAATCTCCTGATGTACGCAAGTCGACCTTGGAATCCTCGTAGCTCTTTTAGGTTGCGTGGAGGACGCATCTCTTGAATGGCTTTGATCTTCTCGGGATCCACGTGTATACCCTTAGAGGTAATGATGAAGCCGAGAAATTTGCCACTAGAGACACCCAAGAATGACTTGGTGGGATTCATTTTGAGTTGATGTTGGCGCATGAGGTTGAAGATAGTTCTCAAGTCTTGGATGTGATCTTCCTTTAGACGACTTTTAACGGCAATATCGTCGACGTAGCATTCGACAGTCTTGTGCAGATGATCTCGAAAGATGGTACTCATGGCTCGTTGGTATATTGCACCGGCATTCTTGAGACCAAATGGCATGACAGTGTAGCAGTAGACTCCGCGAGGAGTACGGAAAGAAGTATGTTTTTCATCTTCGGGATTCATTCGGATCTGATTATACCCGGAGAATCCGTCCATGAAAGATATTCTTTCGAATCCATAAGTATTGTCGATCATGACGTCCGTGATAGGAAGAGGAAATTTATCTTTTGGACATGCTTCATTAAGATCCCGAAAGTCGATGCAGACTCAAACTTTGCCAGTTTTCTTTAGGACTGGGACGACATTGGCTACCCAATCAGGATGCTGTTCTTCTCGGATAAAGCCATAAGCGAGAAGCTTCTTAACTTCATCGTCGATTGCGTCCATCATTTCTGGCTTGAAATATCGTTGTTGTTGTTTGACCGGTTTTGCATTCGACAAGATGTTCAATTTATGAGTAGCAATTTTGGGATCCAGTCCTGGCATATCTTCGTAGCTCCAGGCAAAGACATCAATGTATTCTTTAATCAAAAGAATTAATTCTTGCTTATCTGCCTCTGGGAGGTTCTTGCTGATGAATATTGGACGAGGTGACCCGCTCTCTCCTACATCAACTTGAACTAATTGATCTTCGGTAGAAGGTTCTCTTTGTTCGAATCGGAGTTCCCATTGGGTATCCATTCGTTGAGCCTAAGGATCTGTTTCAGGATTTTCTTCAACATCCTCGTCATAGCCTTCTGGAAGTTCGACGGAGACTATGTTAGAAGATACAGTCAGCCGATGGACTTGACCGATGCTGGTGTCAGAATCCCATGATCTGGAATCAGAAGAGTTAGAGTGCTCTTCACTATCGGATTCAGAAGCTGCTGGGGATAATACCGGAGGTGAAGAATATTCGAGACCCCTTTTTGTCCTGTTGTAGTACATCTCTGACTTCCCTTTCGGCACAGCCGTACGGATAGGAGTTTTTCTACCCTTACCGTAGTTGAGGCCATTCTTGAAGTCATAACCCATCTTTCGGATGATGTCTTTTGATTGCTGATTGTAACGACGGAGTTGAAGGTGCCCCGTATCATTACTTTTGCTATCATCCGTATAGCTGAATTGTTGTTCCGGTCCTTTACTAAAAAGTATTAGACTCTCGCCTTTCTTACGAGCGGGAACAATACGATATGCATCATTTGGGTGTTCAAATAAGACTTCTGTTTGAAGAAATTGTACAACTCCCATCGTAAATGATTGAAAGCTATCTAACATATCCAAATAGTACTTAGCATGATAAATGACATCAGTATACTGGAAAGTAGATGTTTTTTCATTGATTTGTACATTTGTATTTACAGCAGGACCTTCAGCCTTAGCAGGCTTGGTCAGATTGATTACAAGAGGGGGAGAAGAAGAACGTGGAGGAGGATTGGCTTTGTTACGATGGAGGTCGATAACAAGCGGCTCAGAGGAGGTGAGCTCCCTTTTTCTTTGTTATGAGATAAATCAATAACAAGTGGCTCAGAAGAGGTGAGCTGCCTTTTTTCCTTGTTATGACGTAAGTCAATAACAAGTGGCTCAGAAGAGGTGAGCTCTCTATGATCCTGATCATCATCAGTTGGTTGTTTCTGAACTGGCAAGTGAATAGCCAGTGGCTTGGAGGATTGTGGACGAGAAATACGCCCTTTGACAGGTATGATAAGGGTGTTATTAGGCACTTTTTCTTGCTCTTCTTCAGTGTCCAGAGACAGGACAACCTTCATGAATTCATCCTTGTACATACAAGCATCGTTGCAGTATGCTTCGACGCCTTTGAAAGGATAAAGGTCAGCAACCTCCTTTTGCACCTCTCCATTGTCATCGATATATTTAAAACATTGATGGAGAGTCGAAGGAATAATGTTATGCTCATGCAGAAATGGTCTTCCCAATAAAGTATTGTAAGAACAACCATGATTGTCAATGATGTAGAAGGTCACCTTTGTGCGAAGATTGCCTATTTGGAGTTTTAGGCGAATCTTGCCCAGAGGTTCACTCCTTCCCTGGTTGAATCCAAGAATGGTGGTGATTGTACTGGAAAGACTATGCACTGGGATCTTCAGCGCATCCAACATTGTCTTCGGCATGATACTGAGAGCAGACCCTGGGTCTATCAGAATGCGATCGACTTTCATCGAGTCGACGTATCATGTATAGTAGAGAGGATGGTCGTGCCTGTTGTCTTCCATCAACATGTCATCCTGTGTGAAAGTTATGTTTGGAATTAACTCCAACACACTATGACAATGAAGGCAAGAGACTGGTTCTGCTTTTGGCTTCTTCAGAAGGGCTAGACAGGTTTCAGCTTGTATAAGAGCCTCGCTCAGAGTTTTTCGAGTCTCCTTGGAGAGGCGCAAGAGCTCGAAGATTGACAGCCGGGCCGGTGTATTGGCCAATTGAGCCAGGATGTCAAAGTTGTAAGGCTTTTCAAGTCCGGAAGGAGATGACTTCTTCAAAGGTTTGTCGAAGCGGACTTGTTGTTTGTCTTTGTCGGCCACCGTCGGCTTGGGAGGAGTAGACTCTACAACCGGTGAGGATGCAGTAGGAATATCCTCAGTAGAAGCAGGCTGTACTGGAGCAGGATCAGAAGAAGAGGCAGGACTCTCTTGAACTTCGGGATAATCCTTTAGATAAGCTTTCCCCGATCTGGTGCCCAGCAAGATTTCTTCATCAACTATGGGATCAAAAGACACCATATTGCAAGTCTTTGTCTTGCCTTTGGAACGGTCTTTCTTCTTGGAGGAAGAGGGAAGTTCGAACTCTGAAGCAAGATCCGGATGAATCCACATAATCTCGCCATTATCAAGAGACAAGGGGACGAGACCTTCATTTCGTGGAGGAGGGAGATTCTCGATCTCAAGAGTAGCTTTGGGAATAGGAATGACACCATGCTGTACCATCTGGGGCGGGAAGTCACCGAACTGAACTGATACCATGTTTACGGTAACAGTCTTCTCGTCTTGCTGCAAAATGACAACACCAGCGTTGACTAGCTCCTGAATTTTGCCTTTGAGCACATAACATGCTCGAGTGGGATGTTCGATGAACCTGTGATAGACAAAGTACTTGGGATGATCAGTCTTACCGACTTCATCGGACTTCTTGGGATCTGGGAGCTGGAGCTTATTGCTTTTGATCAAGCAATCAAAGATGCTCACTGTGTCATTCTCGTCAAAAGAGTACTCTACTTTCGGACGAGGTTCTCTTGATGGAGGTGCTGAAGGGGTAGAAGTGGACGTAGGGGGAGCTACGTTGACCGCCAGAGATTCTTTATTCTTGTTCAAGTTAATGTTCAAAGTTTCTTTTCCCTTGCGGTTGTTCTGGCGATTGCCGCCACCCGATGTCTGGTATTCATCCCGGTCGGGGTTAGACATGTCCACTTCTACCCCTTCAGCACCTCCATCAAGAGAACCTCGTCCGAAAGTAGAGTACTCTTTTGACGAGAATGACACAGTGAGCATCTTTGATTGCTTGATCAAAAGCAATAAGCTCCAGCTCCCAGATCCCAAGAAGTCCGATGAAGTCGGTAAGACTGATCATCCCAAGTACTTTGTCTATCACAGGTTCATCGAACATCCCACTCGAGCATGTTATGTGCTCAAAGGCAAAATTCAGGAGCTAGTCAACGCTGGTGTTGTCATTTTGCAGCAAGACGAGAAGACTGTTACCGTAAACATGGTATCAGTTATTCATCCCGGTCGGGGTTAGACATGTCCACTTCTACCCCTTCAGCACCTCCATCAAGAGAACCTCGTCCGAAAGTAGAGTACTCTTTTGACGAGAATGACACAGTGAGCATCTTTGATTGCTTGATCAAAAGCAATAAGCTCCAGCTCCCAGATCCCAAGAAGTCCGATGAAGTCGGTAAGACTGATCATCCCAAGTACTTTGTCTATCACAGGTTCATCGAACATCCCACTCGAGCATGTTATGTGCTCAAAGGCAAAATTCAGGAGCTAGTCAACGCTGGTGTTGTCATTTTGCAGCAAGACGAGAAGACTGTTACCTCAGCGCTAACTTCAGCTGCTTTAGCGTTGACATTGAAAGATGGCCATCTTGGAACTGAGTAGACCCTGTCCACATGCTGATGATAGGCAAAAGATTTGCCTTGCAAGTGTCTATGGTGACAGCGGTCGGAGTTCCAGGAGGCATTTTCAAAGCTTTCCGGCGGAACGTTTCAATGAAACTCTCAACAGTTTCATTGTGTCTTTGTTTGATTTTATTGAGGGCTGACATAGTCATGTCGTTGATCCCCTCATAGAATCGTTCCAAGAAGATTTGCTTTAGGCCTGAGAAGGAGGTGATACAACCATCGGGCAGGTTTCTGTACCAATCGTATGTTACACCGGCTAAACAGCCAACAAATACTCTGGTAAGAAGAGCGTCATTTGGTTGAAGTTGGACAGTCATAACCTCAAAGTGGTTAATGAACTGACTGGGAGAGGTGCTGCCATCAAACAGCGAGATGGTTGGGATCTTGTACTTCGGAGGAAATGGGACTTCCTTCCATTCAACTGGGTAAGGTTGCTTGATCCCCAACCTCTGCAAGTTGTCCTTCTCCTTGAAAGCTTCGAACTGAGTGCGTAGGAGCTTGACAGCTTCATTGGCATCTTCCACAGATGTAGAAGGAGTGGGCTGAATCACAGTGTTGGGGGGAGGAACAGCATGATAAGCACTACCTCCAGCACCTGATTGACTGGGTGTAGATTGGATCTGTATAGGAGGTACTTGAGTAGATGCTACCCCCATTCCTGTATTGACAGGCACCGACGATGCTATGATTTCAAGATTTGTAGGAGGTACGGTCGGTGGTACCGTGTGCTGGGCCACAATGATGGAATGCATACTTGCGACCATTTCAGCCATGGTCTTCAGCTTGTCTTCTAATGCAGCGATTCGCTGTTCTTGACTTGCTGAACTGGAAGCATCAGGATCTTCATTAACAACATAAGCTGTCACTTCTCTGGGTACAATGGAGGACATTGTCTGTTCTGAGCTTTCGTTGTATGCATCGTAGTCAGAGAAAGAACCATCTCCTGAGTGAGAAAGATGAAGATGACCGAAAAGATCTTGAAGATTCCTTTGACCGATTGTGTCTCGGCTTCGGGATCTGGTATATCGGAATACTCCTTCAGAAGATTCTTGAAGTAGATCCAAATACCGCTGGCTTGGCCTGCGAAGCTTCCCGTGCTTGGAGCACTTCCTACCCCCATTGTCTCTGGAAGTCATGTTGACAGAAGCGTACAAAACCTCGTCTTCATCTTCCGACATAGATTCAGAGTTTAAAAAGTTCAGACGATCGAAGACATATCGTCTTGTTGTCTGACAACAACACTTGATGACAACTTTATGGTTACAATGATGTCTAAGTGGTTGCACTGGAGGTGTTGAGATGTTGTCCCGTTTTTGCTTGAGGTGTTCTCGGAGATCGGGAACAGCAACAGGACGAGAAGAAGTTCGAGGGACGTGTTCTTTGACAATATTCGGAACATGGTTTCGGTTCTTCAAATGTTTTGTCCCTTGAGTGTACAAGGAAGTACTCATTTCATTGGCATAGGTGTCCGAATTCTTGATCCTGGAAGTTTGCTTCTGATGTTTGTTCGTCTTCGGCATTGGCTGTTTGCGTTTTACTGAAGTTGGTCGATTGAGATATGTTCTCAGATCAGCAAACTCACCCCCAGGGGCTTCAGTCTGAGACACCAACAATTTTCCTTGTCTTGAACGGGAGATCTGAAGAGTTGGGAGATCTTGGAACTCTGCTACCGGAGTAGGCAGAATACCTCTCTGATCAGTACAATTCCCTTTGGCAAGGAGAGAAGAAGAATCCTTGTGAGAAAGGGTTCTTGTACTGACTGGTGCCGGAGCACATTCAGTTTGATCTTCTACGGTAAAAACCGAAGAAGACTGAGAAAAGACCAAAGGGCCTTTTCCTTTGTTTAGTGAAGAAGGGTTAGCTAAAGAGCATTTCCTTCTGTTGTCTTCCAAGTCATGGGACGAGAAAGTTTGAGAAAAGACCAACGGGCCTTTTTTTTGTTTTGGGGAGGAGGAGGAATAGCCAAAAGACTACCCCCAGTGGATTGCGCAGGAGCAACAGGGTGTTTGAGAAGAGGAGCAGAGCTTTTCCTCTTGTTGTGGGAAGAGGAGAGATTAGCCAAAGGGCTGTCTCTCTTGGATTGCGCAGACACAGTTTGCACATGGGTTGATGGCGTACTGACAGATTGCGCATGAGGAGTTCTGGCAGAATGTCTTCTGGCATCAGTCATAGTGGTTTGCGCAGCAGGATTCATGTTGCCAGAGTGCTTGGGTTGCACTCTGGTTGCTGGAGTAGTGGACTGCGCAGGCAAAGTTGCTGCCAACTGCGCCAAAGGAACAGGAGTCTTGCACTTTGATAGGGCAGCATATGAAGTGGTCTGTGCACTGGCAACAGCAGACTGCGCAGGAGTAGTAGAGGCAGATTGTACAACAGACTATGCAACAGTCTTAGCAGCAGAGACCTTAGACTGTGTAGCAGTTTTAGTGGCAGGATCAACAGACTGCGCAGCAGTCTTAGGGACCCACACTGGGCGCACTTTGCTCGTGGCAGAAGTTGTCACAGTGCGAGGGGTGGTCCTGGAGTTGATCATGGCTTTGTAGGTCGTCTGGTTGACCTTCACAACCAGCGTCTTCTGTGTCTTTCCGATAGACGCAACATCACATTTAGTTGTCACTTCCTCGTCGGAGGAGAAAGTCGTCCCCAGCAGAGTCACCATTTTGTTTACAAAAACAAAAGTTGATCTTTATTTCAACAAACTTTGTAAAAAAAGATTACAAAAATTTTGGGAAAGTACAACTATAGGAATCCGATCAGAAGACGATCGCTTTATCCCTTGGACGATATAAACTTTGAAGACGGTAGCCTCTGAAGTTGAAGGCAAAAGCCTCTAAAGAATGCAGCAGCACTTTGGCAAGAACTCCTGATCTCTGGTGATGATCTCTGATCTCTGAATGCGTGTATATGATCCCTCTAGGAAGGACTTGAAACTCTATTTATAGAGTTCTGGAAATAACTACTTTATAGTTATTCTGGACTGCGCAAGTTGGATTGTGCTGCATTGGACTGTGCAGACGTCAGGTTGCGCTAGCAGTTACTTGATCGTGGGCCAACTGTCTTAGACACATGGCATTATCTGATTGAAATGTGCATGATCGTGTACAGACGGTTACCACGTAATGAGTCATTGATGGCATGAAGGCCACGTGTACTTTATTAGTTGATAGAGTGCGCCACTTGAATTGCGCTGGCTTTGGATTACGCTGGCTTCGGATTGCGCTAGGATGGACGGCGCTGGGCTGGATTGCACTGCAGACAGATTGCGCTGCATGTACAGCTGTCCTCGAGCGCTGTGCTGCATAATAAACGAACAGTTTCTTCGTTCTCTGTGTTGTCAGCTGTCAGAAGATCTGATTCTCTGTCAGGTAATGATGACGAGGCCACATCAGCATGCGCACTTGGATGAGTGCGCACTTCAGCCTGCGTAATCGAATGGTTGCGCAATCTGTCTTCTGCGCAGTTCACTTGAAGGATGTATAAATTGATTTTGATGATTTTGTTGATGGGTGCAACTTGATTTTTAGGACCTATAATGATCTCTTCAGGTTTAGCCGAGTTTGAGTCAGGAGTATTTGAGCCGGTTGAGTCAGCACCAGACCGGGGAGCTTTGCAGTTGGGGTTGCCTTGATTAGCAGGTTGTATTCTGTTAGTGTATTTCTTGTATTTATTTCTCCTTCCGTCTATTGGTAGTGGATTTGTGTCCACCGGACGTGACATTGAATCTTTGATATATTCAGTCATATTATTCAGTTTCTTTGGTATTTCATTGATCTCGGTTGATTCGATTATTATGTGGATGAGATATAGTTTACCATATGATTCTAGATTGCCGTGACTTATGTATAGACAGCGTACTACCGCCAACACAGCGGCGTAGGCTGGGCTTGGACACGCTTCGTATCCGAAAGGCGGGTGCGGGCTGTGACAAATACCCTTTCCTATATAATTTTATTTATGTAAAAAATTTCAGAGCCGCTCATTAGCAAATTACCAAGTATTGTGTCACGCCCCGATTCGGTAGAATCGATAGTCGTCCCCCGGGTGTGATGCCGTGCAAGCCTAAGTTGCGCTTGCACAAGGCGGTTCATAAGGTTATCCGAAACAACAGCATATGTAAGAGTACGCGGAGAAATTGAACACATTCATATAGAAAAGGAAACTTGCATTTTTTTATTGATAATAAGTTTGGTTACAGACTCGAATATAAAAGGGGCCTCTCGGCTTACAAACGACATCGATGAGATAGTCATTCCATACATTTACATCTCTTTTTACAAATATCAAAACAACTCTCTAAGACCTGGGATCGGCGAGAGTTTGTGACTCATGATGCAGTTGGGTTGGAGTCTTCAAAATGTTGCAGATTTAGCCTTCGCGCTAGCAAGGCTTCAAAAGAAAGGAGCGTCGCCTTCAGTTCCTTGGCATGCTATCCTGGTTCCGAGTACCTGTTGAGGGTCAGCACTTTACACTTTGTGCTGGTGCATGGCAATTTAAAGCCCGTGCTCTCATTTGTTGAAGAATTTAAGCGAGCATGCATGCAAATATTTAGTGAAGTTTCTAGCCATCCTACTCAATTCAAACTTATATTTGAAGGCACAACCGTATAACGACGACAGATCTTACCCCCGGCAGAGCGCGCCGTTGTAGCGTAACTTACCATGTTCTTTCCTGTCAGGTTGATAATAAGAAAATGTAATAGAGTGCATTCGTGAAGGTCACTGGCACGACAAGCCATCCTGGACATATAGCTTGGTAGACAGTGGTCCTTCAACACAGGTAGCGAGCCCCGTTGAAAGCCACTGCCTACCGTGGCATGCATCCGGCATAGCTATCCGTGTTTCTTCCTAGTCTGGAACGGTCCCGTGGCCTCGGAATACCATTCGAAGAAACAATCGCCCTTGTCGACAAGTTGTCCATGACCGTGCTAAGTTAATTTGTTATTTCAAGGCACATCTTATAGTATCGTTGCGACATTCATTTAATCGATTCATCCTTCTTTAGCACGGTTCTATATGATTTGATAATTGCAAGCACGATAATATTATATAACAAGCATCTGTATAGTTCGTGTTCGTGGGACGTCGTGTGACCGTTCATCGGAATATCATTCATGTCGTTGCATTACATCCAGCATAGCACATGTCTAGTATCGATAATGTATTAGAGAAGAGGGTCGAAGGAAGAAGGGTCAGCCACTCACCTTAGTATTTACTTGAGACGAGAAACTGGTTGGCTGCGCTAGACGTTGCCTACGCGATCACATGAAATCGTACAAGCAAACGATTAGAACACTGTGTTATTCAAAAAAATTCGATACGAATGCGAAGTTCGAAATGTGAGCCATGAAAACCATCGAAAGCATTCACGAAAATGCATTCAGAAAACAAAGCCAAAACCAACGCAAGCGGCGTGAAAAGCAGAGCAACGGGAGGTCTCTCCCGACTCAGCCGTAGAGTCAATCCTTGAGGCGCAACCCGCTGAATATGGGACTTGGTTCCGAAGAAGCCATTCCATAACGGGGAATGGATCTTAATTCAACTGTTCCCGTTCGATCGATTCGATCGACCCTGGCCTATTGGGCCCAGCCGAGTCGATAGCGACAGTGTTCCTTTCTCGCGCACCCCGTGGTTGGAGAATGGGGCACGATATAGGGACGGGGCACTACACCATAACCAACTAAGAAAAAGTTTTGTCCTCAAAACTTAAGAACAGATCCTACCTCTATGAAAATGATGAAGGAAACTTTTTCTTCATCTCTGACTCGAGTTCCCATGTCGACTCTTCTGCCGCATGGTTCCTCCAGAGTACGCGAACGAGAGGGATCGCCCGATTTCGTAGCACTTATCCTTGCGTTCTAAGATTTGAACTGGCTCTTCAACGTAGGATAAGTCGGACTTTAGCTCCAGCTGGCCAAAATCCACCACGTGGCTAGGATCGTGCACGTACTTCCGCAGCTGGAAGACGTGGAAGACATTGTGCACACCTTCAAGCGCCGGCGGTAGGGCAATTTTATAGGCCACTGGGGCAACCTGCTCGAGTATTTCGAACGGCCCAACGAATCTCGGACTCAGCTTTCCCTTTGTGCCGAACCGAGTAACTCCTCGCATGGGCGACACCTTCATGAACACATGATCGTCCACCTGAAACTCAAGCGGTCTTCGATGGGTGTCGGCGTAGCTCTTTTGTCGACTCTGTGCAATCTTCAGTCTTTCCCGAATTAGCTTAACCTTTTCCACAGTCTGTTCCACCAGCTCCGGGCCGAGTATCTGCTATTCCCCGACTTCATCCCAGCAAATGGACGATCTGCACTTCCGGCCGTATAAAGCTTCATACGGCACCATTTGGATGCTGGACTGGTAGCTATTGTTGTATACAAATTGCGCCAGCGGTAGGTGGACGTCCCAGCTTGATTTGAAGTCAATTGCGCAGAGTCGTAGCATGTCTTCAACAATCTGATTAACGCGCTCCGTTTGGCCGTCGGTCCGAGGATGGTAAGCTGAGCTGAACTGCAACTTGGTACCCAGCGCCGACTGAAGGCTACTCTAGAACCGCGACATGAACCGTGAATCCCGATCAGAGACGATGGACACTGGAACTCCGTACAGCCGTACTATCTCGTCTAGATAAATCTGCGCCAGGAGATCAATGCTTCAAGTAACTTTGATGGCAATAAAGTGCGCTGACTTGGTTAGTCGATCGACGATGACCCAGATGGCGTCACTCCCCTGTGGTGTCTTCGGCAGGCCAACAATAAAGTCCATCGTGATATGATCCCATTTCCACTCTGGAATGGCAAGGTTCTGCATCTTCCCGCCCGGTCGCTGATGTTCAGCTTTCACCTGCTGACAGGCCATGCATTGCGACACGAAGAGCGCCATATCTCTCTTCATCCCGTGCCACCAGAATGTCGTGCGGAGGTCCTTATACATCTTGGTACTGCCTGGATGCAAGGTATATTTCGTATAATGCGCCTCCGACATTATCTCCTTTCGTAGTTCTGAATCATCCGGAACACATAGTCGGCCATTCAATCTCAGCACGCCGGTCTTATCTTCCGCAAAGTCAGTCGTACTACCTGTCGAAATTTGCTTGCACATTTTCTTCAGGTACAGATCATCCTTCTGAGCGGCCATGATCTTTTCCAGCAAACTCGGCTCTAACTGCAGCTACGCCAACCGTATATCCCTGAATCGAACCCGAAGATCGATGCCCATTTCTTCTAGATCTTGTAATAGTCTGCGGATGATGGATAGCGAGGCAAGATATTTTCGATTCAGAGTGTCCGCCACCATATTTCCTTTGCCCGGAGTGTAGTCGATCGTCAAGTCATAGTATTTGATCAGTTCGAGCCAGCGCCTCTGTCGCAAGTTCAATTCCTTCTGGGTGAAAAGATAATTGAGGCTCTTGTGGTCGGTATAGATCGCACACGCCATGCCATATAGATAGTGACGTCACAATTTCAACGCGAACACAATCGCCGCTAACTCCAAGTCATGCGTAGGATAGTTCTTCTCGTACGGCTTTAACTGTCTGGAGGCAAAGGATATCACCTTGTTTCGCTGCATGAGCACACATCCCAAGCCCTGGCCTGAAGCATCGCTGAATATCTGAAAACCCTCTGGCCCATCCAGAAGTGCGAGTATAGGTGTCGAAATTAGTCGCTGTTTTAGCTCCTGGAATGAAGCTTCACAGTCATCCGACCACTCATACACGACTCCCTTTTGAGTGAGGCGAGTCAGTGGCGATGCAATCTTCGCGAAGTCTTTCACGAAGCGTCGATAGTATCCCGCCAAACCAAGAAAGCTTCGAATCTCACTGGCAAACGCAGGCCGCTTCCAATCAGCAACAGCTTCCACTTTCTTCGGGTCGACTGCAATACCTTCGGACGAAATGATGTGACCAAGAAAGGATACGCTGCTTAGCCAAAATTCGTACTTACTCTGCTTTGCGTACAACTCATTTTCTCGAAGTGTCTAGAGCACGGCCCATAGATGTTCTGCATGTTGCGCCCTGTCCTTCGAGTAGACGAGAATATCGTCAATAAAGACTACCACAAATTTATCAAGGAAGGGTCGAAATACGCGATTCATCAGATCCATGAAGGCGGCAGGGGCATTCGTCAGGCCGAATGGCATCACCAGGAACTCGTAGTGGCCGTACCAAGTACGAAAGGCTGACTTTTGCACGTAATCTGACTTGATCTTGAGTTGATGATAGCCCGAACGGAGATTAATCTTCGAAAACACTGAGGCGCCTTGCAGTTGATCGAATAAGTCGTCTATGCGGGGCAATGGGTACTTGTTCCGGATGGTGGCCTTGTCCAGCTCTCGGTAATCGATGCACAGATGCATGGACCTATCATTCTTTTTTTTGAACAATACGGGAGCTCCCCACCGTGAAACACTAGGTCGAATAAACCCTTTATCGAGCAACTCTTGTAACTGGACCTTGAGTTCCTTCAGTTCGGCGGGAGCCATTCTGTACGGGGACTTAAAAATCGGTCGAGTATCGAGAAATGTATCGATGCTGAACTCGATTTCTCGATCGAGGGGGCATGCCGGGTAGCTCGTCCGGGAACACATCGGGGAATTCTGCCACAACGTCGGTCTGACCCTCGTTTGCACCATCTTGTCGCATGTCTCGGACGGACGTCAAATAGCCTTCGCACCCAGAATGCAGCATCCTCCAAGCAGAAATCGTCGAAATCAGCATACAGGTCGACGACGCCTCACCACACGAAAAGCAGAATTCAGGCACTCCTGGTATGCGGAAGGTGACCGTCTTTCTGGCGCAGTCTATGGTTGCGTTGCACGGCCCGAGCCAATCCATTCCCAGAATGATATCAAAGTCCTTCATGTCTAGGACTATCACGTCAAGACCGATCTTTTGACTGCCGATACAGATAATCCCGTCGGCGCAGGCTAAATTAGTGAGTATTGGTGTGCCCGAAGGTGTGCTCACGCTAAGGTCGAGATCTAACGATATTATCGAAAATTTGTGCTCGGCGGCAAAGTCCGCCGATATAAAACTATGCGAAGCACCTGAATCAAATAGTATACGAGCAGGCACATTATTGAAACTAAGTATACCTGTCACGATCGTATCTGATGCAAGCACTTCATCTCGAGTCATGGCGTAGACGCAGCCCTGGGCATTGGGGCGACAGTCTTCCCTATTTTGTGGTACGGGTTGAGGTGCTCGAGGTGCCGGAACTTGATTCCTCGGACGGTGCTGTTGATGCTGAGGCGCGTGCAAGTTGTTTCTTCTACGGTTTGGGCAGTTTGTATGAAAGTGACCCTTTTTCCGCAAATGAAACGCCCGCCATTTTGAACTTCACAGTCGACGGCAAGGTGTCCGTTCCGGTTGTATTTTGTGTAGTGAGGTCCCTGGTTCCGCGCCTGATGTCCGCCCTGGTGCCCGTTGTTCGGACGCTTGGTCACGTTGTTTCCTCCCGCGTGGCTAGGGCGTTTGTGATTGTAGGTATGCGCGTCGGCAGCACCTGGAGGGTATTGGCGCTCAAGGCAGAGGGCGTGGTTGAGAGACTCCCCCATCGTTTTGTATTGCAGAACGGACACATGGATGTAGATGGATGGTCGTAGACCTACTTTGAACCGTCGAGCACGACTCGCCAGGGAGGGCAGGAATTCTCCAGCAAACTTGGCTAACTTGTTGAACTCTGTTGCATACTGTCGCACCGTCATATTCCCTTGCCTTAGCTGCATAAATTCATTTTCTTTCTCTTGTCGAATGGCGTCGGGAAGGTACTCGATCTCGAATGCCTCTCGGAAGGTGGCCCAAGAAATTATCGCTGTCTTGTCGTCACATCTGATCGCTCGCTTTTGCACGGCCCACCAGTCGTGCGCGTTCAATTGGAGTTGAAGTTGAGCGCATGCGACTTTCTTGGACTCTTCGACACCCAGGAGCTTGAATTCATCTTCCAGTTCCTCTAACCAGTCGATCGCCACGGAGGGATCTTCTGTGCCGTTGAAGAAAGTGCGGCAACTCTTTGTGAATTTTGACACATCGAAGTTGGAACTTCTCGGTGCTGCAGGTGTAGGCTCGGGTGCCTCCGGATCGACTTCACTTAGTCTGGCCGCAGGCTCAGTTACGACATGGGTTGTCGCAGAGTTGTTGTTGGCCACCACCGTCTGAACGATCTGCTGGAGAGTATCAAGCTGTTTCTGCTGCAACTTGAATTGTGCATCGAATCGGACCTCGAACTGAGTTTGACGTGCCTCCGTCTGCCGTCGATGTTGCTCATTCTGGCGTTGCCTCTCCTCAGCTTATCGTTGTTGCGCATCCAGCATACGCAACATCTGCTTCATAGCATCGTTAGAGGGTCCGGGTCTCGAGCTACTCGAGCCGCTCGAAGCACTTTCTTCGTTCGCCGCCACGTTCACCGATGTGCCTTCTGGGATTTTTAAAGGCAAAATACGTTAGTCACAAAACTTGTTACGGCTCACTCGTATGGAACGACATATCTCATCGACACGAGACCAACGATTTTGAGACTAAAAACTCGACACTGGAGGCCAAGGACGTAAAGCCGTGCTCTGATACCATTATGTCACGCCCCGATTCGGTAGAATCGATAGTCATCCCCCGGGCGTGATGTCGTGCAAGCCTAAGTTGCGCTTGCACAAGGCGGTTCATAAGGTTATCCGAAACAACAGCAAATGTAAGAGTACGCAGAGAAATTGAACACATTCATATAGAAAAGGAAACTTGCATTTTTCATTGATAATAAGTTTGGTTACAGACTCGATTACAAAAGGGGCCTCTCGGCTTACAATCGACATCGATGAGATAGTCATTTCATACATTTACATCTCTTTTTATAAACATCAAAACAACTCTCTAAGACCTGGGATCGGCGAGAGTTTGTGACTCATGATGCAGTTGGGTTGGAGTCTTCAAAATGTTGCAGATTTAGCCTTCGCGCTAGCAAGGCTTCAAAAGAAAGGAGCGTCGCCTTCAGTTTCTTGGCACGCTATCCTGGTTCCGAGTACCTGTTGAGAGCGAGGGTCAGCACTTTACACTTTGTGTGGTGCGTGGCAATTTAAAGCCCGTGCTTTCATTTGTTGAAGAATTTAAGCGAGCGTGCATTCAAATATTTAGTGAAGTTTCTAGCCATCCTACTCAATTCAAACTTATATTTGAAGGCACAACCGTATAACGACGATAGATCTTACCCCCGGCAGAGCGTGCCGTTGTAGCGTAACTTACCATGTTCTTCCCTGTTATGTTGATAATAAGAAAACGTAATAGAGTGCATTCGTGAAGGTCACTGGCACGACAAGCCATCCTGGACATATAGCTTGGTAGACAGTGGTCCTTCAGCACAGGTAGCGAGCCCCGTTGAAAGCCACTGCCTACCGTGGCATGCATCCGGCATAGCTATCCGTGTTTCTTCCTAGGCCGGAACGGTCCCGTGGCCTCGGGATACCGTCCGAAGAAACAATCGCCCTTGTCGACAAGTTGTCCATGACCGTGCTAAGTTAATTTGTTATTTTAAGGCACATCTTATAGTATCGTTGCGACATTCATTTAATCGATTCATCCTTCCTTAGCACGGTTCTATATGATTTGATAATTGCAAGCACGATAATATTATATGACAAGCATCTGTTTAGTTCGTATTCGTGGGACGTCGTGTGACCGTTCATCGGAATATCATTCATGTCGTTGCATTACATCTAGCATAGCACATGTCTAGTATCGATAATGTATTAGAGAAGAGGGTCGAAGGAAGAAGGGTCAGCCACTCACGTTAGTATTTACTTGAGGCGAGAAACTGGTTGGCCGTGCTAGACGTTGCCTACGCGATCACTTGAAATCGCACAAGCAATCGATTAGAATACTGTGTTATTCAAGGAAATTCGATACGAATGCGAAGTTCAAAACATAAGCCATGAAAACCATCGAAAGCATTCACGAAAACGCATTCAAAAAATAAAGCCAAAACCAACGCAAGCGGCGTGAAAAGCAGAGCAACGGGAGGTCTCTCCCGACTCAGCCGCAGAGTCAATCCTTGAGGCGTAACCCGCTGAATATGGGACTTGGTTCCGAAGAAGCCATTCCATAACGGGGAATAGATCTTAATTCAACCGTTCCCGTTCGATCGATTCGATCGATCCCGACCGAGTCGATAGCGACAGTGTTCCTTTCTCGCGCACCCCGTAGTTGGAGAACGGGGCACGATGTAGGGACGGGGCACTACATATTGATTGGACTGGTTTAAAAGCCACTACTTAAAAACCATCCAAAATTGGACCACTCATAACCGGTACTCTAAAAACATCTCATAACCGCTACCCTTATAATTGCCAAACTGACCCTAAATCCTCGTGTCGCTTCATCCGAAGAACACAACGGCTCTTCGGAAGCACCCATGGTAAATAATTTGACAAGTTAATTTCGGGACTATAGGAGGTAGGACTGTAGACAATAAGCACAGTCCTACAATAAAGTAGGACTGTCAAAGAAAATGACAGTCCATTTTGTAAATAGGACTGTCAAGAAATGTGACAGTCCTGAAGAAACAAAGGACTGTTACAGCTCCTGCAGTCCTGGTTATTTGTAGGACTATCCAATTTTCCTGCAGTAATGATTTTTTGTAGTACTGTTCACCTTCAATTTTGTTTGATTTTATTAACTTTAATTTCTATTGTAGGGATTATCGTCTTCCGATATTGTGGTACATCCTCCAATTGTCGTTGATGTAGTGCCCCGCTCTGCGAAGGCACTAGATAAACAGAGAGATCGGATTACTGGCTCTGCAACAGAAGACGATTCATCTGGATGAGTGAACGCATTTTATGATTTGCTTACGTCTAATAAGAATCTGAGTTTTTGAATGAATGTCGTTTCAAATAACAAGATGGTAAATCATTGAGAATGCTAGTACAATTAGTATGCTTGTATCACATGTTGATATGCTAGGAACAGAGGAAAGAGATAATCTACATGCTAAAAGTAAGATTTTTGCCTGCTAATAAGAAACGAACTGTTGCTAGGTTAAATCAATGAGATGAACTGTTGCCATGCTAACAAGAAGAGAAAAGAGATTGCTTATATGCTCTGGATTTGAATACTTCAAAGGTAAAATGATACACTATATCTGCACATAACTGATTATTATGTTTCAAATAGATGAATGATTGCTTGTCCCTCAAAGATGTTCTGAATACTAGACATGTATAGACGGACTTGCACATGTTGCAAAGGAATAAAATATGTAGGAGCTTTGGCTCTGAGCTATGTAGGAGCTTCGGCTCTGAGTTATCTAGGAGCTTCGGCTCTGTATCAAAGAAGGAGCTTCGGCTCTGTATCAAAGAAGGAGCTTCAGCTCTGAGTTATCTAGGAGCTTCGGCTCTATATCAAAGAAAAGAAAGAAGCATTAAGAGCCCCATAGAGAAAATGGGTGCCGGTATCTGAGTCCATGAGCTACGAGCTGAACCGGAGAGTCACAAGCTGCCAATCGAATCTGCATGTGTCATTAATGTTTTGCTAAGAGCTAACAATGCAGAGGCGAACATAAATTGTCAGATAGGTATATTATGTTTGCTAATCCTTGTTTTGTGCAGGGATGGACTGTCGGCTATAATAAGAACCACTGAAAAAGTGATACACGTGTTGTTTAAGTTCCTGAACATGAGTTGCTTAAAGAATAATTTGTTACCAAAATTTTTATGTTCTTTATAAAGAAAACATCTGATATCGTGCTTGCAATCTGACCCTAAAAGTTGCTTGAATAAGAGAAATAATTATGGTTCGTGAAACACGCTACGCACATCACAAGAAATGATTAATCATCGTGCATGAAATGAATAGTCCCTTATATGCTTGAAATGAAAGAAATGATATGTTGACTTTCAAAGTGTTTTCAAAAGATGTAAACTGACTTTGTACTAAATAAAATGAACATAGGTAAAAGTAGTAAGATCACATCACAAAAATAGTTTTCTCACTAAATGAATTAGTGATCATTTCAGACAAATATAGCCTTTGTTCACAATCACCAGTATATTGATATACTAACCCATCATCAGTCTGCACGCAGGTGCAAAAGATGAATCAAGATGGATATTCTGAAGCGATAGCCCGAGCCTAGCTCATCCTCAGGAGCCAGAAATCAGAAGAGATGCCAAGAGATGGGCATCTGTTGCAAAGAGTTGATTTTGTATATAAAGGGATGTAATGTATGAAACATAATCATTGAAGTCTGTAAAAGTTTCTGAGAGATTGTAAGCATTGTATCAGAGAGAATTGAGAGCTCGTAATATGTTCAAATAAAATCAATAAAGAGATTGTTTCTGCCACCTTGTGTTCGAGTATATTCTGCAATATGTCCGCTGCTAAATTTAAATATATGCATTATGTTCCACTGCGTACTGTCTATCTTGTCTATCTTGTCTATTTTGTCATTGTACAGGTCTTGGCCTTGTGCAAGCACAACTTAGGCTTGCACGACATCACGCCCAAGCGAGGACGAACGGTCTCATAGAGTCCGAAGTGAGGATGAAAGGACTACAGGATCGGGGCGTGACAGTTGATTTAGGCAATTTATTATCGCCCGATATTTTGTTTGAATCAAACAAATAAGCGTTACATTGGTGCTGAAAAATTGGACGAAAAAATAATATAGTTATTATGATATCTAGATCAGTCTGAAACCACGCGAGACGCAAAACTTTACAGCTTGGATGTGAAAAGAGGTGATTTGTCCAGGTATCATGTGAAGAAAGATACAGTTCTCTAAAGAAAAGTTCCAAACAAGGACGTTGGTACAAGAAATATGGTTGTCCATTCAAGATCCATATTGCAAACATAGAAGATGTGAAGTGGATAGTCGAAGTCAAGAATGGAATCCACAATCATGTTATTGCCGAAACACTTTTGGTCATCCGTATGCCGGGCGGTTGAACAATATTGAGAAGAAGATAGTCGAAGATTTTTCCAGTTCTGGAGTTGCAGCGAGACAAATTTATTCCGTCATACGACATGAAGATAAGAAGAACAAGTCAACAATGAAGTCAATCTATAACGCACTTTCCAAATCAAATGCCAGTAGGAAGAAATCAAGAATGGCGATGCAAAAGTGTTCAAGTTGCTTGTCGAGAATCATTATGTTGAAGTTCATCGGGTTTGATCCCGAGGTTTACGGTTGTGTACATCGACATACGCTGGGCCTCTCTTGTGCACATGAGGTTAACGAATATCGTCGTCAATATATTCCTATTCCAGTAGATGTTGTTGATGAACGTTGGAGACAGTTGTCTATAATGTCCATGGTGAAGAGTGACGATAAATTTTTTCTTTGCCACAAGTAAAACTCCTCCACGCAAGGTGGTGTGCCTCAATGGGAGCGGGACTGGAGTCCATTGAGCTTAAATTCCAAGAAATTGCATGACCGGTTAATACTAGAATGCATGAGCCGTTCGTTGTTTCCAATTCTAAGGGCAGACCTCAAACAAGAATGAGTAGTTCGCAGAAGAGAAGGATGGAATCAACTAAAAGAGATCCATCGTCCTTTGAGCATGTTGAACAAACCTTAGAGCAAGCTCAATCTCCAACGTTTGTCAGTAGTGTGGCTGGTACAGCATGGAAGAGCAAGCTTATCATTCGAAGGAAAAAATAGAAAACAGACATGCCAAGCGAAGCTACAGTGGATGGAGGAGCATTGGGTTTGTATATTCAAAAATTTCGACCGAAGATTTGCAGTTATATTTGGTCTATTGTTGATGTCCCTTCGGATGGCCATTGTGGATTTCATATTCTTGCAAGACATGTTGGTTATTCCGACAAACAAGGATGGAGACAGGTGAGGCAGGAGTTGTACGAAGAGTTAAAGGCTCGTCTTCCATTCTACACCCGCATGCTAAGCGAAGAAACAAAACTTGTTGACAATTATTCCTTGCACTGACATTGTTACCGGTGAAGACCACTACATGTTCATCCCGTCTGCCGCATATTTATTTGCTAATAGGTACAAGATACCTACTGTAGTTATTTCGTTGGGTATTAACAATACTTTCTTTCCGATGTGCGCTCTGCTGGCTGAGCACAAACAATATAACCTATGTACTATAGGTTATCTCGGGAACTACTTTGTCATACTAAGGTTGATCGGTCATTCTCCTATCCCTCTACCTTCAACAATTTGGTACAAATATGCACTGGACGAAGCAATCGCCTAGACGACATCTTTTATGGATCAGATAAATCTTTATAAGAAGTTGTTGAAGATGGAGGAGCCTAGAGACTTGGCCGTTTGGCCACTTCGACGTCGAAATCGACTGATACGACATCTTCAAGTACTAGGATGTTGAAGATGGAATGTTTAAAATGTTCACACTTTTGTATCATTTTGGATATTGTTGGTATCCTAAGTTTATCATTTTGTATATTTTACACTTTTGTATCGTTTTGTATATTGTAGGTATCCACTTTTGTATACAATGAATTATATTAGTAATAGAAATGCACTTTTGTATCGGTTGGTATCTCATTTGGTATCCTAAGTATCAGTGTATCAGTGGTTTACTAAAGTAAAGTAGGATTGTCAACAAATTTGGCAGTCCTACATAAAGTTAGGATGCCAACTAGCTGACAGTTCTAATCAAAACTCTCTGTTTGGAGAGATTTTATATAAAAATTGTTTAGGACTGCCAACAAAGTTGACAGTCATACATAAAGTTAGGACTGCCAACTAGCTGACAGTCATAATCAAAACTCTCTGTTTGGAGAGTCTTTATATAAAAATTGTTTATGACAGTCACAGTCCTACATAAAGATATGACTGCCAACTAGCTGACAGTCATAATCAAAACTCTCTGTTTAAAGAGATTTTGTATAAAATTGTTTAGGACCGCTACTTTACTTTAGGACTGCCAACGTCGTTGACAGTCCTAAACAATTTTATACAAAATCTCTCTGAACATATAGTTTTTATTAGGACTGTCAGCTAGTTGGCAGTCCTATCTTTATGTAGAACTGCCAAATTTGTTGGCAGTCCTAAGTTGGCAGTCCTAAACATTTTTTATATAAAATCTCTCCAAACATAAAGTTTTAATTAGAACTGTCAGCTAGTTGGCAGTTCTAACTTTAAGTAGGACTGCCAACAAAGTTGACAGTCCTACTTTATGAAGAAAACACTGATACATGGTTTCAGTTTAAGTCTATCAATCACATTCGATCAATAGTATCACCAGTTTCAATAGCTGCTACTGGTTTTTGTTTCGGAATACAGGAACATTGTTCCGCTGTCGTACTTTTTAAGTATTTCAGAAACTCACAGTAGGACTATTGAGCATCCTAGTATTGCAAACCAATCATTGTGTCAAATGAGAGCTACCAAAGAAGTAACATACTAACATATAGACTACAAGTAGAGTAGCACATGTGGTTATAATTTCATGAAAATGACAATGCTACGAAACCATTTGACATCTGAATGATCAATTGATGCTCCAAATTTTTTAAAAAAAAACCTGGTCTTACATCTCTAAAGAGAACTCAAAAAATCATATAGGAAAGTTATAGCAACAAAAGAGACAGTGAAATGTTCTCAGAATACAAAAGATCTATTAAATCATGTCTTTTACCATTTTCACAAATAAATGTCAGAAGAATTCAAACAGCAAGTTTCGGAATCATCTTTCCTTTTCAAGTCTCGTGGAATTCGCAATTTGACTTTTAAAGCTACAACTAGCTTGGCAAAAATCTGTAACATAATAGATAAACCAATGAGATTATATACACCCGTTAACACAGTAGTACCAAATTGAAGTTAAGGATATTCTTCTACATTGACATAAAATTACTAGATAGCAACATTATAAAGAGCAATCTACCATAGTGTAGAAAATTTACTATGGAAACTTAAAGACCCAATGATGAGCTTCTCTCGATAAAAATTGGAAACTGATTTTTTTTACATAACTTCAAATTTATCTTTGCTTTAAACTAACCCCAAATAACAAAAGCTTATATTGCCATGAGACACATGAGATTATAAATGCACTATTCGCCGAGATGAACATCATCTAGATATCATAGTTTAATGTTTGCGAAACATAGAGAAATATCATTGGGAAGCACAGCATCTTCATTCTATGCACTTGGTAGATTTTATACAAAAACTAGCAACAACTTCTCCTACGAACAAGAAATAACTATCAAATTCCCACTACTAACAACATTGATTACAACGCCTAATAATAGTCAACAACCTGATAAATAACAGGGCAATCTGAACAAGTTGCATTGCACACTAACCCCTCCACCATGATAGTGCAGGTTTTTTTTTAATTTGCAACACAATGTAAGGCAAAGTCGCATCCTATTTTACCAAATTTGCGCAAAAAATTATACGCAAAGCTCGTCTGCCAAGATGTCTGACTCCGAGAAGACAACCATCAAGCCTGATAAACATCAGGAAGCTGAAGGCCAACACTAGCAGCAGATTTATTCAGTATCTTCTTCATTTCATCAGATCGATCAACAGCAATATTGTAAGAGAACAGAAGTTCCTGGACATATTCATCAACTTGTAAAAGTCAGGAAAACATGAACAAAGATGAAAATATCGCATATTTACAACAAAGTATTCAAGTATGAGTCACTAGGTTGGAATTGTCAGTGTGTTACGTCTCTTAGATGCCCTTTCTAGTCAAAACTTAAAGTGGAGATTCTTAATGTCCCTTATAATGAAATCAAACCTGAAAGACAGAAGCAGAGCAGTAGAAGCATCTCAACATGCTGAGTTACAGAAGTATAATTTTCATATAATAAGTATATTTTCGACCATAATTGTGTGAGTTAAAACATAGTAAACTTGATAAATATTCACATGGTTCAACATCTTATTAAGCGTAATAATTCACAATGACCAATGTTGCACGAATAGAGACGCCAATATGGATAAGGACATGACACAGATATGGATACAGAAAATAGACATCCTCAAACAAGGTACAAGGTTGTATTCTATGTCGTGAGATACGGTCACAGATACGGGTACAAACACGATACAGAATATGCCTCCCAGCCATTTCCTCCAACCAAAACCCAAAAGACCAGTTTACACCAGCATGAGAGTCCATTCATAATATTGATAGAACACCCAGTACTATAGGAAATTGTGAACTATCCGCAAATCTAATCTCTAGCACATTCTTGCCTATACTAGGCTTATACTTGAAAGCAATACATCATATATAACATTCAGCTATCCTGATACCACAAGCTCACTAGCAAGATTTCAGGGTCACTCAGAGGATACAGGAATGTCATTTGACTATAGATCAAGAACAAAGGCCCCAAAACCAGCACCTTAACTAGACTCGCAAAGCAAAGGATACTGGCCAAATCCAAACTAGTTACTCAAAAAATGGAATGAAACTCAAATTTCTACAAGTAAAAGAGGCAATACAATTGAAGGAAAAGCTATAACATGGCTTTGAAGAACTAGGATGTAAATATAAGCTATGATAAAAGAAATGAAAATTCAAATTTATACAAGTAAAATATGCATTACAATTAAAGGAAAAGGCTATAACATGGCTTTGAAGAACTAGGATGTAAACATAAGCTATAATATTTAGGAGATATTGCCTTCCTGGCATGAGGCACATGCCCATCCATGTCCCTGGCACTTTGGTTTCTATAGAATCATATAATATTCATAGGCTGAGAACTTCTGTGTCCCCATTAAGCAAATACTTTATAACTTTGATAGATTTGTCCATGTATGTAACTACTAAGTTCCAGCATATGCAAAACAAACTTAAAACACGTAGAAGTATTCATGTTAACTATATGTATATTCACAAAGATAGATTTAATGACCTTTTTTGCTACTAAAGTTTGCAGTAAGCTTCAAAACAGCCACTAATGTTTTTTTTATAAAATTCCAAATTATTCATTAATGTTTAATTAAAGTTCCATTTTAGGAAGATGATCTATTAGAGTTTCAAATATCCTTTAATCGAAAATGGCGCTGAGAAAACCATGACGCGTTGGACAAATAGTTGCCACCACTTCAACGCAAAATTTGGATGGGAAAGATGGGTATTTGTCCAAAATTGATATTATTAACCAGTCATCAATTTTACATGAATTAAAAGGGAATAATATAAAAGGGTTACAAAGATTCCCACTTCAAGACCGAGTAACGGGAATTGTTAACTCTCTTAGTCCAGAGTCCTCTACAATGAGGAAAAAAAGAGGGTTTTTTGAAGCTTCAAGTGGAAGGTGATCGATCGTCTTCAGATCATATACAAGGCATATTGTGTATTGCTAAGTCCTTTTGCAAGCTTTTGAGAATGTCTCAGTGGAACATGTGAAGCATAAGGGCTCGTTTGGATCAAGTTTTTGTATTCCTAGGAATAGATTTTCAATTCCTTTCCCATGGGAAAGGAATTCAACATTCCCATACCCATGTTTGGTTAGGTTGGGAATAGGTAGTTCAAAAAAAAATTTAAAAATTTATCTCCATGTTTGGTTTACAAAAGGATACGAATATTAATTTTTTTAGTTTCCTTTAATACCCTTTCATTAATTTCATGATGATTCACATGTTTGGTATAGAAGTTGAAATTTTGAAAATAAAGAGAGGGTATAACCGTCCAAACAAAATAGCCAAACATCATTCCTAGGAAAGCAAATCTATTCCCAAGGGGGGACTTGGGAATAGCTTTCCCAAGTCAATGGGAATAGCTTTCCCACATAAGCCCCTCCTATTCCCTCCTCATTCCCAATCCTAAACATACCAAACATGGGTAATGAATTCAAAACCCATTCCCAAGCCTCAAAAACTTGAACCAAACGGCCCCTAAGGGTAACATAAATGTTCATAGGCTAGACCAACATGCTCGAGATATTGTTGGAAAAGAATGTTGGGACATGATTGTACCACATTTTATTTCAGAGTAATCCTATTCCTATTGTTTGAAATAAAATATGCATTCCCATAATAAAAAAAATTAAAGTAGTCTTAATAAGCATCAACGAAGAATTTGAAACCTTTTAACATTACTTGCCGTTTTCGAAACTTTTCTGCAAACGATAGTGCAGAAATGACCATTAACTAAAAAATACACAAATAGTCGTGTCGCCATATATACTATTGGAAGAGCTATTATGTCGAACACCCGTCAATCGATCGGAGCATATAATAAAATAAAAAATAAGGTAATTTCTAAAGGCACTCCACATTTTACTCCAGGGGCTTGACTGTCAACAAAGTTGGCAGTCCTAACATTAAGGAGAATGCCAACTTCGTTGACAGTCTATCTTAATATTCAAATTCTTTAGGACTGCCAACTTTGTTGGCAGTCTTACTTTATGTTAGGACTAAGCTGACCTGGAGTAAAATATGGAATGTCTTTAGAAATTACCAAAAAGAAACATGATCTATGTTTTACATATAGACAAATAAATAAATAGTGGAGAGAGGGACCTTTTGATGGTGGACACTGTTAATTAGGTAGGTGTAGTCACGAGCGAGGTTCAATTGGCGTCGGACCGCAGACTGGTCCGACAGCACGGCGTTGCGGTGGAACTCCTGTGTCACGAAATCCCTAAAATGTCTTTTGCTCCCATCTTTGCCTATGTGTTTCTCCACTGCCTTGAGGAGTTGTCTGTATACATTTACCGCTTGCACACTCTTCCCAGACATCATACAATTATCCAAAAAAAAAAAGTAATGGACTGAGCCAAGATAAACAAAAGTAGAATCATCAATTGCATGTAGCAAATAAAAAAATATAAATGATAGTGAAGTTTATGCAAACAAAAGGTGAAGCAATCAAACAAGAAAGAAAATCAAATCAAAATTTGAACATTTTTTTTAGTTTTCTAAAGTAAAAAGTGGGGAATGGCCAAGAAAATACCGTGCTAGAGAGAAAAAGGGTCAAGAGAGGAGATGAAAGAAATGAGGAAGTAGCATGCTTTATCTAGGGCGGGCTATGATAACAAGACAACCCGTTAACCGAAGCAATATTTCAATCAATAACCTGAAATATTTTAAGGTCGAAATCCCAACTCCCACGTGTATGCCACCAAATCCATCTATGAACGCCTTTAAAAGAAAGGACAATGCCCTCCCGTTCTCTGAGCATCAGACTTAACACTATCTCATATGTTTAAGATTTGGACATAGGGAGTAAAACTGACTTTCAGATTTATTTTGGCATTCGAAGCTATGTTGCAAGGATACGGACACGAGCGTACAACATGATATGAATAAGCAGATAGTAGGGCTGTAAACGGACGCGAACTCAAATCCGACACAATCCGGTCCGAACTCAACTATAAGCCGAACTTGGCTCGACCAAAAACCAACCTGAACATGAACCGACCAAAACCGACTGTACTAGACCCAAACATCACCTGACTCGACCCGGACCCAAACTCAACTCGAACCCGACCGAAATCGAACTTGAAATGTAATCGAATCAGACCTGAATTTGCCTCAAACCCGAACTAGACCCGCAACCTCACCCAACCAGAACTTGATATGTGAACCACTAGGAGAATGATACATGTGTGTCATTATGTGTTATGTACATATCCATATTGTATGTAAATTATTATAAAGAGAATTTTGTAAGACAGGCGTAATCAGAAAAGTTATGCTCAAAATGTCATGTTCCTGAAAATTTGTTTATGGTACCAAACAAATAAATTATATATTCCTAGAAATAGTATCTATTACACCAAACAAAATAAAACGAAATAACCATAGATTTTGTCAAGAATAAACTTCCAAGAACATGAAATTCCTAGAAATATTGCAATCCACATGCAAACGCACCCTAGAGTTTAGAATTTGGGATTAGGGCATGAAATCTCCCCCCATTCCTAAAGGACGTTACAAAATTTAGGGTTTAGGTTTCATAAAACACAAAGCCATATAATAACTAGAAAGAAAAGAGGTCAAAGTTGACAAGATAAAACTCGGATAACATCAGGCGATTAAGATAAATAATTGAGTAAACAAAACCATTTCACATCTCGCATTACTAAGTTTCATGCAAATAGGGCAAGATAATTTGTTCTGAGTACTCCACCCCATAAACATCCCCAAGGTAGTCAAAGCCACAAGGGGCACTTGAGGCACAAAGGGTCCATATCATCCGAGGCGCAAGGCACACTTAAGACACGCGTCCGAACGAAGCGAGACGCACAAATAAAAGATAATAAAAATATACATAAATAAATAAATATATTAGTAATGCAAAAAAAAACATATTCAAACCAACAAAAACATGTTAAAACATAACCAAGTGAACTTACAGAGCAACAGTAGCAATAACAGTCAACAAAAGTAACAAGAGTTTGTATTCTTCGTACCATGCTTTTAGTACATTTTAGTTTTTTCAGCTCACCTGTAACCAACTTTGGCAACCGTGGAAAAGGCTACCTCCCTCCCACTCAAATGCAATGAGCCTCCCATTAGGCCTCCTTTGGTTCAAGGAAAGGAAAGGAAGTTAATTTTCTTGTTCTTTCCCTTTCCTTGGAAAATTGCAATTTCCATCCATTTTTATTTCCGGTGTTTGGAGAGGACAAGGAAATTAGAAGAAAAAGTGAATTTTCTATAGTGGGAAAGTGAATTCTTGGTTGGATGGGGGAACCACTTTCTTTCTTATTTTTCTTCACTATGAGAATCATTTTTCTTTTCTCGTACTTTCCTTTGACATCTAAACATAGGAAATGAATGACTTTCTTTTTCCAACCCTATGATTTCGCCAACCAAACAGACCTTAGTGTAAGATCAGAGTTGTGTAAACATGTGTACAACCACCTTGTATCCGTTCCTTGTCCGTATCCATATCCGTGCAAGTATACATATTATGTCCTTATCCATTTTAGTGTCCGTACTCGTGAAAAATAGTTTCTAAGTAGTGCTTGATCCCAGGCAAGTGAGGCAAGTGAACCATTGGTATCCTGGTCTTCATGACCGCTAGTGGGACTTCAATACATTTTGGAACAGATAAAAAATACTAACTAGATTGTTGTTGATTTGTGATGTAATGATGGACCTAACTAATTTAAAGATATTGAACTCTGTTTTTCCATTGTCCCTGTACTTTGTTTACAATGTTTTAAATCAAACTACAAGGTTTAAATCTATGGGTTCATAACAGGGTGTGTGTGTGTGTGTTTCCTATTGTCAACAAGCACCAGCCCAAGTGGTATGTGTCATGGAGACAAAAAGATTTGGGAAACTAGGTCGGTGGTTCAAATGGACTCGTCATGTGCTTAAACATTAAAGGGGGATAAATCAAGATATTCAGGTAGAGGCTGATTGAGAGCCGGACGTGGAGGAAGGTCTATGCGGGTAGTGGGTTGTGGTGCGGACGGTCAACTCAAGTAGAGCTCTTATCAGTCCAAGCGATGGATAGAAGAATGACGCATGACACAAAAATTGAGGACTAAAGTGCAGAGAATAGACTCGAGACTAGGCTGGGGTGATGTAATAAGACCCGGGCTTTTATATATATATATATATATATATATATATATATATTGGAATAAGGGTAAAAAATTATTCCACGAATATCACAGTAAAAGTACTACAGTACACTTTCTCCCATCTCTCCTATCCCGGTTAAGGGACCATTACAGATACATCGAATTCTAAATTATGTAGAATTCCTACAGGAGAGGTTATCAGTCTCTCGAAGATACGTCTGTTACGTTCTCGCCAAACGTGCCAGACCGACGCTGCAAGGCGGACTCTGGCTGTCTTGGTCCAACCCTGTTCCATTCCTCGTCGTTCCCTGATCCAGGCGATGATCCCCCGGATATCTCTATCATTGCCTCCTCCGCCCAGCAACCTCCCACACTGCTCAGTCCAAATATGCCAAGCCACGGGACACTCAAAGAAGAGGTGTCCCATGGATTCGTTCTCCATACCACACAGGACACATTTCGGGTCAGAGATCTGCACCCGAAATCTGAGAAGCCTGTCCTTCGTCAGCAACCGGCCTAATAACAGTTTGTAGAAACAAAGTTGCATCTTTCGTGCAATCCCCTTTCCCCAAATGAAGTCAAAGTCCGCAATCATGTCGTAAGAAGTCCGTACCAGGTTGTAGCAGCTTTTGAAGCGGAAAGCTCCTGAACCTCCATCAGCATCCGACGGGTCCCATCTCCAGGAATCAGCAGACTGGTGAGGATCAATAGTGACCTGGCGGATCTCCTCTCCTAACTGTGATGTGTACTGGTAGTCCTCTGGCCTCCAAGTCCCATCTCTGAGGATAAGCTCGCATTTTAGCCCTCTGCCCGCCTCTCTGCCCATATGCTCACCTAAGGACTCCAGCAGGGATCTATTGCCCATCCAATGATCAAGCCAAAGATCAGTGGTCGCCCCATCCTTCATGATCCGACAGATAGCAGTCTGGAGTACCGATCTGCATCGGAAAATCGCCTTGAAAGGGACCGAAAAGTTGTTATCTATCTCACAACCCCAGAAATTCCTCCGCCTCAGATATCTATTAGCCATCCACTCTGCCCAGAGAGAGCCGCCCTTGATGAACTGCCACGCTATCTTCAACCCAGAGGCCTTCCGAATCGAAATCAGTGGTCTCAGTCCCACCCCTCCTTCCTCCCGAGGCCGGCACAGTTGTTCCTAGGAGATCGCATGCATTCCTCCTCGCCGGATAAAATTAGCACTATGCTCTCCACCTTCCGGGTAGTGGCCACCGGGATCTTAATCGACTGCAGTCAGAACATAGCAATGCCAGATATGACAGACCTCACCAGCTCTATACGACCTCCAAAGGAGAGCCCAGCCGCCTGCCAACCTTCTACCCTCCTCTGTGCAAACTCCACGAGACTGGCAATCCATCTCCCGAGCGTAATTTACAGTCAGCGGTACTCCCAGGTATTTAACCGGGAGATCGCCTTTCTCCACTCCCAGAGCCAGGACCCTTTTCTCCTTGAGGGAACATCGAGCACTGAAATAGACCATGCTCTTCTCCATATTCAGCTGAAGTCCAGACATCCGGCCAAACTCCTCCATAATCTCTGACACCGCACGCATCCCTCTCATAGATGGTTGTAAGAGCACCAATAGGTCATCAGCATATATCAAGTGAGACACCACTGGCTGGACCAGCCTGAAAAGATGGATAATCTTCCTGCTATGTACCGCCAGATCCATCAAGCAAGTGAAGTACTCCATCACAAGAGTAAACAGGTACGGGGAGAGAGGATCTCCCTGCCGAAGGCCCCTGTTGCTCCTGAAGAATCCGTATGGAGTACCCTGGATGAGTATCGAAAAGTAGGGGAGCAGATGCACTCCCTCACCCTCGCTACCCACACCTCGTCAAAATCCATAGCCAGCATAAGGTGACAGAGGAAGTCCCTGTTGACCGTGTTACATGCTTTCCTCAGATTAAGCTTCACACAGGCCTTCATCCCCCCTGGTTTGTTGAATTCTCTCACCATCTCATGGGCCAAGACCGACCCTTGATAAAGGCCGTCTGATTACGGAAAACCAGACCCTGCATAATCTCCTCCATGCGCCGGCACATAAGGTGTGTAATTATCTTATACAGATAATTGCAACACGCAATAGGTTTAAAGTCGGTAAGGGATGTCGCGCCCTCCTTCTTAGGAACCAAGGTCAGAAAGGTGTAGTTCAGCTCCTTCAGCAACTTCCCTTCTGAGAAAAACTCTTGCACCGCCTCCAGAACTGGGGCTTAAGCAAGTCCCAGTGACGCTTATAGAACCCACTAGAGAAGCCGTCAGGCTCCGGGGCCCAATTGGGATCCGCCTTCATCACAATAGCCTCCACCTCCTACATACTCACAGAGGCCAGCAGTAGACTGTTCCCATAAGGTGTCACCAGCCTCTTTGTGACCAGATCTGGAAACGTGGTGAAATAATCTGACTGATAATACAAGTCTGAGTAGTACCTAACTGCCTCCTCCTGAATCTCTACTGGATCCCCGACAAGTCTGCCCTCACTATTGAGAAGTCTGGGAATATTGTTCCTGTGCTGTCTGGTACGGATCACATCATAAAAGAACCTTGTGCAGCGGTCCCCATCCTTAAGCCAGGAACAGTTTGTCCGTTGGGCCGCACTAATCTCTTGCTGAAGTCTCAGAATGCTGACCTCCCCAATCAGTTCCTTCTCCCTGGCCGCCAACTCACCACTCAGCATGTCTGACTGTAAAGCTACCTGGACCTCTCGGAGGGCAGCCTCCTTTGCCTCCAGGGAAGTCCGTGGCAACGACTTTACCCAGATCCGAATAGCACTCTTCGATCGTTTCAGTTTGTGCACCATGCGGAACTGTGTCGTGCCCTCCTGAGTATGCTGCAGCCCCCTCATAACCACTCCTCATAGCCAGCAGAGAGATACCAGCTATTGTTGTATCGAAACGGACGGACTTTCCAAGCGGGACTCTCAAAGAAGCCTACCCGGATCGGGGAGTGATCGCTAGTCCCAACAGCAAGCCCCTCAGCCACAGAGTTCGGGAAGTAGCTAAACCATTCACTATTCCCCAAAGCCCTGTCAAGCTGACACGCAATCCTGTTGCAGACCGCCTTATTGTGCCAGGTCCATATGTGTTCCGTCCTCTCCAGTCCCCTCAGTCCGGACTGGAGGAGACACCTCTGAAAATCGTAGAGGATCTGGTCAGACACCAGACGCCCTCCCACCTTCTCCCGCCGATGAATCATAGCGTTGAAGTCCCCTATAATAAGCAGTGGTAAGTGCAGATGCTCCGCCATGCGTCCTACTCGTGTTATGTCTCCCCACAGGGACTCTCAGAGCATCCTATCATTGTGCCCATATACCGCTCCAATAATGAAATGGAATCCTCCTTTATTCACAAAGGAGATGGCAATAAGCTGCTCAGTCTTCAGAAGTCAGAACCAGATCTCCCTCCCAGCTGTCACGGTTCCACCTTACCCAGATCCTAGCCATGTCACATAATCCAAGTTGTGGATTTGCCCCCAGTTTGTAGGTGTCCTGCGAGCAAGAATCGTCGCCCCCTAATCTTCGTCTCCAGCAGGATCGAGATGTCGCACTTATCTCGTTTCAAGACTCCACAAATCTCCTTCTATCTCCCAAGTGAGCACCCTCCACGGATGTTTCAGGAGAGGACCGACATTGATTAATTAATGTGGGGTTCCCCCTGAACATCTACTGGACTGACACCCGAAGGAAGTGTCTCGTCCGTCCCATCTAGATCCTCCACCATCCCAAAAGGCGGGGTGAGGTGTGCTTGTATCCTGGATAGTGTCAAGGCCCAATCAGGGTTGGCCTCGGTCTAATCATCACCCCCCCCAAGGCAAAATACACATCCTCCCGTGGAGACGTTATATATATATATATATATATATTTTTTTTTTGGAATAAGGGTGAATTTATTCCTCGCTTATAGCGGAAAAGGTATTAAAATACAACATCACTACACTTCATGCCCCAAAAATATGATTATGGGGCCATAACAGATACATCGAATTCTATATTGTGTAGAATTCCAATAGGATGGGTAGTCAAGTCCTCAAAGATACGTCTGTTCCGCTCCTTCCAGATGTGCCAAACAGACGCAGCAAGACGAACTCTGGCTCTTCTAGCCCACCCCGGATCCCGGCCTCTATGATCTCGGATCCAGCTGAGAATGCTCCGGATGTCTCGGTCCACCCCAACTCCTCCTCTTAGCTGTGCACACTGCTCCGTCCAAATGTGCCAGGTCATCGGGCAACCAAAGAAGAGATGCCCCATAGATTCATCTACCTCATTGCATAGCACACATTTGGCATCCGGAATATGCATCCCAAACCGGAGGAGTCTGTCTCTAGTCATCAGTCTACCCCGGAGAAGACGATATGCACAAAGTTGTATTTTCCGAGCTACGCCCTTGCCCCAGATGAAGTCCACCTCCTCAGCCTGGTCGTAGTGGGTCCGGACCAAATCGTAGCAGCTGCGAAAGCAGAAAAGACCTGACCCGCCCCCCGCACCTGGGCCTGCCCAGCTCCATGTATCCTCAGCCTGGCTAGCGTCGATAGTAATAAGGCGAATCTCCTCGGCTAGCTGAGCTGTATAAGCATATCCCTCATGCCTCCATACTCCATCTCTGATGATCCGACTGCATGTGAGCCCCCTGCCCGCTTCTCTGTCCCCCTGCCCCCCCAGAAGCTCGAGCAAGGATCTGGAACCCAACCAGGGGTCCAACCAGAGGTCTGTAGTCGTCCCATCCTTCATGTGCCTGCAGATAGCGGTCTGGAGCACCGGTCTACACCTCAGGATGGCCTTGAACGTGACTGAGAAATTGTTGTCTATCCTGCAAGCCCAGAAGTTGGTCCTCCTCAGGTATTTGCTCGCCATCCAATCTGCCCAGAGCGATCCCCCCTTGATGAATCTCCAGGCCATCTTCACACAAGCTGCCTTCCTGACTGTATGAAGAGGTCTCAACCCCACTCCTCCTTCCTCCCGTGGCCGACATAACTGATCCCAGGATATCGCATGCATCCCTCCCCTCCAGATGAAGTCAGCACAAATGGCTTCCACTTTACGAATAGTAGCCGAGGGGATCTGGATAGACTGGAACCAGAACATCGTGATGCCTGCAATAACCGAACGCACCAACTCTATCCGGCCTCCGAAGGATAGACCCGCAGCTTGCCAGCCTTCCACCCTCCTCTGAGCAAAGTCCACCAAGCTAATACAATTAGTCGTCACTCTTCAGTAATAGTGTGCTGATTGAAGTAAGGTTATAGATGAATCTTCTCAAATATGTTTTAATACAAATTTAGTGTTTTTAACTCCAAACTTAGTATGGATATGTAGATGTAGCAATTGTAGTCTACAGAACGAAAGTATGGTTTTCTTGACCTTATTAGCTTTCAGAATGAGTATCATACCTTAGGTCCTTAGGGTGCTTTGGATGGTTTCTTATAAAGAATCACAATAAATCTTTCTATGATATCAAATATCCAGAAAAGAAGTATCATTTTTTTGCCTCAAATAAGGTTGTAAAATATATGGACCTAAAGATGATTAATAAAGACAAGAATGTAAACATGAAATTTGAAAAATCAGCTCATTGTATAATTTTTGAAGATCCATAATCTTCAGAACCTGCATATCTATTGAACAAGTGCAACCTTATACAAGGACACGATAATATTGTCGACCCTCTCCATTAGGGTTCAACCATCATTGAACCTTTCCTGTTTTGCTGCGAACAAGTGTGACCTTAAAAGGTAACACAAAGCAGTTTCAAGGTTGAGGACCCTTGTTCTTCTTCTTCTTCTTATTATTATTATACATGACTTTGTTAGCTCAAGCACACACCTCGCTTTTCGCTTTGCACCTATGCTTCAAAGGACCTTGGCGCCTAAGGGCGGTTCGTGCAGTTATCGCCTTTGACAACTATGCTACCGGAACATCTCAACATTAAATATTGTAGAACTACTGTCTCAGAATCAGGTAAGGTAATATCACAAATTATCATGATTTACCTGTGAATCCAGAATGCCCTTAGTCAGCTTTGTCAATAGGATGGGCATATTTATAACTTAATGGTCGGTTTTCAAATTTTCTTCTGTGTGTTTTAGTAGGTCCTTTCAAGGAGATGCCCCCAATTGCTCTAATGCTGAAGTAATGAAATTATACTTACTTTCATTCGTACACATAACACCATTCAGCCACTTTGAAATCACCTAACCCAATATCACTTTGTTATTTGTACACCATTGTTGCTCAACTCAATATTGCTATTACTTGATGGTCGAAATTTCAACCCATACCAATACCTTAGTCTTATTTCCTCAACGAATATCAGGCAAATTTGTAGCCTCGAAAATTCCTCAATTATCTGATCACACTATTCCTTCTTCTTTGAAATTATCTTTATCACCCATTTTTTTCTCAGTAGTTGATAACCTCAGAACATCCGGCCCAGCCAAATGATCATAAGTTCCTGATGCTTGAATGCTTCTTTAAGCTTTCGCTTGCATGTATTTACTATATAACTATTCTAGTCTTCCTGTCTCGATTATTCAAAAAAAATTAAATTCCTTCAAATTATGCTTGGCAAGGTATATACCAATTTTGTCACTTATCACGTGACTTGTTTTCTTCCATTGTTGGTCATGCTTGGCTTCCTTCTTGCTCCATAAATAAGTCGTTGCTTCACTCTTTCCTTGTATCCGTTTCTCCCTATCAATAAATTCCAAATTTTAATCCCTTAGAGTGTTCCTCAACTTTGATTACTATATTCCAATGTTTCCATTTTTATGATTTTTACCCCAAAAACATGATTTCCAATTTGCTTCCTTTGGAATAACTTTATCAAATCCCTATTTCTAGACTCTCATTGTAATCCTTATTATCACTTATAGTCATCATAAAATTTGTTATACTGATATAATTCTGTTATTAAAATCAGTGTATTCCTTCTTTGTTTGAATATGATACTCTTAGGCACTAGTAAAATTTGTTTGAATATAATTCTGTTATTAAAATTCGTTATCCTCTTTCTGAGATGGGTTTGGATCTTGATTTTACTAATTAGATATGTGCCAATTAAGGTAGGTTAGAAGTTAGTTAGGAAAAAATATTCTAAGAATATTCTAGATTCATTAATTAACTAGGAGAATATTCCAGGAATATTCTAGATTCTATATTCTCTAATTAAGTATGGGATTAAAATATCTAATGCACTAGAATCTTTCCTCTCCAAAGTTTCTATTTATTTACCGAGTGTCATCCCCTTCTATACACCTTAGAAAATTTTCTAAGAATAGTAATTTATGTTAGCTACCCTCACCTCTTACATTATCTTTCTCGACTACTACTAATTCTTCCAAGGTAGCTTAACAACTTCCTCGAGGACGAAATTTTTTCTAAGATGTGTAGCATTATAACCCTCTTCCCGAAAATCTCGAATGAAATTCTTTTCAAGGATTCAATTTTTCTAATTGACATATTTTTTTCTAGAAAGAAATTTGTTTTCCTAAAAACAAATTAGTTTATTAATTCAATATTAGGGGACGGCACGCTTAGTAAATAAATAGAAAATTTATAGAGAGGATATTATAGTGCATTAGATATTTTAATCTCATACTTAATTAGAAAATTTAGAATATTTCTATAATATTCCCCTAGCTAACTGAGGAATCTAAAACTATTCTTATAATATTCTTAGAATATTCCTAGAATATTCTTCCTAACTAACTTCCTAACCAACTCTAATTAGCACGTCTAATTGTCCCTATAAATACCCCTATTAATTAGTGCTAAACCATTCCAAAATCAAGACCCAAAACCAAAGCTATAATATATACTCTAAATTGTATGCTTACCAAAACGTAAGCTTAGAGTGAAAACTCTAGGAATGACAACTCGTTTCTCAAATCCTTCAATATATATATATAGGGAAAATTTATGAAATGCCCAAAAATTTAAAAAGTTTTATGAAAAACCCACCCCAAAATAAACTTTCATCGCGTGCCCAGCATTAACTTAAAAATATATAAAAGGGCACGGCATGACCCTTTTGCCCTTCTAATTTATTAAGAATATCAACAAACCCAGCAACTCTTCAGAAAAACGGTTCGATTCCAGAAGATACAAAACCAAGAGACTCTTCAAAAAAGTGTTTCTATCGCTCCCTCCTCTTCCATACTCTGTTCGCTTGCGATTTTAGGTCATCTCCTCCAAAAATCTTAGAAATTTCTTACAAGAAATCGCCAGCGAATCTCCATCACAATATCGCAATCATCAGCAATGGATGTAGACCAAGTTAGAGAAGAAGGAGAAGAAGTAGTTGTTGGAAAGCAAACGAAAGGAGGGATGAAAGTTAAGAAGGTTGCTCGTAGACGAAATGCTCCAAAAGAAAAAGAAGTGCAAGAAGCAGTAGAAGAACAAGAACAACAAGAACAAGAAGTAGCAGGGGAGGAAAAAGAAGATCAAGAAGAAGGGAAGAAAAAAGGTAAAACTTTGAGACCTGTTCATTCTCCGTTTATATTGACGCGGCAAATGAAAATGATCATTCTCCGTCTATAAAATACACGGAGGATGCCCTTTCTGTGTCATTTGAACTAGAAATGGCCATTTTCCGTCTATTTTGAGACGGAGAATGGCATTCTCCGTGTTTAAACACACGGAGAATGGCATTCTCCGTGTTTTTGACATAAAGAACGAGCATTCTCCGCCTAATATGAGACGGAGAATGTCATTCTCTGTTATAAAATAGACGGAGAATGACCTTTCTTCTTGCATTAACCTAGAGAAATGAACATTCTCCGTCTTACTGACACGGAGAATGCCATTCTCCGTCTATTTTATAACGGAGAATGGCATTCTCCGTCTATTTCGACACGGAGAATGACATTCTCCTTGTATTTTGACCTAGAGAATGAGCATTCTCCGCCTTATTGAGACGGAGAATGTCATTCTCTGGGTCAAAATAAAGGGAGAATGCCATTCCCCGTGTTAATACAAAACGGAGAATGCCATTCGCCGTCTATTTTAATACGGAGAATGTCATTCTCCGTTTTGTATTAACACGGAGAATGGCATTCTCCCTTTATTTTGATCTAAAGAACGAGCATTCTCAGCCTAATATGAGACGGAGAATGGCATTCTCCGTATTAAAACACGCGGAGAATGGCATTCTCCTTGTATTTTGACCTAAAGAATGAGCATTCTCCGCCTTATTGAGACGGAGAATGTCATTCTCTTTGTCAAAATAAAGGGAGAATGCCATTCCCCGTGTTAATACAAAACGGAGAATGAGATTCTCCGTCTATTTTAAAACGGAGAATCACATTCTCCGTCTATTTTGATACGGAGAATGGCATTCTCCCTTTATTTTGATCTAAAGAACGAGCATTCTCCGTCTAATATGAGACGGAGAATGCCATTCTCCGCCTTACTGAGACGGAGAATGCTCATTCTCCGGGACAAAATAAAGGAAAAATGCCATTCTTCTTGTATTTTGACCTACAGAATGAGCATTCTCCGTCTTTCTGAAGCGGAGAATGAGCATTCTCCGTCTTGCTAACGCGGAGAATGGCATTCTCCGTTTTAAAACACGCGGAGAATGTCATTCCCCGTGTTAATACAAAACGGAGAATGCCATTCTCCGTGTCAAAATAGACGGAGAATGATATTCTCCGTCTATTTTGACACGGAGAATGGCATTCTCCGTGTGAATACAAAACGGAGAATGCTCATTCTCCGTCTAATATTAGACGGAGAATGGCTTTCTCCTTGTTATAATAAAGAAGAATGTTGACGTAAACCTAATTGTTGTTGTTTTTAGGAAAAAAAAACTGTCAGGAACAAAGAAGAAAGACTTTTCCGTGCAACATTCACCCCAATACTCTCTCTCATGGATGAGGTGAAGGAAAAGTTTCGCCATTTGCCTGAAGCAGTTGTTGAAAGCTTGAAGAATGTAGGATTCTACAACTTCGTAGATGTATTCTACAGAACTAAGGTGAAAAAATCAGAATTATCTAAAGTCACCCAAGGTCTGGAGAACTTGATGGGGACTTATTTGGAAGAAGATGGAATTGGATATTTCCAATTGAGCAGCAGTGTCAAGGTAGCACCAACTGCTGATGAGATGGCAACCATTTTCGGTTTGCCAATGAATGATGACACTGAAGTTGATGAGAAGTATTTGAAGATCATCACTGAAAAGCAGAAGACCCCCCCACCAGCAGACTCATTCAGCATGTGTACAAAACACTTCACAAGATTGCTGAAAAATTCCAAGGGCAAAAATGCTGAAGTCTCAAACGCAGAAGTTAGGAAAAGGATATTAGAGCTGCTGGGGGGCGAAAATGCAAGTCCTGATGAATTGGCCAAGTTAATAGTATTCAACTTGTGCCAAACAGCATTCTTCACCAGAATGGGGGGGTCGAACTTGCCATACAAGTTCTTCGCTCTGGTGGAGAACACAGATGTTATAAAAAGCATCTGTTGGCCTCGGATTATACTGGGGTACGTCATGGACAGCATAAAGAGGGCTGTCACAAAATCTGAAGATGGTGATGTTGATATATCGTACAAGAAGATTGAAGGTTGTACGATATACTTCTTGTATTGGTTTGCAGAGCACAGTCGACTGATAGAGAGGAAGTGCAAACCAACAGTCGCATCTCCGAGATTCGATACATGGGATGGGAATAGAATCTCGATATTCCTAAAAAATGAATATCAAGGTGCTCAAATGGATTCGGATTTGATATTCAAGGATCTTGTTGCATTGAATGTTGATGAACTTGAAGAAGTCCCAGCAGAGCAGCAATGTATAGAAGGTGGAGATAATTCTGTTGATGAAGAAGAACCACAAACTGAAGCTCAAGCACCAGCACCCTCTACAGCTGACAATGTAGATATGTTGCGTGTCTTGCAGCCAGGAAAGAGCCCAGCAACTAGCGGCAGATGTAGCCCAACAACGTGCTGTGGGGCTCGTTGCTGATGGCTTGGAGAAGGAGTTAGACTCTTTAAGGAACGAGAAATCGCTCCTTATTGATGATAATAAGAAACTCCGTGAGCGAGTTGAAGAACTGGAGGCACAGGGGTCGGAACTAGACTCCCTGAGAAAGCAGAAGTCTGAGCTTACTGCTGATAATGAGAAGCTTCGTCAACGTGTTGAGGAGCTACTTCTAAAAGGTAAGATTTTATATTTTTTGTCTATTTTAATCTGTAATTACCTGTATCTAACAAGAAGAATGACCATTCTCCGTGTCAAAGTACACGGAGAATGAAGTTTTCTGTGTGTTTTGACCTATAAAATGTCATTCTCCGTGTCAAAATAGACGGAGAATGTCATTCTCCGTATTAAAACACACTTAGAATGACATTCTCCGTCTATTTTGACACGGAGAATGACATTCTCCGCTAGTATTTTAACACGGAGAATGACATTTTCTGTATTTTGACATAGAAATGACATTCTCCGTCTGTTTTGACACGTAGAATGTCATTCTCCGTGTCAATTTAGACGGAGAATGACATTCTCCGTCTAAATTGACACGGAGAATGACATTCTCCGTCTCTTTTGACACGGAGAATGACATTCTCCGTTTAAATTGACACGGAGAATGACATTCTCCGTCTATTTTTTACGCGGAGATTGCCATTCTCCGTCTATTTTGACACGGAGAATGACTATTCTCCAGATTAAAGTAAACGGATAATAATATTTTTCATTGTTTTTAAAAAGAAGATTATATAATATTGACATCATACCTCTTGTTGTTGTTTGTTTTTATATCAGTGAAAATGACAGAGGATCTCAAAAAAGAGAATGAAAAGCTCAATGATGATAACAACAAACTTCTAGAGGAAGTTGCATCGTTGAAAGACGAAATCACACAGAAGAATGATACAATTGTTAACCTTGAAGCAATGGCTAAAGCATTGCAAAGTGGGGAGACTCAAGCAGTTCCCCAAAAGCATTACACAAGAGCAAATGAACCTGCTGGAACTAAAAAACAATCAAATGCTGCAGATGAGGATGATTTTACTACATTGCAAAAGAAGAAAACATCCGATGCTACAACAAGTAAGAAGGCAGGTCCTGGTCGGAAAAGAAAAGATCCTTCCAGTCCCAGAAAGAAAGTAGCTCCTGCTGGGAAAAAAAAAAGCTCCTTCCAGCCCCGAGAAGGTAGACAATAAAAAGGAGATGTCAGCTCCTGAAGAACTTGAGGAAGAATCTCCTCAAACAGCAAAGCTTGTTAAAGAGGGGAAAATGCTGATGCAATGTCCGAAGCTCAGACTTTGGAACCTTGCAGACGATGAGCTGAAGCAAATATACAGGAGCATCGTATACCAAAGAAGGATGTCTCCAACGTAAGTATTCTAAACTTGAACCAATTTCTGTACAATTCACAAGGGAGAATGATCATTCTCCGTCTCATTTAAAACGGAGAATGACATTCTCCGTTTATATTGACGCGGCAAATGAAAATGATCATTCTTCGTCTATAAAATACACGGAGGATGCCCTTTCTGTGTCATTTGAACTAGAAATGGCCATTCTCCGTCTATTTTGAGACGGAGAATGGCATTCTCCGTGTTTAAACACACGGAGAATGGCATTTTCTGTGTTTTTGACCTAAAGAACGAGCATTCTCCGCCTAATATGAGACGGAGAATGTCATTCTCCGTGTCAAAATAGACGGAGAATGACCTTTCTTCTTGCATTAACCTAGAGAAATGAACATTCTCCGTCTCACTGACACGGAGAATGCCATTCTCCGTCTATTTTATAACGGAGAATGACATTCTCCTTGTATTTTGACCTAGAGAATGAGCATTCTCCGCCTTATTGAGACGGAGAATGTCATTCTCTGGGTCAAAATAAAGGGAGAATGCCATTCCCCGTGTTAATACAAAACGGAGAATACCATTCGCCGTCTATTTTAATACGGAGAATGACATTCTCCGTCTATTTTAACACGGAGAATGACGGAGAATGTATTTTAAAACGGAGAATGATCATTCTCCGTCCCATTTAAAACGGAGAATGACATTCTCCGTCCATTTCATAACGGAGAATGATCATTCTCTATTGGAGTTATTTTTTATGCAATTTTATCATTAGCCTATATTATTATCATAATCGAAACTAAATTTATGTGCAGTGATTATGTATACATGTACATTCCAAATGCTCCAGAAGAATGTAAAATAAGAAGAAGAAACAATGATGTAAGCATGTTGTTAAATGCTAAAGATTTTCAAGACATACTAAATGAGGCGGATATAGAAGCCGGTGTTATGAACCACTTAATAAAGCTTATGAACGAAGTTCAAGCCGAATTAAGGCAGAACATGCAGTCAAGCTCGCAGGGTGCACAATGTAAATGGTTTGCAATCATGATGCCCCATTCATTGGTAAGAATCGAAACTGAAAAATAAATATTAATGTGTACAGCTACTAATAGTGTTGTAAAAAACTAACTCATGATATTATTTTTTGTTTTTTTTCTTCTGGAAAACAGAGTACTGCCCAGTATGTCGATGAAAAAAATCCAACACCTGGAGCAGTGTACAATTTCAAAGTTGATATAGAAGATTTTATCATGGAGCTGGAAGATGACATTGAATGGCTATTCGTGCCACTCTTCCGCGAGGAGAATAAACACTATACGCTGCTGACATTCAACTTCAGCTCCTATGTTTGGACGCACTACAACTCATTGTGGAAAAACACGGACGCTAAGGGAATCCAGGATGCAAAATACATGAAGAATAAAATCGAGCCAATTGTAATGAAGAAGATTGCATTGATGAGGAATAAAAGTCCAGCATCCAGGAATACGAAACAATAGAGCTCAAGGTTTGCAAAGAATGCCCACAGCAACTATCACCCAGCTGCCTGCTGTATGTTTCATATTATATTGAAAAGTTGTCGAGAGCTCCATTTGATTTACAGAAGAAAACAAACAAAATAGTTCACAATACTATTGTAAAGAGAAGGCTAAATTTGGCTAAGGCTTTGCTTATGAGTGAATGTGCAGTTCCTTTTGTACAATAAAAGAAAATGACAATGTAAATTGGCTAACAAATTCCTTGTATATATTCTGTTTGTCAGGTTTCTTTTGTAATGTATTTGTTTTCCTTTGTAATGAAATTCAATTTTTCGACTAATTTACATTGTTCTATATATGTAAATCCGTTTTGTTAAAGTTCTGTTGTTTGATTCAAACCTATAATGTCATTATCTGTGTTAATACAAACCTATAATGTGTGCATTTGGAACTTAGAAATGGCCATTCTCCGTTTCGTATGAGACGGATAATGTCATTCTCCGGGTCAAAAGAGACGGAGAATGCCATTCTCCTTGTATTTTGACCTAGGGAATGAGCATTCTCCGTCTTACTGATGCGGAGAATGGCATTCTCCGTTTTAAAACACGCGGAGAATGACATTCTTTGTATATTGGACTTAGAAAGGAACATTGTCCGTCTTAGTGACGCAGAGAATGGCCATTCTCCGTGTCAAAATAGACGGAGAATATCATTCTCCGGATCAAAAGAGACGGAGAATGCCATTCTCCTTGTATTTTGACCTAGGGAATGAGCATTCTCCGTCTTACTGATGCGGAGAATGGCATTCTCCGTTTTAAAACACGCGGAGAATGATTATTCTTTGTATATTTGACTTAGAAAGGAACATTGTCCGTCTTAGTGACGCGGAGAATGGCCATTCTCCGTGTCAAAATAGACGGAGAATGCCATTCTCCGGGTCAAAAGAGACGGAGAATGCCATTCTCCTTGTATTTTGACCTAGAGAATGAGCATTCTCCGTCTTACTGACGCGGAGAATGGCATTCTTTGTATATTTGACTTAGAAAGGAACATTGTCCGTCTTAGTGACGCGGAGAATGGCCATTCTCCGTGTCAAAATAGACGGAGAATGTCATTCTCCGGGTCAAAAGAGACGGAAAATGCCATTCTCCTTGTATTTTGACCTAGAGAATGAGCATTCTCCGTCTTACTGACGCGGAGAATGGCATTCTCCGTTTTAAAACACGCGGAGAATGATTATTCTTTGTATATTTGACTTAGAAAGAAACATTGTCCGTCTTAGTGACGCGGAGAATGGCCATTCTCCGTGTCAAAATAGACGGAGAATGTCATTCTCCGGGTCAAAAGAGACGGAGAATGCCATTCTCCTTGTATTTTGACCTAGAGAATGAGAATTCTCCGCCTTATTGAGACGGAGAATGTCATTCTCCGTTTTAAAACACGCGGAGAATGATTATTCTCCTTGTATTTTTGACTTATAAATGGCCATTCTCCGTGTATCTAAAACGGAGAATGATTATTCTCCGTGTTAAAACACACGGAGAATGGTCATTCAATACATTATAAAGTCAGAGAGTATAAAGGAGAATAAGTTCTTATGCTGTTAATATATATGTGAAACATCAAATATGCAGAATTCAAACTATTACCATTGATATCAAAAAATGTAAGATATGTATTCAAAAAACAATTTCCAGTTATATAAAAGAAGGAATATATGTGTATGTATTAACGAGGGGGCGCTGCCCCCTTGACCACCGTAGCAGCATGTGGAGGCAGAGGACAAGTGTTGCGATTGTGATTGCATAATTCAAAACAATTCTGGCACCTTATCTTTCTCTTCTCTTTTCCCTTGTTCTCATATTTGCTCTTGTAACGGTCCGCTTTTGGTCGTCCAGGACCCCGTTTCGGAACAGGGGGTAGAACAACATCAGTGGAATTATTTTCAAACTGTTTTTCGCAATCTGGAACTGGACGAATGGCACATGAATATAACTTCTGGTAATAATCTGATGTCCAATACTGCTCCACAAAGTCGTAAACAGATTTATCTGAACCAACTCTGATGCATTGTATTGCATGGCTGCATGGGAATCCATATACCTTCTATCTACGACAACTACAATGACAATCAAGAAAATTCACCATATGGGAGGAAGTATCTGCGATCACCTCAAATTCGAAATCACCGGACCGATATACCCTATAACACATGCCATCATCTGTAAGCTGCTTCAGCATATCCTCAGCGTATGGAGTCAATTTGCTATTCAAACCAATTGCATCCTTGTGGCGATCCGAAATCATCTTCATCATCTTCACACGGATGACATTTACAATTGCTGATATAGGCAATTTCTTCTCAGCCTTTATCCATGCATTGAATGACTCTGCACAACTAGAAGCAACCTCACCGTATCTACATCCCGGAAAGAATGCGTTTGACCAGTGTTCAGGTTTTTGTTTATTCATCCAATTCACAACATGACAATAATTCAGATCATAAATCTTCTTGATTGCTTGTCTATACCCACCTTTATACAGAAAAACAAATAAGTAATAAAGAATTAGGTCAATTCACAAAATTATGAAACAATAAGTGCATTCTCATAAGGATAATAGTCATTCTCCGTTCAAAAGCTAACGGAGAATGATATTCTCCGTTCTATGCAAGACGGAGAATAGTCATTCTCCGTTCAAAAGCTAACGGAGAATGACATTCTCCGTTCTATGCAGGACGGAGAATGGCCATTCTCCGTTTTAAAACACACGGAGAATGACTATTCTCCGTCTTACTGACGCGGAGAATGGTCATTTTCCTTGTTAAATTAATGGTAAATGCATAGAAAATGTGCATATATCTGTCTCATTAACACACCTGGAGTTAGAGCATATACTGCTTGCCTCCAAGCTTCAAGTACATGCGGATACACTCTTTCATTTCCTTTCTCTTTCAGCGGTATGTTATTCTTCATGTGATAATAGCAATAGCTATGATAATCATTAGGAAACACTTTAGGGACTTCAGAAACTAGACCGGTGCCTTGATCTGAAAGAAAAACAATACGCTACTACATCCAACAACATTCTTTAGATTTCTAAGGAACCATTCCCAATTATCGCCATCTTCGCCTGAGACTATACCGTATGCAATAGGGTAGAACTGTTGGTTACCATTCTTCGCTGTAGCAGACATCAAACATCCTCTAAACCTCCCTGTAAGGAAAGTGGCATCCAAATATAGCATCGGACGACAATATTGAAAGCCTTCTACGCAAGCCCCATATGAAAGAAAAAGCCGCTCAAACCTCATTGATGAATCATCTTTCTGGAAGTCGATAACGGAACCATTATTGGTTTCCTTTACCTTGTTCACATACCAACACAAGTCACTGTAAGATCTAACATCATCTCCGTACATTTCCTGGTGCACCAGCCTAATTCCGTGGTATGCCTGTCCATATGTAACAGATAAGCCGTAGTCGACCTTGAAATCATCGACAACAGATTTTGCGGACTTTTTAGGATGCATCCGAACAATGTCACTAACCAAACTTTTCACAAACTTTGCTGGAACAACCAGATTACCTTTATCCATATAGCCAGCTCCACAATTATGTTCTCCTACATACCTCCTCACCTCAAAAATTTGATTATCTTTCGAAATAGATATAGCATGGAAGCTCCACAAACAAGCATGTGTCTTGTAATTCTTGCAACAAACAGTATACCTCCCCGGCTCAGATTTCAAAATGTGGAATGGATGACGAGATTCAAAACATACCTTTCTAATAGCATTCCTAACTTCTTCAACACCATTTAGAAAAATCTGACCAACACCAGTAATTGATCCAGGCCACATATCCGATTTCCTCTTCTTCACTGTCTCAGTTGAGCCCTCATAAAATTGTACTACTCGTTTGTCCTTTACAGTAGGAGAACATCTACTCAAAGAACTAGAAGAGGAAGACGAAGGTCTCATGTGAAAGCTTTGACAAGGAAAAGATATTGATGAAGAACATGGAGAGTGTATTTGCTCCACATATAGATCAAAACTCACATCATGAGTACCGTTAAAACCACCAACCAATGAGCGAAGCCAAAAATCACTTTCAACATACAGTTCAGTCCCATCAGAGTGCAAAAACCTGAAACGGAAGGAAAGTGGATCCAAAGAAGTCCATCGATCGCACACTTTATTCTTTAAAAAATCCACGGTACTTTCATGTGTGACACGGCAGGAAACTATGTCTCCCTTGAAACAAATGTTAACTAAACAACTTGATTCCATATCTTCCCCCCTGATAACATAAAAACATAAGAGGCCACAAATAGAACAATAAAATTCTCATCTAATAATGATTATTCTCCGTCTAAAAATAACGGAGAATAAATATCCTCAGTTGGAACTAACTTATAAAGATCATTATCCGTCTAAAGTAAAACGGAGAATGTCATTCTCCGTCCTAATTAAGACGGAGAATGTCATTCTCCGTCCTAACTAAGACGGAGAATGTCATTCTCCGTTCAAATTAAGACGGAGAATGGCATTCTCCGTCCTAATTAAGACGGAGAATGGCATTCTCCGTCCTAAAAACATACGGATAATGATCTTTATAAGAAGTAATTGTCATTCTCCTTTAAAATATAACGGAGAATGCTATTCGCATAAAATAACAAGATTAAATATCTCACTAACATTTTCTAAGTTAATAATCTTCATAACAAAATCAAATTCAGCATAAATTTCGAGATATACGAAGCTGATGGATGAATTTCTACAGATCTGAACTCTCACCTTGTTTTAAGATCTATAAAAGAAAAGAAGAAGATCTTCTATCCACAATTGACCTAATCGCCGGAAACCACGAAGATGATGTTGATGATGATGATGATCGATGATGATGAAGGATGATCGACATTCGACTGACGAAAACCACAGTGAACTACGAACGATTCTGCGATCTCTAATAAAGATTATATCAATGGATTTCAAATTTCTCGTGAAGAAGAAGAAGAAGAAGAATACGAATTTCTCAATCCAAATCTGAGTTTGCGAATTCATAATTATATATAGATGTCCAAATTTACGCGAAGGAATATTTTTGGAATTATGATAATGGCAAATTTTGTAAATACATAGCAACTAGAGAGAATCTTGAAATATTTAACGTGTAAAAACTTAATTCTGGGCATTTCATAAAAATAATCCAGCGGGTGGGCATTTCATAAAAGCCCACCCCAAAATTAGGCTTCTCAGCAATTTCCAGATATATATATATATATATATATATATATATATATATATATATATATATATATATATATATCATGAGGAGGTAGACTGGGTGGAGGTGGCTTGGACCAAAGGAGCGGCAGCCAAGAACTCTTTGTGCCTTTATAAAATGATCAGGAACATACTCCTTATACAGGACGGGCTTACCGAGTTTGGCATTCCCTGTGAGGATATTATCTGCTGCTTATGTGGTAAAGAGGACGAGACTAGGGATCGTCTGTTTTTTTAGTGCGACTTTGTCTGGGGTAGCTGGAGTGTCCGGCGGTCTAAAATTGGCCTTTCCATCTAGCAGGATAGACGTCTTCCCTCCGTTTTGAATGATGTTAAAGCTCAGAAGGGTAATGGAGAGAGAGGTTACCGTCGGATCAGAATAATCTTTGAGGCGGTAGTCTGGCATGTGTGGAGAGAACGAAATCAACGTACTTTTTAGGGGGTCTCCCTTAGTATATTTGGTGTACAAAGAAATATAAATGCTGACATAAATATCCTAAACCCTAGATGACTTTTTTTTAAACTTGGCTGGATCATAGCTGTAATCATCGTTTTTTTCTTCTATATTTAGTACCTTCTTCAATATATATATATATATATATATATATATATATATATATATATATATATAAATATATATATATATATATATATATATATATAATTGATGTGAAATGATTTTTCACTTATTAGCAAGTTTCTTCTTTTTGACATACAACTGACATTTTGGGGTGTTGTGCCAGTTATGGTGTATGTTTACAATGCCTAAATCATTCTGAAACGTAACTGACAGACACGTACATCACCCTACCCCCATCGTGCCTACTTGAGATAAAATTCAAAAGTTACGGACACAACAACACTGCACTGAGTTCGGTGTGTCATGGTATTTTTTTAGAGCATTTCGTGTGGGGCGCGTATAATTCGTACTAAAAATCCCTATAAACTATAAAGATTCCTCTTCATAAGCCTGAGCGCATGCATCAATTCCTCTTCAATTTTGTTTGTTTAGTTTTATGAGGCATATTTAGTACTTTCAGCATAGTAAAGACTGCGATGTCGTGATGTGTTTTTAGGGTGTCCGCATCCTTGTGCGATGTATCGGACACGGCACCGCTTTTTGAACATACATGCTTCCAAGTTCGAGGACCGGTCCAAGTGCGACCAACACATTACAGCCACGCACACCGCACACTGCCCACGCTGACACAGCGACACGGCACTAATTCTGGTGTGTCCTGGTATAATATGTCGGTGCCAAGTCGTGTCCGATACGTATCTGACATGGGTACGTTAAAAGAAGGGAAAATTTATGAAATGCCCAAAAACGAAAAAGTTTTATGAAAAACCCACCGTGCAATAACATTTCATCGCGTGCCCAGAATTAGCAAAAAATATATAAATAGGGTTCCGAATGACCTTTTTGCCCTTCCTTCTAATTTATTGAAAACACCCACGAAACTACTCTTAAAAAAAGTTTCGATACTTCATCTTCTTCCATACGCTGCTCACTTTCGAATCTAGGTTTTCTTCTCAAAAATTTTCAAAAACTCGTCGAAAATTTTCGGAAAGACCGAGACAAACGGCAAAAGTGCTAAAACGGAGGTCCAAACATCGTTGTTTCGTGATTCTAAAATTCCGAAAGGCTGACAAACGGTGAAGATGTTTATCTCAGGCTCCTCGAAGATACGCCCATTTTGCGACAAACTGCACCTCGTTTCGACCTCCCAGCCAAAAGTTATAGCCCTCCAAAGTTTCAACTGACCATAAAATGCAAAAGAATGGTCATTCTCCGTGTTAAAACACGAAGAATGTTAATTTCGCATGAGGGTGGCCATTCTCCGTGTTAGTAACACGGAGAATAGCATTCTTCGTCTTAATTTACACGGCTTAATTTACACGGAGAATAACATTCTTCGTGCTAAATTACACGGAGAATGGCCATTCTCCGTCTTAATTTACACGGAGAATGGTCATTTTCCGTGTAATTTAGCACGGAGAATGGTCATTCCAGTGTTAAAACGCAGGAGAATGGCCATTCTCCGTGTTAGAAATACGGAGAATGGCATTCTCCGTGTTAATTTACACGGAGAATGGCCATTCCCAGTGTTAAAACGTAGGAGAATGACCATTCTCCGTGTAATTTAGTACGAAGAATGGCATTCTCCGTGCTAAATTACACGGAGAATGGTCATTCTCTGTGTTAAATTACACGGAGAATGGCCATTCAAATGTTAAACACAGGAGAATGGTCATTCTCCGTGTTTCTCCGTGTTAGAAACACGGAGAATGCCATTCTCCTTGTTAAAATGCAGGAGAATGACTATTCTTCGTGTTATATCGACGGAGAACAGTTGACAGAAACCTAATTTTTTTTTTTTTTTATTTTGCGGAAAAAAATTTGACATAAATAAAGATTCAAGAGTTTTCGTTCTTCTTTCAAAACGATGCTAACTCTTATGGAAAAGAAGAAGAAGATCTTCTCTCCATAATTGACCTAATTGTCAGAAAAGAAGAAGAAGAAGATGAGCGATGATCGGAGTTCGACTGAAAAAAAGTACGGTGAACTACGAACGATCTTTGCGATCTCTGCTGAAGATGAGAACAATGGAATTCAGATCTCTCGTGAAGAAGAAGAAGACGAGAAACGCAATCCAAATCTGAGTTTGTGCGGAGGGGTAGTTATGGTATAATTTTGTAAATACAAAGCATCTAAAGGGAATCTTGGAATACTTAACGTGGAAATATATAATTTTGGGTATTTCATAAAATCCATCGGGTGAATTTTTCATAAAAATCAACCCCGAAATTGGGTTTCTCAGCAATTTCCGGTTAAAAGAATACTAGAAAATAGAGCAGATCCAGCATTTCATAATAAAAAAATCAGCACGAATCTACTCGTAAAGATCAAAAAGTTGACATTTTCGAACATCTATCATGAAAAATTGGGATCAGTAGAATGGAGCGAACCTGTAAGCGGAGATCGAAAATGGAGTCGTCGGTAGTTTGGGTTGAGGCAAGTGGAGAGAGTACGCAAAAACTAGGGTTTTGAAATTGATAGTAGCATAATATGAAAAGAGTATTGGTGGGCCGGGTCAACTAACTTGGGTAGCCCAGGTACCCTCATGTTGTTATTTGTTTTGAATTTGATTTAGGGCCCAGTTTGGTCGTCAGTAATTGAAAAAAATTGGTTGTTGCTGTAGCTGGAGTTTCAGCTAAAGTAGTTGCAATATATATAGTAGATTTTATTGCATTTATAATTTCAGTTACAGTCAAACAAACACCATAATTGGTGTAAATGTTGTAACAAATATTGTTGTAGTAGCATTTACAACCAACAAAGTGGCACCTTAGACCATCTCCAATGGTGATTTCTAAAATTGAGTTCTTATCCTACTTGGCATTGCACAAAAATGCTCTCCAATGGTTCTCCATTTCTATCCTATGTGTCACATAGTAAAAGCACAAATTTAATAGTGTGGGGCCCAATAATAATTGTCATGAGAGATAGGAGAATTTCTATGAGAGTTTCTACATGTAGAAACCCTCTTAGAAAGTTTCTATCCTACATCATTGCCACCTAGGATAGAAATGGTGATAGAAATCACCATTGGAAGATTTTTTTTCTAAAATGGATTTCTTCCATAGAAATAGGGAAGATAGAAACCCCCATTGGAGATGGTCTTAGTGGCTAGTCAACATGCATTTTCTAATATAATATGGATTTGCGTTTAAAATTCTAAATGACCCTCATTTCAATAATGCTTTACAATTTATGACTATTATTTGGATTATGAACTCTCGGTAAATTTTAGAGTTTGAAATCTGATTGACACGAGTTACTTCACATTTTGCACCATTGACATATTATATACACATTAAATTAATCAAAATAATATATTTTTTTAAATAATTATTATTAGAAGCTATAATTATATATTTAATAATTGTTGATTTACAGAAAAAATGTGTGGAATAGGAAAAAAAAACTTTAGGAAAATAATATGCAATGGAGAAAAGATTACCTTAATGAAATGAAAAATATCATATTTATATAGCTTAACTGTAATTTGATACGCTCAGCCATTTCAGTTTTTCAACTAAATACCCTAAATTTTTTACTCAACAACTTGATACTATCAACTATTAAATGTTTTCAAATGCATACCCGAAATAAAAAAATTCTGAAACTACCATTTTCCTTCTATCTCCTCCGTTCCTCTTTGGCGATGCACCCCCCTCCCTCTCCGCGATGCTCCCCCTCTCTCTCTGGCGATCCCTCCCCCCTCTCCGGCGATCGATGCTCCCCTCTCTCCTCCGACGGTACGCGGCAGCAAGGGCGGACGGTGGAGGAGGGGGAGTGCGACGGCGAGAGGAGGGGGTGCGGGTGGGGGCAGCCAAGGGGGACGACGAGGGGAGGGGGCGTGGGAGGGGGAGGCGCGCAGGTGGGAGCGGCCGAGTGGGACGGCATGAAGAGGGGGCAGTACGTAGGGTGGCGATAAGAGGGGGGAGGGGGGAGCAAGTGGGTGGGGAAGAGAGATAGGGGAAGGGTATTTTCGGAAGGGAGGGGAATCCAGGGTATTAAATTGAAAAAAAATTCTTCAGGATATCAAGTTAAAAAACGGTGATAGTTGAGGGTATCAAGTTGTATTTGCAGGTGGTGGGAGGAGGGGAAGTGCGGCGGTGAGAGGAGGGGGTGCGGGTGGGGGAGGTCGAGGGGGGACGACGAGAGGAGGGGGCGCAGGGGTGGGAGCGGTCGAGTGGGACAGCAGGGGGAGGGGCAGTACATAGGGTTGCGAGAAGAGGGGGGAGGGGGCAGCAGGTGGGTGGGGAAGAGAGATAGTGTCATTACCACTTTTCTAGCTTTGGGGTATTTTGGTCATTTTGGTCATTTTTGAAATTTTGTGAATTATTTGGAATTATTATTAATTATTTAGATTTATTAGAATTAATATGATTTTAGTGAATTTTTAGTGATTTTTAGTATAATTGATTTTTGGCCTATAGTTGACTTTGACTAGTGTTGACTAGAAGACCAACCTAGAGATTAACCTAGGTTAAGACCACTTGGTTAGGTTAAGTAACCTTGGTTTGACCTAAGTTAGTGAGGTTTAACTCATTGAAACTTGTTTGGAGAGATTTGGAGTTAATTAGGCTAGAATGGCTTATGATTTCATAAGTCATGGCTAATGACTTGAGACTTAAAGCCCATAGGCCCACACCATGTAGCTAACCCTAATTCTAATCAGCCCATGGCAGCCACTATTGATCATTTCCCCCTATTTAATCCCCTCCTAGAATTTAGGGCTAGCCTCTATTGGGATTTGTGCAAGTTTTGGAAGAGGTGAGTCTCCATCTTTCTAAAATCATAGTAAATCTATTTCAACTCCATTTTCCTTCAAATCAATTGCATTAGGACCTAATTCTTCTGTTCTTTCTGTTTGTGTAAGAATATTTCAGAGTAGGATCAATTTGTGGGAGTTTGGTGGCTTGAGGAACTCTTTCCATTTGGGGATTTTGACCTTTTGTTCACCAATAGGTATATTTCTATCTAATCCATGAATTTACTATTTTAATTCATTTCTAGGATGCCCTAGCCCTAACCTAACAGTAGGATAGGCTAACCCTAGATTTTGAGCCTATTTCGTGTCCTTTTTGGACACGTATCAGTGTCGTATTGAATGTGTTTATTGAAATGCCTCAATGGGCATTTCGTGTGAATTTTTGGATTGTGTTTGAATAGGAAATTAGATTTGGGTGTCGCTTACATGTTTTTGTAGTTTTTGTGTCATCTTAGTGTCGTGTCGGGTCCACACGGACACGCGAACACGTGGTCGCACGCGCGCGTGCACAGGCACTGTGCGTGCCCTGCTGTTCGGGCGCGATTGCGACACGGACACGCCTCCTCGACACGCCAAATTTAACGTGTAGCAAGGGGCCGACACTGACACGGGGCTCCCCAATTTTTAGAGCCCCACGTGTCGTGTCGGACACGCACGAACGCGTGCACCAATCTGTGCACTGCACAGTCGGCTGTTGAATCGACCACTGACACGCATGTCTTGTGTCACGTACACGCGACGTGGACACGTGGCAGGGTGTCCTATCCCTAGCCCTAGTCTAGGTTGACACGTGGACACGATCACGTGTGTTGTGTCGCCTTGTGTCATGTGCACGGACACCGTGAACACGTGCACGCTGCTTGCTGTGGTGTGTGTCCAGTGTTTTACTGTTATTGGTTTTATTGTGATTGGACACGTTTGTGTCCACTTTTGTGGACACAAACACACCACATAACATGTACACATTATGTAGATACTTTACCAACTACTGATTTGGTATATTAATTTGGTTTTGATGGTTAAATTTCTATTTCCCCATTTATCCTGAAATCGTGTGTATCAGTTCACTATGTCCAGTTTTCCAGAATTTTGAAAATGAAGTTTAGCATCGATTCTTACCTAATCAACACTGTTAATTGCATGTTATCTAAGCCCTAATGTGTACCCCTATGTATTATCTACATGTATGAGGATTTTGGGGTCATTTTGATGTGGGTTGGATTAAAAAAATCTGGGTTTAAGTTAAAGGACTGTTTTGAATTATTTAAATGAAATGTGGGGACTGTTAAGTGATGGTTTATGAGTTAATGTGAGTTTGATGAACTGTTGATTCAATGTTTAAATCTGATTTTGATTAGGGAACTGTGTAAACTGTTGTTTTGGTTCCTATTGAACTGAATTCTGCAAACATGGTTTTAGGGGGGGGGTTGTTCATGTAAAATCTGGAAATGAAGTTGGGTTTTAAAACTGTGAACTGTTAACTGATTAGATGGGGGTATTTCTGTCACGACCCGATCCCAATTGCTTAGGTCGAATCGGATCATGCCCAGCCTGCACCGTTGTTGAGACGGCGGCAGTAAGCTGTTCAATAGCAGGTAACCATACAACAACACTATATTTGTCACAACTCAACATTCGGAAATTTAAAACTTTATTAAACTTTTACATGAAATAAAAGATACAACTTAAACCATTTTTTATACATCATGAATAAAAGAAAACTCTAGGCAAACAGCTCAGCAATCTTGAATTCCTCTTCTTGGGATCGCATAACAAAGCCTCATCAGTGATACCTAAAATGTTGGGTCTCCAGTCAGGAGGGAGCAAAGTACAATTACGAATATCCAATAATTCAAATAATAATTTTGAAATTTGCAATGTTAAACAATTTGAAATACTCTAACAATATTTTTCACAATTCTACAATTGAAAACAATGTGATTTGAGTAGGTAACGAACTATGACCGGCTTGGGATGATTCAATTATATCCTAATGATACGGTCCGGCCTATCCTCGTGTATAGGAGGAATCAGCTCGCACAATCAATGATGCAATATAGGGGTATTGGTCATAGACGCTACACTACTCCCCCAATATCCCGAGTCAATCAGATTCAATCAATGAGTCAATATTCAAACTCTAGGAGAGAGTTCCGTGTAGCAATGTGGTTTAAAATTGCAATAAAACAATTACTAGATAAATTACCAAATAGACATAACTGCACTTGCCTTTAATTATATGACTGGAATGAAGGTTGACTTCCGGGGTTGATGTTCAGACTTGTCCTCGAAATCCTACAATCGAGAAGTCTGCCTTAGAACCAATATTGAACCATATATAGGTGTGCTAGTTGCAATCTCTAGAATTTTGTCCTAGTCAATTTTAATCTTTTCTTACATTATCACAACAAACGCAATTACTAGCGAGTTGTATTAAAATTACGAAGAAAACTCACTTTACATTTTAATCTCGGGAAAAACTTTGTATAAATCAGTTTATTGGCAAAATTTGGTAGTTTCATATTTATACGTATAAAAAACTAGGACTTTTCTTTAAGTGAGAAATACGTGAATTTCTTATCTAAATAATATAATTTAAAAATTCTAACATGATAAAACATTTATTATTTTTCTTTTTATAAAAATAATAATTAATTAACATATTTCGTTTTCGCAGCAAATCAACAATAAAAACAAAATAAAGAAAAACTAACTATTACAATTCCCACCAGAATAAATAAATGGGCTTATGCCCTTACAGACCATTACATGAATTTAAATAAGAATAAAACTTGGTTAGTCTCTAAAATTATCCTACAATTTAAAATAAAATATATTAAAAAAAATATTTATGAGTCTCAGATTTTTGGTCCAATCGTCATTTATAGCTAATGCCTCAACGTCCGGGCAAAACCGGTTTCGTTTGCACTTAGCTAGGGCCCACTGACCGGTACGGTCGTCGCCCGAAAATCCAAATTAAATTATTTTCCGAAAACCGATTAAAATTCATTTTATAGAAATTTCATAAAAATTTGGGCAGCATCTCCTCTATATTCAGTATAACCCAAAACTGGGAAAAATACGCCACAACCACCAAATAACCATCCCAAACCAGGGAAAACCCATTAATTCACTTCCATCACAATAGTAATAGCACACAAAATGTATTTCCGAAGAACATTCGGAAACCCGAATTAGAAATCGGAGAACCCGAGATGAACCTCGGAAAACCCGAAATGGTCCTCGGAAAAACCAAAATCACATAAGCTAAATATTAATCAATATATCATAATTCCTAAATCACTTAGAAGTTTCATAAAACCAAACTAGCTTCGGAAAATCCGAAACTACCCAATTATTACAAGTAAAACCAACACCCAAATAAATTCGAAACCAACAAAATTACAAAGACTTCCGAAAATAACTCGGAAATCCCAAAATATGGAAAAACTCAGATCATATCCAAAATGAACTCGGAATTTCCGAGAAACCCATAAATACAAAATCTTTCCGAATTACTCGGGAATTCCAAAATATGGAACTATCAGATCTTTCCCGAAATACTCGGGTATTCCGAGAATGCAAACCAATAGAACCACCACAGAACCTATTTCCCGAAAATCCAACATGATAAGGAAAACTACAGAACCAAGTTTCAGAAATTCCGAAACTAACATATAAACAAAACCGAATTCCCGGAACGGGATCGGTGGACCAAAATCATCATAGACTGGAGGGACGAACTACTGTGATTATCCAGAGATTACCCATGTCCGTTGGTCGGGGAGCCGCGGGATAAAACTCGGGAAAGCTAGGACAGCAGCGGTCCACTGGAACAGCGACCCAGGGTGCGGACAGCGGAACCGAACCCGCGGGAAGCGCGGAAATACTCGGACAACGGAGACGGAGTCCGTAGAAATCTCGAGAAACCCGCAGAATAGCGAAAATGACGAATCGGGAACCACGGAAACAGCAGGCCACGGCAATGACCGAAGCACGGGGCTTCGGCCTCGAGATCGAGGAAGAAGGGGTCGGGGCTCGGGCGGAACAGCGCCGGCACCGGGGCGGCTAGCGCCGGCGGTCAGCGGCGGGAACAGGGGCTGCCGGGTCGGGATCTGCGCCGGAGACTGGCGCTGGCGTCGGGCGGGGGTCGCCGGGAGGGGTGGCGCACTGGCGCGCGCAGGGGTCGAGCGCAGGGAGGCAGGCCGGAGGAGCTCGGGAGGCTAGGGCTAGAGAGCTTGTGGAAAATTGGGGAAAGTGAAGATGATGCATGGAGAGGAAGGTGTAGAGAGGTTTTATAGGAAGAAGGGGGAGTTACCGGAGACCAAGGGGTGGCCGACCAGTCGGGAGCCCGAGGGTTGGCGTCGGCGGCGGTTACTCAGGAGGGTCATCGGTTTTGAGAAAACGAAAGGAGGAGCCTAATGTTAGAATGAGAAAGAGAGATATAGTTAATGAGTGAATGAATGATGTTGTAACATAAAACTTGGTTTTATAACACATATTCATAAAACACCCCCCCCCCCCCCCCCCCCTTTTTATGTAGCCCAGTGGGTTTATGGCTTAACAGAAATTTGTTTTAATATAAAGCCCATTTATCCCAATCTATAAGAAGCCCATTAACAAAATATTTACTAACAATCTTTTTTAAAAAATAATCATTTCAATTTAATCACTAAAGGCCCAAACTTAATTATTAACAAAATATTTTGGCTTTAAGTCCATTATAAAACCCAATATCATATTTTCAACCCAATTTAATAATTAAAAACCAAATAAAATATTTTAATTTCTTCAAAATATCTTTTTATTAACTAATCAAATTCTTTTTATTAAATGAAATTAATTCTTTTCTTTTAAACAAAATTCCTTTTCATTAAAAAAAACTAAATTCTTTTCTTTTAAAAAATTTCTTTTAAGGAAAATAAATTGATAAAAATAATTTAATTATTCGAAAATTCTCATTATTAAAACTGGGTCTCACAAGCTTCCCTCCTTAGGAAATTTCGTCCTCGAAATTTAAGACAGGGTAGGGTACAATCATGCAGTCATGTCTCAAATCAGTTTGGACATTATTCCTTAATAGTCTTATACCTAAGTAGGTTAACAATCCCAAAAATCATCCATTTTATCCACTATTCAATTTACATTCTTCCCACCTTAGAAATAAAGTTATTCTCCAAGATTATGAGTTCCTATTCTCACCTTTTAAAATTTTGTCTTCCACATTTTAATTTTGAACACATCTCATATTCCCTCTATAAAATATGTATTTCTTCTTCCTAATATATTCAAATTAACTCTATGTTTTGATATTTCTTGTCTTAATACTTCAGTGTCAAGTCTCGATATCTATTTATCAACTTTAAAATCCAACATCACGTTCTAATCATTCCTTACTCACAGGTGAACACTCTGTGATTACATGTACATACCTTGATTCCAACTATTCCTTTTCGAATTTTCTATGAAATCATGATTAAACTCAAATCCTTTATTTGACCAAACTTTTCTCTATCAAAAGTATATCTTATTACATCTTTCAACTTTTATATTATTTTCATTTCGGGTTTCTAATTTGTAATATTGGCACCCTTTAATTCATACAATTCGTCATCCTCAATTATTTACATTTTAAGTCCAATATTTCTTGTTTCAATTATCCTTTATATATCTCTTAATTCGCCGTGCACCTTCCTAGAGTGCATCTCTATGCCTAACATTGGCAACTTTTAATCTTCAATGTTAGATTATTCTATATTCACAAACTTTCCTCGATACCAATCACCATTGTTCATTCTATCTCCTATATCTCATGCATTCTATAAATCCAAGCTATAAATTGTTCTAGGTTTACTTCATAAGGAAAAATCAGATTCGAGACATGATTACTAAATAAAGATAAATATAAACATGTTTAGAATCTTTAGAATATTTTGTTGTGATCAAAATCATGAGTAAACATCGAGATATAAATTAAATAATCATAATGAGTTTAAAGTTTTAAAAGAGATCATATAAAACAGAAAGCTCATAAAGAATACGACATCAATAATTTATTTTGAGAAACAAATGATAATGTAATTTCCCGAAAAATTTCAATTCAAAATGAAATGATGTATAGGAATTTGTGCCTCAGGAAAGAAATCAACAAGTTGTATGATTTTAAGAGAGTGAAGAAAAATATAGTCATGACAAGACTATAACCTGATAAGATTTTTTTTGAAAAATGAAGACAAACACTATAATGCAAAATCCTCAAAATGATTAAAGATAACCATGATATGAGTATAGTCTTATTAATATTCGAAAACCAAATTATTTTCTAAGTCACTTTGTTTCAAATTCATGCCTCGCCAGTGTACACCTGGCTGCAGTGAATTTTGACTCCATAACTTGAATTATTTAGTTTGCCGAGTATTCTTCCAACTTTATCCATTTCATGGCTCAACAACATAGGGCAAAATCTCAATAATATTTGGAAACCTAATTACCTGTCATTATTTCAACTTAGAGTTTATGCCTCGCCAGTGTACAGCTAGCTGCAGTAAACTCGCAGTTTTCCATAATTCAGATAAATGACAATCACGCAAATGTGCGAAGTCATGTTAGGTTGCTAAATATTTTCTCGCCTTTGTCCATGTAAATTTCAGAGGAAAAATTCAAACGAGTTGAAAGTTCTATACAGGATAGAGAATGTAGATGTCGGTTCTTCTGAGATCAAGGGATTTATTAAAATATGTGTTTGAGATTCAAGAGACTGGTTCTAAAATCAAGAGGAGTATCTGTTCTCCGATATTTTCTTTTACAAAGATGAAACTTATGAAATCGATCAACCTGAATTTTTGATTAATCGAGTTAGACATAAGATCAGATAGAAAGATTATAACTTCGGATTAAATAAGAAAGACCAATGAAAAATATTCCCGATAAATCACTCAGGGAATACGGAACATTTCACAAATAAGGAAAATTGGGAATTTGCTGGATAAATGAGAGAAGGTAAGTCTCATTGATTCAAGGAAATCAATTTTGAAATTGTTTAATAAAGCCAATGATTAAAATGGTTTTGAGACAACTCAACGAGAATATTTCCATGACTAAAGGAAATTCAAAGATAGAATGGATTCAAAATTGTGATCAATTTTCTGGCCGTTCCTGCTTCATGATCATAGAAGCTTTCCAGGCCTTGATTTGATCAATAGAGAAAGTAAAGTTTCAAGATGAGTGGAGGAAGTCAACAGTTGAAAATATTCTCGGTCTTTGGAATAACTTAAGAGATAACAATCAATATTAAAATTGAAATAACTCCTTGAGAATCATGAACTGACTAACTAACTCTTCTGGTCATAATTGACCTTGAGGTCTAATGGTCCCAGAAGAATTTTAGTTCAGGATTGATTCCGAGAAAGTCGGTCAATTGAAATTAATGTCCAAGCAAAATGCTTGACATAATGGTTGTAGATATATATATATTGTGTAGATGAGAGTTTATTAGAGTTGCTAAGAGAATTCAAAACTCTACATAGCAATCAAATCAAGATTCAAAATAAAGGTAGCGAAGTTTTGATCAACCAATGGAGAAATTGGAATTAGATTTGATAAAGAAGAAGAAGATTGAAAAATTCAGTCTTATTCCAAAAAGAATATGGATTCCTAAAGTATGCTAGGACCTGATAAAGACATAGAAGGAGATAATCCCGAGAGTCATGGGATACTCAAAGATACAATTGGCCTAATCTAGATAAGGTTTAGGTACAAGCACAAACAAGGTATCCTATGAATCTATAAGCAGGAAAAATAAATTTTAAATAAATAATCTCGGCCCAATGATATAATATGGAGTAAATCATCTAAGTGTTCTAGTTGTTTCTAGAGTCTGTTTTCCTAAAGTCTTTTCTATTCCTAGGTCAAGTTACAGAACTGCGTGATGGTCTAGACTAAGTTGACTAGACCAATTTACAGATCTGACCTGCATGGGCCACCACTAAAAATATGTCACGACCCGATCCCAATTGCTTAGGTCGAATCGGATCATGCCCAGCCTGCACCGTTGTTGAGACGGCGGCAGTAAGCTGTTCAATAGCAGGTAACCATACAACAACACTATATTTGTCACAACTCAACATTCGAAAATTTAAAACTTTATTAAACTTTTACATGAAATAAAAGATACAACTTAAACCATTTTTTATACATCATGAATAAAAGAAAACTCTAGGCAAACAGCTCAGCAATCTTGAATTCCTCGTCTTGGGATCGCATAACAAAGCCTCATCAGTGATACCTAAAATGTTGGGTCTCCAGTCAGGAGGGAGCAAAGTACAATTACGAATATCCAATAATTCAAATAATAATTTTAAAATTTGCAATGTTAAACAATTTGAAATACTCTAACAATATTTTTCACAATTCTACAATTGAAAACAATGTGATTTGAGTAGGTAACGAACTATGACCGGCTTGGGATGATTCAATTATATCCTAATGATACGGTCCGGCCTATCCTCGTGTATAGGAGGAATCAGCTCGCACAATCAATGATGCAATATAGGGGTATTGGTCATAGACGCTACACTACTCCCCCAATATCCCGAGTCAATCAGATTCAATCAATGAGTCAATATTCAAACTCTAGGAGAGAGTTCCGTGTAGCAATGTGGTTTAAAATTGCAATAAAACAATTACTAGATAAATTACCAAATAGACATAACTGCACTTGCCTTTAATTATATGACTGGAATGAAGGTTGACTTCCGGGGTTGATGTTCAGACTTGTCCTCGAAATCCTACAATCGAGAAGTCTGCCTTAGAACCAATATTGAACCATATATAGGTGTGCTAGTTGCAATCTCTAGAATTTTGTCCTAGTCAATTTTAATCTTTTCTTACATTATCACAACAAACGCAATTACTAGCGAGTTGTATTAAAATTACGAAGAAAACTCACTTTACATTTTAATCTCGGGAAAAACTTTGTATAAATCAGTTTATTGGCAAAATTTGGTAGTTTCATATTTATACGTATAAAAAACTAGGACTTTTCTTTAAGTGAGAAATACGTGAATTTCTTATCTAAATAATATAATTTAAAAATTCTAACATGATAAAACATTTATTATTTTTCTTTTTATAAAATAATAATTAATTAACATATTTCGTTTTCGCAGCAAATCAACAATAAAAACAAAATAAAGAAAAACTAACTATTACAATTCCCACCAGAATAAATAAATGGGCTTATGCCCTTACAGACCATTACATGAATTTAAATAAGAATAAAACTTGGTTAGTCTCTAAAATTATCCTACAATTTAAAATAAAATATATTAAAAAAAATATTTATGAGTCTCAGATTTTTGGTCCAATCGTCATTTATAGCTAATGCCTCAACGTCCGGGCAAAACCGGTTTCGTTTGCACTTAGCTAGGGCCCACTGACCGGTACGGTCGTCGCCCGAAAATCCAAATTAAATTATTTTCCGAAAACCGATTAAAATTCATTTTATAGAAATTTCATAAAAATTTGGGCAGCATCTCCTCTATATTCGGTATAACCCAAAACTGGGAAAAATACGCCACAACCACCAAATAACCATCCCAAACCAGGGAAAACCCATTAATTCACTTCCATCACAATAGTAATAGCACACAAAATGTATTTCCGAAGAACATTCGGAAACCCGAATTAGAAATCGGAGAACCCGAGATGAACCTCGGAAAACCCGAAATGGTCCTCGGAAAAACCAAAATCACAGAAGCTAAATATTAATCAATATATCATAATTCCTAAATCACTTAGAAGTTTCATAAAACCAAACTAGCTTCGGAAAATCCGAAACTACCCAATTATTACAAGTAAAACCAACACCCAAATAAATTCGAAACCAACAAAATTACAAAGACTTCCGAAAATAACTCGGAAATCCCAAAATATGGAAAAACTCAGATCATATCCAAAATGAACTCGGAATTTCCGAGAAACCCATAAATACAAAATCTTTCCGAATTACTCGGGAATTCCAAAATATGGAACTATCAGATCTTTCCCGAAATACTCGGGTATTCCGAGAATGCAAACCAATAGAACCACCACAGAACCTATTTCCCGAAAATCCAACATGATAAGGAAAACTACAGAACCAAGTTTCAGAAATTCCGAAACTAACATATAAACAAAACCGAATTCCCGGAACGGGATCGGTGGACCAAAATCATCATAGACTGGAGGGACGAACTACTGTGATTATCCAGAGATTACCCATGTCCGTTGGTCGGGGAGCCGCGGGATAAAACTCGGGAAAGCTAGGACAGCAGCGGTCCACTGGAACAGCGACCCAGGGTGCGGACAGCGGAACCGAACCCGCGGGAAGCGCGGAAATACTCGGACAACGGAGACGGAGTCCGCAGAAATCTCGAGAAACCCGCAGAATAGCGAAAATGACGAATCGGGAACCACGAAAACAGCAGGCCACGGCAATGACCGAAGCACGGGGCTTCGGCCTCGAGATCGAGGAAGAAGGGGTCGGGGCTCGGGCGGAACAGCGCCGGCACCGGGGCGGCTAGCGTCGGCGGTCAGCGGCGGGAACAGGGGCTGCCGGGTCGGGATCTGCGCCGGAGACTGGCGCTGGCGTCGGGCGGGGGTCGCCGGGAGGCGGTGGCGCACTGGCGCGCGCAGGGGTCGAGCGCAGGGAGGTAGGCCGGAGGAGCTCGGGAGGCTAGGACTAGAGAGCTTGTGGAAAATTGGGGAAAGTGAAGATGATGCATGGAGAGGAAGGTGTAGAGGGGTTTTATAGGAAGAAGGGGGAGTTACCGGAGACCAAGGGGTGGCCGACCAGTCGGGAGCCCGAGGGTTGGCGTCGGCGGCGGTTACTCAGGAGGGTCATCGGTTTTGAGAAAACGAAAGGAGGAGCCTAATGTTAGAATGAGAAAGAGAGATATAGTTAATGAGTGAATGAATGATGTTGTAACATAAAACTTGGTTTTATAGCACATATTCATAAAACACCCCCCCCCCCCCTTTTTTATGTAGCCCAGTGGGTTTATGGCTTAACAGAAATTTGTTTTAATATAAAGCCCATTTATCCCAATCTATAAGAAGCCCATTAACAAAATATTTACTAACAATCTTTTTTAAAAAATAATCATTTCAATTTAATCACTAAAGGCCCAAACTTAATTATTAACAAAATATTTTGGCTTTAAGTCCATTATAAAACCCAATATCATATTTTCAACCCAATTTAATAATTAAAAACCAAATAAAATATTTTAATTTCTTCAAAATATCTTTTTATTAACTAATCAAATTCTTTTTATTAAATGAAATTAATTCTTTTCTAAACAAAATTCCTTTTCATTAAAAAAAACTAAATTCTTTTCTTTTAAAAAATTTCTTTTAAGGAAAATAAATTGATAAAAATAATTTAATTATTCGAAAATTCTCATTATTAAAACTGGGTCTCACAATTTCCTATGTGTAAAATTCTGAGAATGGTATGGGAGGGTTTAAAACTGAGATTATGGGACTGTTATACTGATTTTTCCTGCACACCTGTTACACTGTTTTACCTGTTGTTTTTTACTGTTTTCATGCGTCACACACACACACACACCCTAGTGTATTGGCCTCACTGTCCTCTCATGTCACACACACACATGCCTATGTCTCTCTACACACACAAGCCTAACACACTCTATCACACATGCTAGCCTAGGTTTCATGTTACACACATGTCTCCCCTCACATGCCTCACTTCACTCACACACACATGTGTATCACTAACACTCACACACCCACACACTTGAGTATCATGTATCCCTCTCTCTCCTTTCCTATGTATATGTATATATATATGATTTGAGATACATATATATATATATATATAGGTTCCTATATATATGAATGTGTGTTAATGTAAATATATGATTTAATGCATGGTTGATATTGCATAATGGTAATAGGTGTATGTATGTTTAGGTGTACTTCTATTTTAGATGGTATAGATATATGTATATATGTATCCTATATAGATGTGGGATATATCATAGATAGCCTATATGTGTATTCCTATATGAGATTGCATGATATACTAATGTGTGTAATATAGGTTAGATATATATGACATGTAGATGAGTTATGGGTTGGCTATGGCATGGTATGCCTAGTATGGAGTCTAGAATAGACTGTTTAGCCTTGTTAGGACCTAGAATGGCTTGTTAGACCTAGAATAGACTAGTTTGACTAGTTTGACTTAGGTTTGACTTGGTTGACCTAGTTTGACTTTTAGGGTTGACCAGAGTTGACCAAGAGTTGACTTTGGTCTAGATTGACCTAGATTCATGTAGAATGTATTGATTTGCATCTTATTATCATTGTAGACTCATAGTGACTTGTACTGTTCTATAGGAGACAGACACCACTCCTCGGACAGTATATATTCTCCAGATTCACCGGATACAGGCAAGTACATTCTCTGATCATTTTATATCCTGCATTAGGAGTATATTTCCTGCTTTAGATTACTTTACATGATACTGACACGTTGGAAACACGGATTAGTACTATATGGATCTTGTTGGGCGATGTTATCCCCTTAGCGGATACATCGGGTATTTCGTGTTCGTGTACTTTATCGTGAACATCGTGCACTCCTTGTATTTGTGACATTAGTGTACGAAACGTGTGAATCGTGTATAATCATGTATTCACATGACCTTCGTGTACAATAACATAACTTAGCCAGATCCTTGTGTATTGATTGTATTGATTGGGACGGGGGAGTAGAAGTGGTTATGTATTCAATCCAGTAGATTACTCGTGTACAACCTCTGTAGATTACTCGTGTATAACATCGTGCCGTTTACACAACCATCTTGTGCTCTGAATCACTAGACACTGTTAGTTCTCTATATACTGTAGCTATTTATTTACAGTCTTTCATGTTTATCATATTATTCTTCAGTTTCTTGTATCTTACTCTCTAACATGGTTATATATCCTGACCTGCTATGATTTGTTGAGATGTACTGTGCTCGCTCCTGTCCTGACTGGACCTGTTGAAATATTACAGAGGACGAGGCTGAGGCGTTCTGCCCTACTTACTACGATGCTACACTAGACGAGTGCCTGGACTTGGACCAGCAGCAGGATCCACTAGCAGTAGATGACACTCCCTTAGACTAGGATTGTCTTTACTTTACTTGGATTACTGTATTTGGATTTCAGAGATTTGGGATATGTACTTATTTTAGACACTTAAAATTCTGGATTGTATCTCTGTGATGTTTTTTTTCTGGATATTATCATCTATTATCATTCTATCTTATTACTGTTCTACCTTAACTGTGATTGAGTTATATTCTGTTATGTCACCCCCATTCGGGGAGTATAATTGTTCATTATCTATAACTGTTAGATGTTGTGACCTAGGACAGTGTTCTACCGCCGACACTGCGGCGTAGCTGGATGTACCCACGTCTCGTGCCCTTAATCTAGGGTGCGGGTCGTGACACGTTTTTAGTGGTAGCCCATGCAGGTCTAGGATGGAAATGTTGTGGTATTCGAACTAGAATATCACTGCAGCCTGCAGTAGAAATTAGTATGTTTTTGAAGGTACTCAATCACAATAGAAAAAATTCCTTATCAGATTTCGTATATCTATTTTGCTGCTTATTGTCTTCCTTAGAAATTTAAACTGTCCTCCTTTGATTTTTTGACTCATTCTCAGTAATTGTTTCTTGTTTGATCTGTGTCTCCAGGATGGTTGAGACGCGATCGCATCGCCCCGTGACGGGAGAGGCTGGAGAGGGGTCTGCCACCTTTCGTGTCCAGCAGCCAGCTCCCAGTACCATAGGGCCAGTGCAGCCCTCAGGAGTCGGTGTCTCTGCGACTTTTGGAGGAGCACCTCCAGCAGCCAGGAGGCAGAGCCCAGTGATTCCTGAGATCCTTCCACTGCAGCAGCCTCCGACTGCAGGGATGGTAGATGTTGCACATCTCTTCTCCTTCATGGAGAGGATTCTGGAGTCCCACCGGCAGCAGCAGACGAGGCAGACTATTGATTTCCGTCAGGGGATCGACGAGGCACACCAGCTGGTTCGTACTATAGTGGAGATGATTACTGCTCAGGGGGCCCAGCAGCAGCCCCATCGGAGGGAGAAGGACATTCAGGACTTCCAGAAGATGCATCCTCGAGAGTTCTTCGGCACAGAGGGCATTCACATTGCAGATGACTGGATAGAGCATATTGAGGAGATCTTCCGACTGGCGGAGATACCAGATCGACTCCAGATCGAGGCGGCGGGCAGCCAGATACAGGACTTAGCCCGTACGTGGTATCAGGCAGATCCCAGGGTGGGAGTTGAGGGCCAGACTTGGGCCCAGTTCAAGGAGCTGTTCAAGGAGCAGTTCTTTCCTGATGTTGCCTTGGGAGGTATCGAGGCACAGTTCGAGGGTCTGGTTCAGGGGAACCAGACGGTAGCTGAGTATGTCAGGGAGTTCTACAAATTGGCCCAGTTTATAGATGACTTGACATAGAAGACGAAGGCGAGGAAGTTTCGTCGAGGTCTGATTAGAGAGATTCGGTCACTGACTAAGAGCGACCGGAACGCCACATTTGCTGAGATATTTTCTGGGGCCATGGCGGCGGAAGACGACCTAGGGCTGAAGCTGAAGAGGGGTCGTGACTTCCAGGGTGGCAGCAGCAGTCAGGGGCAGGCCAAGAGGCCTCACTTCCAGTAGCACTTCCAGCAGCAGAGGCCAGTTCAGCAGCACCAGCATCAGGGCCGTGCACCTTTTCAGCAGGTGCAGCACCAGCAGCAGAGAGGGCAGCAGGCACCCAGGCAGCAGGCTGTTAGTTGTACTTTCTGCAAGAAGCCTGGACACAAGTGGGACGAGTGCAGGAAGAGACTCGGTAGATGCTTGATGTGTGGATCAGCAGACCATTAGATGCGAGAGTGTCCAGTTGCGTCAATGCATCCGATACTAGGAGGAGCTGGGGTAGCCAAGGCTCCAGCAGGCCAGCAGAGGGGACCAGTCCTGCAGACCCAACAGCAGAGGTTCCAGCAGCACCAGCAGCAGGCACGAGGTGGACAACAGGGGCGAGCTTTCGCCATGGCAGCTGAGGATGCCGAGGCCATCGGAGAGCTGATAGCAGGTTCAGTTCTTCTCGATTCCCTTCCAGCATTTACACTCTTTGATTCCGGGGCTTCCCACAACTTTGTGTCAGTATCATATGCTATTAGACACAGTTTGGTTTCTGAACCCTTGCCTAGGACCTGCAAGATCACGACCGGGGGTGGGGTCATCCTCGTGAGTGATGTTTGCAGAGGACGGAGCGTCTTATTGGGAGGCCGAGAGTTGGGAGTGAGTTTACTCATCATGCCATTACCGAACTACGATATAGTATTAGGTATGGACTGGCTGAGTAGACACCACGCCCGTATTGATTGCCGAGGGGGTAGAGTTTTGTTCGGGGTGCCAGGAGAGCCAGAGTTTGAGTACACTCGACGGCAGGCAGAGCAGGACGAAGGAGTCTTCTGTGGAGCTTCAGTTGAGGAGCAGGTGGCTCCGCATCCCTTGATCGCAGAGTTTATGGACGTATTCCCAGAGGAGTTGCCAGGGCTTCCACCGGACAGAGATGTAGAGTTCTCGATAGACTTGGTTCCCGGCGCGGAACCGATCTCCCAGCATGTCTATCGAGTGAACAACAACGAGTTGGTGGAGCTGAAGAAGCAGGTGGATGAGCTGCAGGACAAGGGCTTCATCCGATCTAGTTCTTTACCTTGGGGTGCACCGGTACTTTTCGTACCCAATAAGGATGGGTCGGTACGGATGTGTATCGACTACAGAGTACTTAACAACCTGACGATCAAGAACAGATACCCACTGTCGCGGATCGATGATCTGTTTGATCAGTTGAGCGAAGCTCGGGTGTTCTCCAAGATTGATTTGAGGTCGGGTTATCACCAGGTGAAGGTGAAGGGGGAGGATATTCCCAAGACCGCTTTCAGGACGCGGTACGGGCAGTTTGAGTTTTTGGTTATGCCGTTTGGGCTAACCAATGTACCAGCAGTGTTTATGAATCTAATGAACAAGGTGTTCCACCAGTACTTGGACAAGTTCGTGGTGGTGTTCATTGATGATATCTTGGTATATTCCAAGAATGAGGAGGAGCACGAGGAGCATCTGCGGATAGTGCTAGTGTCACTCCCCGTTCCTAAAATGCGTATTTTTATACATGTACAACTCATGTGTATTTATTTAGTATTTATTATATATTTATTTAATAGTTATCATGTATTATCCTATATTTAATTTCCTTTAATTCATGTTAATTTATTTCCTGCAATTATATTTCTACAATTTTATTTCTGTACTTTATTTCATGCTTTTATTCTCTGCTTTAGCTAGGCTTTGGGTTCGGGTTGGCCTTGGTTGGATCCCCTACAACCCGACCCATTGGACCCCGCCCATTAGCTCCCACCTACCACCCCTTCCATATTTAAAGTCACCCTCTCCATTCTCTCTCCTCATTACTCATTCTCACCATTACTCCTCTTCTTCTTCTTCATTACTCTCTCCACCTACCAAACCCATAGGCAAGTACATCTTGCTTCTTCATGAGGACCCATTTTTATGGCTCCATTCTCTTTCTCTCGTGATTCTAAGAGAGTTTAGAACTTGACATTTTTCATTTCGAAGTCTTAATCTTTGTAGATCTAGATACGAGTTATTTTCAGATTTTGGGGGTTTTGATCTATTAAACTTCTGTGTTTTCAAGTTTTGATGGTTCCATGTTGTAGAGGATTTCATTCTACCCAATTTTGACCTTTGCAAAGTTGGATTCGGACTTATTTTGACCAAGTTATAGACTTTTGAAACTTTAGGGTGCAATCATGGAGTTCTTGCTGTTTGGAGAAGACAGTGAGCAGTGTATGCTAACTTTTTAGCTTGCGTCACTGAGCTGTGCGCACTCTTTAGCGCAGTGCAGTATGGAGTCCATACGCTGCCTTTTTAGGTAGCGTGTGTCTTGCATACGCTACCTTTTGGGAGCGTATGACATGCATACGCTGACTTGGATGGTCAGGAGTCGTATGGAGTTCATACGCTACCTTTTGGGAGCGTATGACATGCATACGCTGACTTGGATGGTCAGGAGTCGTATGGAGTTCATACGCTACCTTTTGGGAGCGTATGACATGCATACGCTGACTTGGATGGTCAGGAGTCGTATGGAGTTCATACGCTACCTTTTGGGAGCGTATGACATGCATACACTGACTTGGATGGTCAGGAGTCGTATGGAGTTCATACGCTACCTTTTGGGAGCGTATGACATGCATACGCTGACTTGGATGGTCAGGAGTCGTATGGAGTTCATATGCTGCCTTTTGGAAGCGTATGACTTGCGTACGCTGGCTTGGATAGAGAGGAGTCGTATGGAGTCCATACGCTAGCTTGACCTGAGCGTACGCTGGCTTGAGCGTAGCTTGACCTGAGCGTACGCTGACATGAGCGTAGGCTGACATGAGAGTAGCCTGCTTACCCTGGATCTTCTATAGCCCTGTATATTGATATCTTATTAGATGTTTAACGTCCATTTTATATCCTTACGCCTTTTTGCATAAACTTGATATAATCATGATATGTTGATATTTCTGTTAAATATAGATTGTTACGTGAGATGTACCATGTGTCATGAATTGAGCTATAGATACCTCGATTGACTGAATTAAACCCTGAGAGTCGTAGACTCGACTCCACTGAATACTATTTGACTTTCATGCCTTGTCACCATTAATGATAATGGTTATCTTGACTAAAATTGATCATGCGTTCCTAGTTGGAACTAAGAGACTGGCTAGTCGTCTTATTGAATGAAATGAATGAGATACGTTCATGTAATGAACTATTGTACTCGATTAGCCAATTCCGAATATTGGCATACAGGCACATGCAGGCTTCAAATTATTTATTTATTTAGTTATTTATCTATCTTACAAAAACAGCATGTGTACTTTATGGTCAAGGCATGATTACTCCGTGGTCAGATTTGATTGTTGCATCACGCTATGTAAAACCTACAACCTAGCCGCACGGGTATCGTTGTAGAGTTGCGCATATCGTATCCCGTACGAAAGTACTCATTTGAATGACCATGATCCACGACATGGAACTTCACTCAACGTAGAGACTATTAAGTTAAATAAAATAATGATGGCATGGAGAGAATGGATTCCCGAGTTCTTACATGGCAGCCCCCTTGGGACTATTAAGTGCCCGACGGGCCGGCTGGTTCCCACAGATACTGTAAATCTGTCACACGGGCAGGGAACAGTATCTGCTTATATTATTATACATGCTATATTAACGGCGGGCGTCCCGCTGGGACTCGTCTAACTACATGATTGGCGCAATTGATTGATTGGATAGACTAGCCTTGCTTGCACATAGTAAGAACTGAGGAATCCCTATTGCATAAATTCCAGGATAACTTGGGACTCACAATAGCAAGTCATAGTAGTTGATTGGCCGTTCAAGATGATTTGTTTGTGTATTGTACCTACTCTGTTACTTAACTGGGATGATCAGAATGTCAGGACATGACGGGCCAACTTCTGTCCTTGTTTGGTTGGGAGGTTGGTTCGAAGTGTCGTGATGTTATGTGAATCCTAGTAGCAAGCAGAGATCTATTTATCATATTTCATATTACTGGTTTTAGTTCTCATGTCGTGCTTCCTTGTGGTACTTGCTATTAGAGGTCTAACCTCTCTGGTTTTGCATGGCCAGATTTAGAGCCGGTTCCCGAGGACTCAGCTTACTTCTACCTCCAAGATGGTCAACACTAGAGGGATGATCGCAGGAGGACTCGAGTGGGTTTCTTACTTCCCGCTCGTTTTGTTATCTACTTTATACTTTGTCGTTTGGCACCGACATGTTAGTCGGATCGTCTCGTACTTACTTTTTACATAATTGTAACTAAAGTCAGGCTGCAGCTGATAACAATTGTGTATACTTTTGCTACATCAATCTGGCTTTGTTTTGTAAAGCCAGATATCAAGAACATTTTGACAGAGCGTTTGGGACGCCTTACTGCTTTATCTTACATGTTCTCTATTACTGTTTCTTGTTCGAATGATTGAGACAATAGATGTGAAGTGACCATAGTAAGACTTTCAGGTAGTATGCACCCCCTTGTCTTTTAGACAGCATTGATCGTATTATACGGTATTCATCTACCCGTAATACGTAGCTGGCTGAGTCATTCCCCCGCTCTCCAGTATTCTGGTTCTGGGGCGTGACAAGGTTTTAGTGGTGGCCCATGCAGGTCTGATTTCAGACTTGTGGGGTGTTTTGATTTATAGGATGTCTCAATCACACATGTTTTCCCTTGATCTCATGATTCGTTACTCTCAACTCTAGCTTGACATTCCAGTATCCTTTGACTTCATTGATCCTTCATGTCCGGTCGTTTGATTGTTCTCTTGTCCCTTTTCTTAGGGGCACCTCGTCCGCATCTGTCAGGACTGGACAGCAACAACATGGACAGGAACATGGACAACCTGACCAGGTTGGTCAGCAGCAAGGGCCAGTCTCCCCTCAGGAGGCTACCTAGGAAGAAGTGATAGTGGAACCAGCAGCTGGGTCGCAGTATCCGGACATTCCACCCCCACCGACAGTTCCACCTACCCAAGTGGACACACCAGCCCTTCTGGAGATCATGAGAGGAATGATGGCTACTCAGCAACATCAGATGCTGATCCAGCAACGCATGCACACTCAACTACAAGAGCAGAATGTGCTACTCAACCAAGGATTGCAGACGGCTTTGGAAAGAGGAGCGAGGACTGATTCAGGAGCGTCAGCCAGGTTTTGCAAGTACAACCCCCGCCGTTTTGAGGGCACGGAGGATGCCATCTCAGCAGATGCATGGCTTAAGGATATTGAGGCTATTCTGACAGCCGCTAAGGTGCCGGCAGAAGAACGTGTGGATCTAGTAAAGTTGTTACTTCAGGATCTCGCACGTGATTGGTGGGAATCAGAGGAGGTATGCATCAGACGTCCTGTTGCTTGGGACGATTTTACTGCAAGGTTCAAGACGAAGTATTATGGAGTTGTGGCGCAGTTTGAGCTACAACAGAAGTTTATCAACCTCAGACAGGCTGGCAAGACTGTGGATGCTTACGCAGCGGAGTTCTGCAGATTGAGTAGGTTTGCCCCAGAGATGGTAGCAACGGAACGCCAGAGGGCTATGAGGTTTCAGCAAGGGTTTCATCTTGAGCTCTTGCAATTGATAGAAGGGCACAATTACCAGACTTTTGATGAGATATTGACGGCAACCCGGAGGCATGAGATCATCATTCAGAGGCTTGCAGTAAGGACTGGGGGTCAGAAGAGATCCTACAGTCAGATTGAAGGAGGAGGGGGAGCAGCGCCCCGAACAACAGCACCATCCACTGGCATTCGTATCCATGATGTGGCGATACGAGGACCAGTACCACCACCCAGGCAGCAGCAACAGTAACAGAGAAAGAACCAGCAACCCCCGTCGGGCTGCACTTATTATGGAAAGATGGGGCACACTAGAGATGTGTGTCAGACATTGAATGGACTATGTCTGATATGTGGAAATCCAGACCATCGGGTTACCACATGTCCCATGAATTCGAGGTCAGGAGGACCAGGGCAGCAGTTTCCTGCTCTGCCAGCACCAGGGGCAGGCCAGTCTCGAGGACCAGCAGTGGCAGTAAGGTCGTTGGCACAGCGTCCGCAGGCTCAGATGTATCGACAGCAGGGACCACCGATGCAGCAACACCAGCATAGACCACCCCAGCATCATCAAGGAAGGGGCCAACAGCAGCACCAGGCTAGGCCACAGCATGGGAATCAACAAGGAGGTCGAGGGCAAGCATTCACTTTGTCCTTGGAGGAGGCATTAGCATCGGGAGATGTTGTGGCAGGTAACATTCTCGTCGCCTCATATCCCGCAGTAGCATTATTTGATTCGGGAGCATCACACTCATTTATATCTGCACAATTTGCGACACGGCTAGGAATGGAGTTCGAGGCATTGCCAGGAAGGTTGAATATACTCACTGGCAATGGGCTCGTAGGAGTTAGTAGAGTTATTCTAGCGTGTAGTGTTATAGTTTGCGGGCATTCATTACCCGCCCAGTTGATAGAATTTCTTGTTAGAAATTTCGACGTTATCTTAGGCATGGACTGGCTGAAAGACAGTCATGCGACAATAGATTGTCGTAGTGGAAGTGTATCTTTTGATATTCCAGGCATGAAGAGGTTTACCTTAGTCAGGTCAGAGGCAACTCAGCAAGAGCAGGGAGTAGTAACAGCAATGGAAGAAGTTCAAGTTCCGAAGGTAGTTGAAGAATTTTTAGACGTGTTTCCCGAAGAACTTCCAGGTCTACCACCGGTTAGAGATATTGAGTTCAGCATAGAATTGGCACCTGGAACTAAACCGATATCAGATCGAGTTTACAGAATGGCGGATTCGGAGCAGGCCAAGGTGTATCAGCACATAGAGGAATTGAAGGAGAAGAAGTTCATCCAAGCTAGCATATCACCATGGGCAGCACCAGTGGTACTTGTAGGAAAGAAGGATGGGTCATCCAGATTATGCATCGATTACAGGAAGCTTAACGCGGCGACAGTAAAGAACAAGTACCCACTACCCAGGATCGACGACTTATTTGATCAGTTGAGCAGGGCCAGAGTCTTCTCCAAGATAGATCTTCGTTCAGGGTACCATCAGGTGAGGGTTCGAAAGGAAGACATCCCCAAGACAGCATTCAGGTCGAAGTATGGGCATTATAAATTCTTAGTAATGCCGTTTGGTTTGACCAATGCTCCAGCTATATTCATGGATTTGATGAACCGCATCTTTATGCCATACTTAGATCAGTTTGTCGTTGTCTTTCTTGACGACATACTCGTATATTCTGCTAGTGAAGAGGAGCATGAAGACCACCTCAGGAAAGTGTTGCAGGTTCTAAGAGAGAACCAGTTGTATGCCAAGCTCAGCAAGTGTGAGTTTTGGTCGGATCATATTTCATTTCTGGGTCACATCATATCAGGAGCTGGAGTAGCAGTGGATCCCAAGAAGGTAGAAGCAGTAGAGAGTTGGCCAGTACCCAAGACCGTAGCTGATGTACGGAGTTTCTTGGGATTGGCAGGATATTACAGAAGGTTTGTATCAGATTTTGCAGGACTTTCAGCACCCATGACCCGCTTGACACGAAAGGATGTACCATTCGTCTGGTCGGCAGAATACCAGGCATCATTTGAGAACCTGAAGCAGAAGTTGATATCAGCGCCTATCCTTACATTGCCAGTTGGGCCCGGAGGTTTTACAGTATATTGTGATGCGTCAGGTAAAGGACTTGGATGTGTCCTTATGCAGCATGGAAATGTGATAGCATATGCATCTAGGCAACTTCGGGACCACGAGAAGAATTACCTAACTCATGATCTGGAATTGGCGGCAGTAGTGTTTGCTCTGAAGCTATGGAGGCATTACTTATATGGTGACCGAGTGGAGATGTACACAGATCATAAAAGTCTGAAGTACATCTTTACTCAGAAGGAGCTGAACATGAGGCAGAGAAGATGGTTGGAGTTGATCAAAGATTATGATATGGAGCTTCAGTATCATCCAGGCAAGGCTAATGTGGTAGCAGACGCTCTTAGCAGAAGAGGCGGCGCATTTATGTTGACAACGCAGAAGCACATCTTAGAAGACCTTCAGGAGATGGGCATTGAAATTATACTTCCTAGTGATGTAGGAATTCTGGCGAGTCTACATGTTCAATCCGACTTGGTAGGCAGGATCAAGGCAGCTCAGGCACAGGACCCAAGGATTCAGAAGCTTAGGACAGAATGTGAGTCAGGACTCAGAAAGGAGATGCAAATTCATAAAGATGGTACGCTTAGGTTTGGATCACGTCTATGTGTACCTAGTGGAGATATCAGACAGGAAGTTATGACAGAAGCTCACAGTTCTCAGTATTCTATACATCCTGGAGGGACCAAGATGTACCAAGATATCAAGCAGCACTTCTGGTGGAACGGGATGAAGAGGGAGATAGCTAGGTTTGTTTCCCGTTACTTGATATGTCAGCAAGTAAAGGCAGAACAGCAGAGGCCAGCTGGATTATTACAACCGCTTCCCATCCCGGAATGGAAATGGGAGCATATTACAATGGACTTTGTGACCGGTTTACCGAGATCACCAAGTGGTAAGGATGCTATTTGGGTGATAGTAGATCGGCTTACGAAGGTAGCACACTTTCTTCCTTTCAGAGTAGGACAATCTACAGAAAAGTTGGCAGAGTTGTACATGCAACAGATAGTCAGGCAGCATGGAGTCCCTGTCAGTATTGTGTCAGACAGAGATACCCGTTTCACATCGCATTTCTGGAAGAGCTTGCATCATAGTCTGGGTACCAAGTTAAGATTTAGCACGGCTTACCATCCGCAGACGGACGGGCAATCAGAAAGGACAATTCAGACTTTAGAAAATATGTTGCGAGCTTGCACTCTTGATTTTGGAGGACCTTGGGAAAGCCACCTGCACTTAGTTGAGTTTTTTTACAACAACAGTTATCAAGCCAGTATCCAGATGGCGCCATTTGAAGCATTATATGGTAAGAAGTGTAGGTCGCCACTAGCATGGGATGATATCGGGGAGAGGAAGATGTTAGGCCCGGAAATGATTGTTCAGACAGTTGAAGTGATTAAAGGAATTAGAGAGCGACTTCGTGTTACGCAGGATCGGCATCATCATTGGGCGGACCAGCATCGTAGGCCGCTAGAGTTTTCTGTTGGGGACCACGTGTTCTTACGGATCTCACCTACCCATGGGATCATTAGATTTGGCGTTCGCGGGAAGTTGAGCCCACGATACGTAGGCCCATTTGTTATTCTTGATAGGGTAGGCGATGTTGCTTATCGTTTGTCCCTTCCACCTTCGTTACGAGAGGTGCATGACGTGTTTCATGTATCTCAATTGCGAAGGTATGTATCGGACCCCAGCCATATCCTCGATCATTCAGAACTGGTTGTTGGTACCAACCTGTCTTACGAGGAACAGCCTGTGTCCATCTTGGACCGAAGAGAGAAGATACTCAAGAACCGAACAATTAACCTTGTCCGGATTGTTTGGGGTCATCACTCTTTGGGAGAGTCAACGTGGGAACGTGAGAATGATATCCGATCACGGTATCCACATCTGTTTGACTCACAAGATATATCTTTTTCTGTGTACCTTGATTGCCTTGATTCCTCATGCTTATCACCTTATGGGTAGAATTGCTTAATACCGTAGATTGTTAAATATAGATATGTTACTTGCTATGGACATTGTAAAATGATTACTTGATTGAATTGCTTGTACATAGATTAGTTTAGTTTTGATATTCCTATCCTGCTTGGATTTGAAATTCCGAGGACGGAATTTTTCTAAGGAGGGTAGAGATGTCACTCCCCGTTCCTAAAATGCGTATTTTTATACATGTACAACTCATGTGTATTTATTTAGTATTTATCATGTATTTATTTAATAGTTATCATGTATTATCCTGTATTTAATTTCCTTTAATTCATGTTAATTTATTTCCTGCAATTATATTTCTGCAATTTTATTTCTGTACTTTATTTCATGCTTTTATTCTCTGCTTTAGCTAGGCTTTGGGTTCGGGTTGGCCTTGGTTGGATCCCCTACAACCCGACCCATTGGACCCGGCCCATTAGCTCCCACCTACCACCCCTTCCATATTTAAAGCCACCTTCTCCATTCTCTCTTCTCATTACTCATTCTCACCATTACTCCTCTTCTTCTTCTTCATTACTCTCTCCACCTACCAAACCCATAGGCAAGTACATCTTGCTTCTTCATGAGGACCCATTTTTATGGCTCAATTCTCTTTCCCTCGTGATTCTAAGAGAGTTTAGAACTTGACATTTTTCATTTCGAAGTCTTAATCTTTGTAGATCTAGATACGAGTTATTTTCGAATTTTGGAGATTTTGATCTATTAAACTTCTGTGTTTTCAAGTTTTGATGGTTCCATGTTGTAGAGGATTTTATTCTACCCAATTTTGACCTTTGCAAAGTTGGATTCGGACTTATTTTGACCAAGTTATGGACTTTTGAAACTTTAGGGTGCAACCATGGAGTTCTTGCTGTTTGGAGAAGACAGTGAGCAGTGTATGCTAGCTTTTTAGCTTGCGTCACTGAGCTGTGCGCGCTCTTTAGTGCAGCGCAGTATGGAGTCCATACGCTGCCTTTTTAGGTAGCGTGTGTCTTGCATACGCTACCTTTTGGGAGCGTATGACATGCATACGCTGACTTGGATGGTCAGGAGTCGTATGGAGTTCATACGCTACCTTTTGGGAGCGTATGACATGCATACGCTGACTTGGATGGTCAGGAGTCGTATGGAGTTCATACGCTACCTTTTGGGAGCGTATGACTTGCGTACGCTGGCTTGGATAGAGAGGAGTCGTATGGAGTTCATACGCTGCCTTTTGGAAGCGTATGACTTGCGTACGCTGGCTTGGATAGAGAGGAGTCGTATGAAGTCCATACGCTAGCTTGACCTGAGCGTACGCTGGCTTGAGCGTAGCTTGACCTGAGCGTACGCTGACATGAGCATAGGCTGACATGAGAGTAGCCTGCTTACCCTGGATCTTCTATAGCCCTGTATATTGATATCTTATTAGATGTTTAACGTCCATTTTATATCCTTATGCCTTTTTGCATAAACTTGATATAATCATGATATGTTGATATTTCTGTTAAATATAGATTGTTACGTGGGATGTACCATGTGTCGTGAATTGAGCTATAGATACCCCGATTGACTGGAATTAAACCCTGAGAGTCGTAGACTCGACTCCACTGAATACTATTTGACTTTCATGCCTTGTCACCATTGATGATAATGGTTATCTTGACTAAAATTGATCATGCGTTCCTAGTTGGAACTAAGAGACTGGCTAGTCGTCTTATTGAATGAAATGAATGAGACACGTTCATGTAATGAACTATTGTACTCGATTAGCCAATCCCGAATATTGGCATACAGGCACATGCAGGCTTCAAATTATTTATTTATTTAGTTATTTATCTATCTTACAAAAACAGCATGTGTACTTTATGGTCAAGGCATGATTACTCCGTGGTCAGATTTGATTGTTACATCACGCTATATAAAACCTACAACCTAGTCGCACGGGTATCGTTGTAGAGTTGCGCATATCGTACCCCGTACGAAAGTACTCATTTGAATGACCATGATTCACGGCATGGAACTTCACTCAACGTAGAGACTATTAAGTTAAATAAAATAATGATGGCATGGAGAGAATGGATTCCCGAGTTCTTACATGGCAGCTCCCTTGGGACTATTAAGTGCCCGACGGGCCGGCTGGTTCCCACAGATACTGTAAATCTGTCACACGGGCAGGGAACAGTATCTGCTTATATTATTGTACATACTATATTAACGGCGGGCGTCCCGCTGGGACTCGTCTAACTACATGATTGGCGCAATTGATTGATTAGATAGACTAGCCTTGCTTGCACATAGTAAGAACTGAGGAATCCCTATTGCATAAATTCCAGGATAACTTGGGACTCACAATAGCAAGCCGTAGTAGTTGATTGGCCGTTCAAGATGATTTGTTTGTGTACTGTACCTACTCTGTTACTTAACTGGGATGATCAGAATGTCAGGACATGACGGGCCAACTTCTGTCCTTGTTTGGTTGGGAGGTTGGTTCGAAGTGTCGTGATGTTATGTGAATCCTAGTAGCAAGCAGAGATCTATTTATCATATTTCATATTACTGGTTTTAGTTCTCATGTCGTGCTTCCTTGTGGTACTTGCTATTAGAGGTCTAACCTCTCTGGTTTTGTATGGTCAGATTTAGAGCCGGTTCCCGAGGACTCAGCTTACTTCTACCTCCAAGATGGTCAACACTAGAGGGATGATCGCAGGAGGACTCGAGTGGGTTTCTTACTTCCCCGCTCATTTTGTTATCTACTTTATACTTTGCCGTTTGGCACCGACACGTTAGTCGGATCGTCTCGTACTTACTTTTTACATAATTGTAACTAAAGTCAGGCTGCAGCTGATAACAATTGTGTATACTTTTGCTACGTCAATCTGGCTTTGTTTTGTAAAGCCAGATATCAAGAACATTTTGACAGAGCATTTGGGACGCCTTACTGCTTTATCTTACATGTTCTCTATTACTGTTTCTTGTTCGAATGATTGAGACAATAGATGTGAAGTGACCATAGTAAGACTTTCAGGTAGTATGCACCACATTGTCTTTTAGACAGCATTGATCGTATTATACGGTATTCATCTACCCGTAATACGTAGCTGGCTGAGTCATTCTCCCGCTCTCCAGTATTCTGGTTCTGGGACCTGACAACTAGAGACTCTCAGGAGGGAGCAACTTTATGGGAAACTCTCCAAGTGTGAGTTTTTCTTGGACCGGGTGGACATCTTGGGACATGTGGTGACTGGAGATGGTATCTCAGTTGACCCCAAGAAGATTGTAGCAGTTAAGGCTTGGACAGCGCCGACTTCAGTGGCAGAGATCAGGAGTTTCCTGGGGCTGGCAGGATACTATAGGAGATTTGTGCAGGATTTCCCCGGGTTGTAGAGCCGTTGACACGGTTGACCCGGAAGGATGCTGAGTATGTTTGGTCAGAGGAGTGTCAGGCAGCTTTTGATGAATTGAAGAAGCGGCTTACGACAGCTCCGATTCTGACATTGCCTTCAGGATCAGGTGGGTTCACTATTTATAGTGATGCTTCAGGGAAGGGGCTGGGTTATGTCTTGCAGCAGCATGGGGAGGTGATTGTCTATGCTTCCAGGCAATTACGTCCCCATGAGAAGAACTACCCTACCCATGACCTGGAGCTGGCGGCGGTGATTTTTGCTTTAAAGTTGTGGAAGCATGATATACTAATGTGTGTAATATAGGTTAGATATATATGACATGTAGATGAGTTATGGGTTGGCTATGGCATGGTATGCCTAGTATGGAGTCTAGAATAGACTGTTTAGCCTTGTTAGGACCTAGAATGGCTTGTTAGACCTAGAATAGACTAGTTTGACTAGTTTGACTTAGGTTTGACTTTGTTGACCTAGTTTGACTTATAGGGTTGACCAGAGTTGACCAAGAGTTGTCTTTGGTCTAGATTGACCTAGATTCATGTAGAATGTATTAATTTGCATCTTATTATCATTGTAGACTCATAGTGACTTGTACTGTTCTATAGGAGACAGACACCACTCCTCGGACAGTATATATTCTCCAGATTCACCGGATACAGGCGAGTACATTCTCTGATCATTTCATATCCTGCATTAGGAGTATATTTCCTGCTTTAGATTACTTTACATGATGCTGACACGTTGGAAACACGGATTAGTACTATATGGATCTTGTTGGGCGATGTTATCCCCTTAGCGGATACATCGGGTATTTCGTGTTCGTGTACTTTATCGTGAACATCGTGTACTCCTTGTATTTGTGACATTAGTGTACGAAACGTGTGAATCGTGTATAATCATGTATTCACATGACCTTCGTGTACAATAACATAACTTAGCCAGATCCTTGTGTATTGATTGTATTGATTGGGGCGGGGGAGTAGAAGTGGTTATGTATTCAATCCAGTAGATTACTCGTGTACAACCTCTGTAGATTACTCGTGTATAACATCGTGCCGTTTACATAACCATCTTGTGCTCTGAATCTCTAGACACTGTTAGTTCTCTATATACTGTAGCTATTTATTTACAGTCTTTCCTGTTTATCATATTATTCTTCAGTTTCTTGTATCTTACTCTCTAGCATGATTATATATCCTGACCTGATATGATTTGTTGAGATGTACTGTGCTCGCTCCTGTCCTGACTGGACATGTTAAAATATTACAGAGGACGAGGCTGAGGCGTTCTGCCCTACTTACTACGGTGCTACACTAGACGAGTGCCTGGACTTGGACCAGCAGCAGGATCCACTAGCAGTAGATGACACTCCCTTAAACTAGGATTGTCTTTACTTTACTTGGATTACTGTATTTGGATTTCAGAGATTTAGGATTTGTACTTATTTTAGACACTTAGAATTCTGGATTGTATCTCTGTGATGTTTCTTTCCTGGATATTTTCATCTATTATCATTCTATCTTATTCCTGTTCTACCTTAGCTGTGATTGAGTTATATTCTGTTATGTCACCCCCATTCGGGGAGTATAACTGCTCATTACCTATAACTGTTAGATGTTGTGACCTGGGACAGCGTTCTACCGCCGACACTGCGGCGTAGGCTGGACGTACCCACGTCTCGTGCCCTTACTCTAGGGTGCGGGTCGTGACAGATAGGGGAAGAGACGTGGGTACGTCCAGCCTACGCCGCAGTGACAGATAGGGGAACGCTGTCCCAGGTCACAACATCTAACAGTTAAATAAAAAAAAGTTCAGGATATCAAGTTTAAAAACGGTGATAGTTCGGGGTATCAAGTTGCAACTGAGCCTATTTATATTTGAATGGAGAGAATGGGAAAAAAAAAGTTTGTACAATACTTTATCATCCTCTTATATTAAATATCATATTTTATATCTAGGATGCAAGGACATGTAACGGTCACATATATTGGACACATCTCAACGTTTCAAAATACAATATGACACATGAAAATAGGTATCTTGCAGTCGCATCCATATTCTTACAATGATGTTATATATAACGAAGTGAGTGAAGAAACTTGAACAAAAAAGATAAGATGGAAGAAGAGAAAGAGATGTAAATAGTTAGAAAGAAAGAAAGAAAGTCAAAAGCTGGACAAAGATTTTGAGAATCCTTAATTAATATGTTTATAGTAAGATAAATAGGTTGTAAATATTTAGTGATTTTTTAAAATTCAAATTAAGACACTGTGTTGCTTTCCATGATTGTCCTTGCTTCCTATGACTACAATTATGGACGATCCGTTGGATAAAGACACGTGATTTTGGGATATCTTTGTGTATTTTGGAGTGGCTATGACGTGTGCACGACACATCTCACTTAGGAGTGCATTGTAGAGCTATAATTGGGGAAGCTTTTTCTCCTTCACAAACAGACAATAACACAATTTATACATGAAGGAAACTTGGATGAAAATGATGATTATAGGAGAATAAAGTAGTTAATATTTGAATAATTCATGCCCTTGATGACTTTAATTCCAGGAGGTCAAATCCAATATGCACGAGTGGAAAAACGTTGTCACGTCCTTGGTCAAGTCAGAGAGACTAATTTTAACAAAATCGTATAGGATTTTGGTGATTTTTTTGTCTTCTTTTACTTGTATCCACTAATGCATATGTTCTAAATTATCTCTATAAATACTCAACATGTAACCCATATTTTTAATGTTATCGTGTGTATAAAAATTCTTATTAACGAAGGGCTAATTTTGATTGTAATTATATTCCATCTCATTTGCTCAAAAGTTCATTTTAGAGCGCTCTTTGGCCTAGCGTTTCGAAAACACCCATTTTAGTCAAATGAATAACATGTTTGAAGAAAACACATCCGAAAATGGAACTTGTTTGCTAGGTACTTGCATATTGAGTAAAGTGTAATCCAAACTGTCTCTAACCCCATTTGATATTGAATGCAAGGCGCGAGTCCAAACAACTTCCATTTCGGAGGATTATTGTTTCGAACGTGTTATTTATTTTGGGGCTCTAGTAGACGTTTTTGAAACGAGTCTAATGAGCGTCTATAAATAAACGTTTGAGCAAATGAGATGAATGTACGTCCAATTTGGTCCCCATTTGACAAACAACAACATGTGTCTACCCGAGCGATTGACCTTGCCGTTTTAGACAATGTTATATGATCAAAACATTAGGAACTGAAGAATTTAGTCTTTCATTGTACTAAGATTACGACAAAAGACTACAAATGACGTATTCCAAACCAAAAGTAGCCCTAAGCCACCCATTTTTGGGGTTTACGTTTATTAAAAAAGCAATAATATAAGTAACTTTTGACAGTCGACTTTTATATTATTTCAAAAGTTGTCACAAAATTGAACATAATTTAATTTTTGTTGATTATTTGATTATACCAAACAACTTTTTGCACCATTTTTTTGCATGCTATCTTTATAGGTGGGTTGTCCCTTGCTACTACGTTATGTTAGGTGCTATGGATTACATGAACATACCGAAAATAATTACTATGATGAGGATAATATAACTATGTCTTCCTTATTTCATCCCATTCTCCGAAAAAGTAACTGCTTTGAGGGTAGATGCACCTTCTTTCCTCTTCCTTCGTTTCTAGCATTGACTTTTCCTCGTATTCGGGGTTATGGTTGTTGCTGCTGTTCTTTTCAAAAAGCCACGGTTGAGCAGAAACAACAGGGGAGGATTGCTGCTGTCAAAAGCTATCTCAAATTTATGCTAACTTTGTAAAAGTTTTTTTTTCTTTTTCTTTCTACAAACTGTGTTACCAAGTAGATTTTATAGTGTTTTTCTAAAAAAAGAAAAGACTAATTATAAAGGCACTCTAACTTTTGCTTGAGACTAGTCCTTACTACATGACATGACAGTTTGGTGGAACATTTATTCATGACAGCCTGAATTTTACTTGGGACTGGTCCAACACCTAAGTTTTCATTGCCATAGTCAGGGGTGCGGACGTCTATGGGGCCGCGTGGGGGCGCGGTTGAGCTATGGGAGGGGAGGGAGGGGATGAGGAGGAGAAGGCAGAGGAGGAGGCCGAGGAGAGGGGGAGGGGAAGGAGGAGGAGGAGGAGGAGGACTGTCAAATATTGTCGGTCCTTCCAATTTGAAGGACTGTCAAAACAGAGGCAGAGGTAATGCCCATGGTTCGTATTACGTATTTGATATACGTGTACATATTTTGACTCGTAATTGCATGTCTTCCTGCTTGCTTTATTTTGGCATTTCATTGATTGGTCTATCTTGGTTTGGTTCGGTTCGGTTTGTTTGGCTTGGTTCGGTTTTGTTGTGAACCCTTACCTACCACCATCATTTATTAACCCCACTCCTCTCTCTCTCTCCTCATTAATTTTTTTCCATAACTTTCTTCTTCCCTTCCATTACTTCTCCACCAACCTGAGAGAGTGGAGAGCTTAGGCAAGTGCATCTTGCTTCATGGAGGAACCCCATTTTTATTGTTCCATTGTCTTCCTCATGTGTTTCTAACCCACTTTAGTACTTAGCATTTTTTATTTCTATGGTTAATTTCTTGTAGATCTAGCTTTATGGTATTTTCGGTTTTCAGGAGTTTTGATCTATCAAACTTGCATATTTCTGCTAGTTGATGGTTCCATGTTGTAGAGAATCTCGTTCTGTCCCATTTTGACCTATGGAAGTTCGGATTTGGACTCTATATGAAAGATTTATGGAGCCTGGGAGTCATGGCTTGAAGGGTTCTTCTCCTCGAAAGGATGGAGAAGAAGTACAGTTCATAGCCGCATGGACTTAGCCGCATAGCTTTTATGCGACAAGATCCCTCAGCCGCATAAGCCTTGCCACGTTCTTGGCCGCATGGCCTATGTCGCTAGTGTAGCGCCCCGCTTTCGATAGGCGAGACGGAACTTCATAATATGTTAGCACCGAGTCAGATCGGCCGGAAACTTAGATGGTCGTCTGACTCGATGGCTAAGCTTGGTAAACGATAACGCCTTGCGGCATCGATTTAAATCGATTTGGACGGAAGTTACGAGAATCGATCCAACTAATGGAATGACTTCTGTTGGAATAAGTCCTAGATGCAGCGGGCTGCGTCTCGGCGAGTGAGCTCTCTATAAGAGTCCCTTCGACGGGATCGAACCGCTGTATGGTTTTCTTGGAGCTTTGCCGCTGGGCTTGATGAAGTGCTTTCGCGTCGTTTTCATGGATGCAATTACAATTTCGATGCAAGGGGAAAAGAAGGAATTCTAACAAAGCGTTGGTGTCATTGCAGGAGCTCGCGTAACTAAGGATTGACGTTGTGTAGCGCTTGGACGATCGGCACGAAGCAAAGTAATCGGTAGGTGATTCGACCCTTCTTTTCTACTCTGTCCCACAAACTTATTCCTTGCTTCGAATTCATTCAAATCGAACGATGCCAAGTTAATTGCATGCCAATCCACTAAGTCAAGAACTCGGGAAAAACGTATTGATTTTGAGTAATCTACTCTGAAAAATATAAGTTTCTCACATAAACAAAAAAGTTTAAGGTTCTAGTAAAAAGATAGACTATTTCACGTGCTGCAAAATAATGTGAAACGTCGATCATGGGTTATGATGCCTCGGACAATTTGGTGCCCACGGGACGCTAAATCGGTGTACGGCTTTGGGGAAAATGAATCGTTGCATGAGTTGCGAGAAATGATAATGCCGTTCGATACTATCCGCGCTATACGAAACTGGTTGCATATATTAAACTGTTCGCACATAGGCATGGTCATGGACAGCTTGTGCACAAGTTCGTTTTCCTCGAAACGGTATCCGGGGCATCGGAACCGATTCGTCCTAGGGGAAATAATTTATCGTGCTTCGGCGCGAGGCATGCGGGACCTTCAGTAAGGCTTGCAACCTAGGCTGAAAGGGTAGCGTCGCATGCCAACTTCGATTAAGTCCCTAGTGGTGCGTAGCACCAATGACCGCATATAAGATAGTTGCATGCTCACCTATTGTCTTATGCAGGTGTAAATATTATTTTTGTTTTCATGCAGGGACGAGCACGGCTGTGGTAAGAAATATGATAAACTGCGATGTTATACTGTATGCTTTATTACTCAAAGACGGCTATCGAATATGAACTGAATTCATTTAGTTCAAATAGAAAGACAACTCTAAAGCATGCCTACCCTAACAATCATAGTCGGTTTAGACGAGTTGGTTCGTCTCGTCCACTTAGCAAGTGTGCTAATCCCCTCCCCCAATTTCCCCAGGTGCGGCGGGCGCTCCAACCTAAAACGAAGCTGAAGTGCGGAGAGGCGTTTTGAAGCTCATCCTATGCTGAAGTATTTTGAAGCCAATTCAAGTCGACGGCTTATGTATAAAGGGGCAAATGTATGGGACGTCAAGCGTAGTTCAGGCAACTTGTTGAATGTATTTTCTTTCTGTTTTCAATCAATGTTGCCGCAACGGCATCCAATGTAATTACGACTTGCACTTCGTTGCAAGCTATGAATGAAAAGCATTTCTATCTTCCTATACTGCGTCTTAAATTCTGATGTGATTTGTGAAGTTTCAACTTGGCGTATTTATATCAAATGCAACGTAACGTTCTGCCTTGTACGAGTGCAATTCTAGACTCTTACGGCATCACGCCTTAGCGAGGACGATCGAATCGGCAAAATTAACATCGGGGACGAACGTTGCCGACTCGGGGCGTGACAGCTGGGACTTAACTCCCTGGCCGTATGAAGATTTGATTTAGAGCCGCATAAACTCATCGTTCCCCAGCCGTATTAAGACAATTCTGCTGCCGCATATGAGTTGCATCCCCGCGAGCCGCATAAAATCCATACCCTGCTAGCCGTATAGGACTCCACTTGATCCAGCCGCATAAGTGCATGTCCCTTCCTGGCCGCATGAGGGTTCTTACTCAGCCGCATAAGGCCTTGCCTCCCGCGAGCCGCATGGGAACTAACCCATTCTCAGCCGCATAAGCGCATGCCCGTCCGGCCGCATGGACTTCTTCCCCCGTACTGCCGCTTGCGCCCATCTATTTCCAGTCGCATGAGGCCCTCCCCTTCCGCTGGCCGCATGAGGCCCGACTTCTTGAGCCGCATGCGCCCTTGCCTCCCTGGCCGCATGCCCCTACCCCTCCTGAGCCGCATGCGCTCTCCTTTAATGGCCGTATGGGGATCCAGTGATCCTGATGCCGCATATACCCGAACCGCATGGCTCCTCCATAACCTTGTATTTTATGGCTTAATTGTTATTCATCGGACTCATGTCTTGCAACCCTCCCTATAAGTTGGGTCCCTTGACGGAATGCTTGTGCTATGTTATTTTGTACATATATCCCTGAACATGACAGTGATCCGTAGTGGTGCACTCTTGACAAGTAACATGACATGATAGTGGCCTGCCGTGGCGCACTCCTGACAAGTAAACCTGACATGATATATCTTGATAAGCTGTTGCGACGGCTACTTGACATGACAAGTATGAATAACCTGGACACCGTGGGCGATTGTGCTTGTACAAATGAACCAGTCTTGTTTTGCATCATGCTTAGGATGGGACTCCTGAGTACCACGGTCAGGGGTACCTATTGAAATTGACTAAGGCTAATAAATAGAATAACACAGTAGTCATTAAGAGATTTTCCAGCTACAGGTAATCCCTTTATCTGGGCGCCCCACTGGGATCTGTAGCCTGCCGTCGAGTTGGGCACATTTCTAGCACACTGTCATGTGTTGCACCCTCTAAGTCACCTAAGGGTACATGCGTTTCCTGGACGATGTACCCACTTGAATTCAACCCCTAATTGCGTCCGAATAGCCTGGATAGTCTGCAGGGCTTGTGGCTGTGGAACAATCTCATTGCATCTTGTTAGTAACTAGGCCTGTGATAACCCTAGTTAGTTAAAGTATCAAGCCGTACTTATTGCTTGGTCATGATTGTTGGATGAAGCATAATCAGTCTAGTCTTCTCTTGATCCTGTACAAGATGGTTACATGTCCTGATTTCTTATATTATCTTGCCGATAAATGGTGGAAGAAACCAAGTTCTGTTCAGACGAAGGGTTACAACCCCGGTCCTTGTTTGGTTTACGGGTTGTAACCTGGTTATCTGAATAGTCCCATGGTTATCTCATCGTATATCACCTGTCATGCTTTTCCTTAATTACTGTCTTTTATTATGTAATTATGTTTTGTGCTAATTGTTGGTTTTAGTTCCTAAGTGAAGCCTCCTTTGTGGCACTTGCTCTTTTTGGGGTATAACCCAGCTGGTTTTACATGGCCATATTTGGAGTAGCTCCAGAGGATCCACCGACTTTCCAGCCCGATGGTGACCACCAGGCGTAACCAGGGCAACGAGTGGGTTTATTTTGGCTCTCCCACTCTATTGTAAAATTATTCTTTTGAGGCGTTTAGCCGGCGAGCACGTGTTAGCTCGTATTGCTTACCTTATTACTGTCTGCCTATGGGCTGTAACATGATTGACAGATCCTAGGGTTGATCATGTATGACTAAACTCTTGCTAGTCTTCACATTTTGTAACGACTAGCTTCATGATCAGCTAAATATGTAATGTTTGTGACGCCTTACTATTGTATATTTGGTGATCTTACATCTTGTAACATTTACTTACTTGCTTATGATTGAGACACTAGGCTTGTTCATGACCTTAAGAGACTGATGGATTGTAGTTAAACCCTCATATATCTAGACAGCCGTGACCGTATAATGAGGTGGATTCCATTTCATTATACGTAGCTGACTATGTTCGCCCCCGCTCTCCAGTATTCTGGTTCTGGGGCGTTACAGCAGATGAGGCCGAGGAGGGGGAGAGGGGGAGGAGAAGGAGGAGCGAATGAGGGGAGGAGGCACCCAGGGATCGGGAGAAGAGGACTGTCAAATATTTAGTCCTTCCAATAGAAAATTTTGACCGTATTTTCTATTGGGAGGAGTCTTGAAAAAAATTAGGCTATCATGAAATAATTTTTTTGATGACAAACTTGTAAATAATTTTGGTAAAAGTTGGACTAGTGCAAGCAAAATTGGTGTCCCTTTAGAATTAGCCTAAATATAAGCAACCAACAAAATCGCAACGAATAAGCCTGAGCTTTCCTTTTCCATTTCATTTCTTCTCTCCAGAGTTCTCTTTTTCTAGGGTTCTGTTCCTGAAAAATCATGGGGAAGCAGAAGGGAGACGGAGGAAGGAGCAAGAACCGACCTTCAAGTAGCAGGTACTCTCTCTCTCTCTCTCTCTCTCTCTCTCTCTCCTCTTCTTCTTCTCGATTCATTATTCCAAATGTCCCGGCTGTTGATTCTGATATTGGTTTCGATCCTTCGCAGCTTAGCGGCGTCGCTGCTGCCGTCGGGAGCTACGAGCATCGGCTTCGGAGGCTATCTCGGCAGAGCTCGCATCGATTCCCCTTCGTCGTCCTCCGCCGCCGCCGAAGAATCCACGTCTTCGTTCTTGGTACTCGTTCGCTCCATTCTTTGTAATTGTTGTTAGAGAAACGATTCAATTTATTTTTCTTATTGATCGTGCGAGTGTTTATTTGTACGAAGGATGTCGATGGCGAATTGGCACAACACTTGAAGAAGCTCGGCAGGAAGGATCCCACGACAAAGGTAATTTTCAACGTTTTAGTACCTTATATATTTGATAGACATGAACCAGTTATCCCAGTGTAGTAAATCTACGTCAGTCTGCAATTGGAAGCGAAGCGGAAGTAGAAACCAACAAGTCTATTTCAATTTTTTTTTTTTAAAATTTATGGTGAAAGGCTAACATTGGTTACTTATCAGTAGTTTGATAGAACCCTTTCCCAATTGATTGGAAACTGGAGGGGATCAAGCATAATTGGCCATGAATTCTCAAGGACACAAGTAAACAGCACAAATTGGAAATAATGAACCAGGGTTTATTCATTGATTCAATAATTAAGAATACAAAGAGAGAGTAAAATGAAGAAAGCAAGATTACAATTCACACCTCTCTCCTTATTGGCATGCTTATTTATAGCCAAGGCCTAACTGCCTAGCCTAACTACCTAACTAACGTATAACTAACTGCTAACAGTAATGACCAACAGTAATGACTAACTGTCACAGAGCTTGATAACCCTTCCTCCTGTCTGGTAGTATTGGAAATCTCTTGACAATCTCCGAGTTAGAGTCAGAGTGACTGAGCTGATCTTCTGATACTCTGATACTCCAAGCTAAGCTTCCAGATACCGAGCCTGATTCAGTTACTAAGCTTCCCCTGAGCTTTCCTTGAGCTTGGCTGATGTCTGATACTCACCCGAACTAGAGGACCTGCATCAATACCCTCCCCTTATTTTGACCTTGTCTTAAGGTCAAAGTAGGGATATGTTTTGACAAATTTCTCATAAGCCTTCCAAGTTGCATCCACATGGTCACCATCATTCCACTGGGCTAACAAGTCTGCAGCCTTGCCCTTTCTCTGGACTAATCTCCTCTGTAAAATCCAACATGCTCTAGTAATATCTCCTTTCCGTAACTAAGAGTACCTCCTTGAATGGTAACTCTAGTGCCCACAATCTTCATTACTTAAGACACATGGAAGACATGATGGATCTGAGCATCATCAGGCAAATTTAGTCTATATGTCACCGAGCCTGCCCTTGCTGAGATTGCATATGGACCATAATATTTTGGGGCCAACTTCTGTGGTTTTCTTTGTGCTACGGACATCTGTCTATAAGGTTGAAGTTTCAAGTAAACCCAATATCCCACACCGAATTCTCTGTCAGTTGTATGAGTGTGCTAGTTTCTTCATTCTGTCTCGAGCCAATAGTAAGTTATTATCCCTCAGCAACTGCAATGCTTTATCCCTTGAGTCCAAGGTCTTAGCAACCCCAGTGTGTTGAACAACATCAGTTACATAAGGATATTTGGAGGTACTCTTCCATACACCGGTTCAAATAGAATTAGTTTAGTAGCAGAATGCCAATAGGTATTAAATCAATATTATGTCCATGACAATAATTTACTCCATTCTTTTGGTCTGTGACTGCAGACACACCTCAAATAGCCTTCAATGTATATGTTAGTGATCTCAGTTTGTCCATCAGTTTGGGGGTGGTAGGCAGTACTAAAGTTGAGTTGTGTTCCTTGTATCCTTCCAAAATTGAGTAGTGAAAATGGGGTCCCTATTAGAGACGATGGTCTCAGGTAAGCTATGCAACTTAAAAACTCCGTCCATGAAAACTTGTGCATCAATGGCTGCTGTGTAAGGGTGCCTCAATGAAAATAGATGTACATACTTAGTGAGTCTATCCAGCACAACAAAGATGGTTGTGTGCCTATGGCCAGACTTATTGGTAACCCTTCAATAAAATCCAGTGATATATCCTCCCAAATTCTTTAAGGAATAGGAAAGGGCTGTAATAGACCAACTGGAGTAGTATTCTCAGCTTTATTCCTCTGACAAATGTCACATGTGTTGACATATTCCCTCACACTCTTCTTCATTCCCTTCCAATAGCAAACCCTTCTCAGTTTCTATAAAGTTTTCTGAACTCTTGAATGTCCCCCACTAGGTGTATCATGGTGTTCATGTAAGATGGCGGTGACAAAGGAAGAATGGGGATCTATCAACAAACGATTTTTGTAGTAAAGTAACTCACCTCTTTTAGTATATATGTTAACATCAAGCTGTCCCAGTTTCCACTTAGATAACATTCTTTGATAATTAGTTTCTTGCTTTTGATCCTGGAATTGAGAAAGCCATCCATAGTTCATAACTGTGATTGCTGCTAACTCAGTTTCTCCTCTTCTTGATAAACTATCAGTTGCTTTGTTGTCCCTTCTTTCTTGTATTCTACTCTATAATTGTATCCATGCAATTTAACTACCCATTTGTATTGAGCATTTGAGCATAAGTGTATACTTTTTGTTCCAACATGTATTTTAATGACTTATGATCAGTCCTTATGGTAAATTGGGTTCCCTACAAGTATTGGCTCCACTTTTTAACTGTAAGGAGAATGACTAACATTTTCTTTTCATAGGTAGAAAGGGTCCCAGTTCTGCCCTTGAATCCTTGACGAGAAAAGCAATGGGTCTGCCTTGCTGCATAAGAAGTTCTCCTATTCACATGATGCATCACATTCCAGTATGAACTATTCCTTAAAATCAGGCATTCTAAGCACTGGAGGATTGGTTAGAGCTATTTTCAATTGTTCAAAAGACTTTGGAGCGAATGGTCCCCATGAAACAACATTCATCTTAAGCAATGCAGTCATTGGTCCTGCTATAGTGCCATAGTCTTTTATAAACCTCCTGTAATAGCCTGTCAGACCCAAAAAATCTCTCAAATTCTTGATAGATTTAGGTATTGGCCATTGGGCAACAACTTGAATTTTGTCCTTGTCAACCTCTACTCCTTCATCAGAGATTACATGTCCCAAAAAGCCAACTTGTTGCTTACTAAAATAACATTTGTTCTTTTTTACTTTAAGTTGATACTCTGTCAATTTCTGTAGAACTTTTTCTAAATGATAGCAGTGAGTGTCCTTACTAACACTATCTACCAGTATGTCATAAAAGAATACACGCACAAACTTTCTTAGGTACTCTTTAAAAACTGAGTTCATCATAGCTTGAAAGGCAGGAGCATTAGTGAGTCCAAAGGGTATCACTAGGAATTCATAGTGTCCTTTATGAGTTCTAAAAACAGTTTTGTGTACATCATCTTCAACCATCCTTAAATGATGATAACATGCCTTTAAATCTAGTTTTGAGAAAAAATTAGTCACATTTAATTCATCAAACAATTTCTCAATGAAGGGTATGTGAAAGTTATCCTCACTGAGTTTTGATTTAAGGCTTTATAGTCTATACACATCCTTCAACTCCCATCTGATTTTTTGATTAAGATTACTGAAGAAGAATAGGAACTGTTGCTAGGCCTGATAACTCCTGTGTTCAACATATCCCGTACATGTTCTACAGTCTCATTTTTGTACATATATGGGTGCCTATAAGACCTACTACACACAGACTGAGCTCCTGCAATGAGAGAAATTTTATGATCATAATTCCTTTTTGGAGGTGGCTCTTCAAATATGTATTCATACTTGTCCAGTAATAGCTTGATTGCAGGATCGTCCTCCTTCTTGATGCTATTAAACTCTATAGCACATAGTTGAATGACATAAATTTGGGACTTTTGCCTCATATCTTTGTTATCAGCTTCGATCAATTGAGCAGTGTGAGCATTTATCCCCTTGAATTGTTGTATAAACCCTCCTATTTTGTATCTTATTCTTAATTCCTGAAGATTCCAGACAATATCTCCCAGCGTGCTAAACCAATTAGCTCTAACACAATACGACAACCAGTGATAGGCAACTGCAGTAGGCCAATAACATTTTTTTTTTCCCTCGACAGTCAATAACTACATCATTGTACAATCCCCTACTTTGTAACTTCTCCCTATTAGCTACCATGACTTCAAATGATTTGTTTTCAGCTGGTTTGAGTCCCAATCTGTCAATGAATTTAGTGTCAATAAAACTGTGGGTTGATCTAGAGTCAACAAGTACCATAATTGGCTTTTGCTGTACAATTCCTCTCAATTTCATGGTGGAAGGATTTGTAGTTCCTGAAATCGCCTGCAAGGATATGGCAAAGGAATTCTGTTGGCACACATCGGTTAGTTCACTAGGAATTTCACTTGAACCAGAATCCTCCTCATTTGCAATTAACATGTCTTGCATTTGTGTCCTCTAAACCACTTGTCATCTCACATGAAACACAATCCTAAGTTCTTTCTCTTGATGAGTTCATTGGGTGATACGGTAGGGTGGTGAAGATGTTCAGTATTGAGTGTACTTGTCAGGGTCTTCTTACTTTATCACTCCCCTTAGCTTCATTGTTTTGGTAAGGAAGATTTCCTGTCATATTCAAATCTTTACTGGGAAGTGATTGGTAATGCACATTTTCTTCTGTGCCAACAACTTAGCTTCATGCAATCTAGCTAGCTGCATAACTGTTGGTAGATTGACAGGGTTGGAAGTGTGAACTTCATACCTAATCTTCTCCCTTAGTCCCCCATTATATTGACTGATCATGCATCCTTCAGAGATACCTTGTATTCTCTTAGACAATTTTTGAAATTGTTGTCCGTATTCATGGATTGTGATTTCCTCTTTCAAGTTTCAACAGCTTAAGCTCTACCATATGATCAGTGAACTGTGAAGGACCAAACTCTAGTCTAATGGATTGACATAACTCTTCGCAACTCACGATTTCCCCTCTTGTCTTTATGATCCAGTCAAACCAGTAGGCACCTGTTCCTTTTAACTGAACTAGGCAGACCGTGACTTTGTCCCATTCTTGCACATTATAGTAATTGAAATAGTGATCGACTCGAAAATATCTGGAATTTGTAGCCTCAAGGTAGGTTGTGTCCAAGAATGACTATATTAGGTGTCTGTGTTGACATGCCAACTTGTGCATGCATGTGAATTGGAGAATGGTTATTGGGTATCTGTGTTAGCGTGCCAAACTGGGCAGGCATGTGAGACAGCGTAGGGAATGTTGGTGTCTAAAACTGGTGAGTTGTGCAGACATATACGGCTGGTAGGCTTGGGTTGGCCTGTAATTCTGCACACCAAGAGAACTGAGCCCTGTGTAGAGAGGGTTTTGTGGTTATGCTGTGTGTTTTGTGGACTCAAATGAGAATTTGATGGTATTTATGTGAAGGTGTGGGTGTCTGCACATATGTGGGCATAGGTGTGGTTATACAATGAACACTGGCCACATAAGGAGAATGATAGGAAGCGCCTCTCCTCTGCAGGCACTGAGTGCTGCACTGGTTGTTCTGGAGGAACATCCTGTCGAGGCCCATGGCTGCCATGGCTGCTTGAGCTCTGCGCTCCATGATGGGCTCTAATGGCTCTGATACCAAATTGATAGAACCCCTTTCCAATTGATTGAAAACTGGAGGTGATCAAGCATAATTGGCCATGAATTCTGAAGAAGAACACACGTAAACATCACAAATTGGAAAGAATGAACTAGGGTTCACTCATTGATTCAAGAATTGAGAAAAAATGTTTACAAAGAGTAAAAATGAAGAAAGCAAGATTACAAGTCACACACCTCTCCTTACTGACCTGCTTTATTTATCGCCAAGGCCTAACTGCCTAGCCTAGCTACCTAACTAACTGTAACTAACTGCTAACAGTAACGACTAACTGTCAGAGCTTGATAACCCTTCCTCCTCTTCACTAAGTCTGGTAGTATTGGAAATCTCTTGGCAATCTTCGAGTTAGAGTCATAGAGTGACTGAGATGACCTTCTGATACTCTGATACTCCAGGCTAAGCTTCCGGACACTGAGCCTAACTGAGAGCCTGAGTTACTGAGCTTCCCCTGAGCTTCCCTTGAGCTTGGCTGATGTCTGATACTCACCTGAACTAGAGGACCTGCATCATAGTCCTTGAGATTGTAAGTCGATATTGGAGTCTGTCTTGGCTGTACATGTTGCGCAGGCACATATACGACAAGACACGGATTAGGTACCTATTTTGGTGTCTCCTAGTGTAATTTGGATTGTCCGTGGCATGTCCCATACGTGTTTGACACGATGCGACATAGACACGGCATGGATTTTCGGAGTGTCTACGCTTTTACTCGGTTGATGTACTTATTGAAAAGCCGCAATAAACCAATGAAGTCTATTTGGTAACACCAGCTGCAATAAACCAATGAAGTCTGTTTGGTAACACCAGCTTCTTTTTTTGGCATAAGCTTAGTTCATTTGAAAGCAGGGGGAGGCTTCTTTCAAGAGCCATTTCTGCTGCTGCTTTTTGAAAGACAGTAGTTATACCAAACCCAGACATAGTCTCGCGGATTATTAAGGTAGCTAAAGAAAGATGAGACAGGACAGCCAAGAGGAACGGCAGAAAGTGGAATTCAAAGTCCATTGTTCACCTCTGGTACATTTTCAGCGAGATACCTCTCTGGTCTCTCTCCCTAGTCGATCTTCAAAGGAGGTGATGTAACCTTCATAGGCCTAGCCACAATAATCGGCATGACCATCAGATACTGTTCCGGGACTACTAGAGGAAAGCCTTCCCCACTGCCTGCTGTTTAATATAGGTATCTATTTTCGGCGCACATATTCTCTATTTAGAATTTCTTCCTGGCCGGGACAAATCAGATACCACCTGGATGGGAATGACTCAGCCCAAATGCATCATTTGACGGACTTACAAAGGCTCAAGATATGTTGATAGTAAATCTCTAGAAGCAGTCTAAATTCTTGACAAGTTGACAAATAGAAAATAAGCCACTGTTATACCAACATTAAGTAACCATGCAGTACTGTGTTAGCAAGCCATATGCTAAAACTATAATGCCAATGATGTGACGGACTGATATATTGGTTAAATGTAGACTGAGGCTTTTACAATAGTACCCAGTGGTTCGGTTCTTAATAGGCCACTGACACTCACTTGTTGCAGAAGAAATCTTCTTTAGTCCGAGAGTGACCATACTTTTCCTTTCTTATCATTTGATTACACAACAATGTAAATGTCAACACAAAAAGTTATTATTAGAAGTTTTGGGCTTACATGATTACTTTTCTCAGTTATTACCATCTCTGCTTCCTTTGCAGTTTGACCTATCTTTAAAAATATAGTATGCTGTATTTTGGGTTTATAAATTTAAGATTGTTGTTTTATACTGTCATAACATGCCACGGCTCTTGTTGCAGCTTAAAGCTTTATCGTCTCTATGTTTACTATTAAAGGAGAAGTCTGGAGAGGATGTTATGCTAATTGTTCCTCAATGGGTATCATACTATTATCCTTCACTCTCTAGTTTTATAATACTATTCTAGGCTCTAATTGCATGATAACATATCTTTCTCCACATATTATATGCTTGTGGTCATGTTATGACGCCTCCCTAACTTTTGCACTTCTAACTTGATCCTTTTATTTGATCATGTTTCCACTATTCAAAGAGTTGTTCACGTGGCTATAACCTCATTTCAATGTGAAATGTAGGCAACTACCAAATTATACATGTCGTGCATCACAGATGCTGGGCTACTGACATGTCTGGTTTAAATTAGGTGCCGTAGGTTTTAGCCCTTAGCTTTACCAGCTTTAGGGACATCCATATTTCAACCATCATGATTTGAGATTTCTATAACCATCAATTTATTTTAAGTGGATAAGTTTTAGTTTCACTTTTTTTAAAACTAAGAACAACAGTAATGCGAGAATTATATTTACGTGTTTAGAGAAACAATTGAGTAGTGCTCAAGGGTTTTGTCATAAATAAATTATTGTTGTAAACATCAAACTTCACATGCTATATATAGATTCACTTGCATTAACCTTATCTGCTAAATTAAAACCCTCTGAAACAGGTAGGTTTACTTGGTAATTTGGGTTTAAAATTGGAATGCCAGAACCTGTAATTATTTTTGTATGTCCTGAAATTTAAATTCATCTGTATTATACCTAAGCCAAGCTGATTATAAGCCAAATACTGTCAACCCTACCTTTATGGAATCTTTCGTCATGTACTTTCTAAAAGTTCATGAACCTCAATTGTTAATCTACAAGCATTTGTAAACCAAACCCATCCTATTTTCTTGTAACTCACACACCATGTTGACAAGAAAAGAAAATTTTGTCGTCTTTGACATGTTTCTTTTATCTTCTTATCACTAAGATATTTTTTTTATCTAAGTGAAAATATATTTCATGATTTATATTTGAGACATGAAGACATCCGATAGGAGTATCTGGCTTCGAAAATTAATAAAATCAAAATATGACATGTTTATTTTGATGTTCTACAGTAAGATGATATATTTGTGATAATTATGTCTGATTTAACACATTAAGATACTAACATGATTCATAGATTGCATAGTATAGTTTCAAAAATCATTAAAGTTTTGAGGTTTCCTTTTTTTTGTTAGCTTAGTCGAGAGATTGCCTTAGCCTCATTGCAATTATGCATCAAGTGAGTCAAACATGACATGAGTCATTTCACACAAGTGACTCCCGAAGTCATGAATCATATAGCTTACCCAGTCTCTAGATCCTCTCTTCCATTCTCCTATTTTTTATTTTTGGAGAACTCAACATAGACTTTGTTGTGCCTATACTAAGAACATCGCTTCAGTCTTCATAATTTGTTATGTGGACCTCATTTTCCACTGGTTACCTGTTTATTTTCTAGAAAACTAATTCGATTTTATGTTCCTAAAATCAGGATGCTGCTATAATATTAACCGGTAAACTATAATTGGTATGCTAGTGTAATGTCCAAGTGTGTGATGTTTAAGACGTGTTCCAAGAAGAAACTTAGATGTCTTCTTCAAATCACTTCATTATTATTATTTTTTTAACAAAGAACATTATTTTTGCTAGTTCTCTTTGAATTAGATATGGATCAGATCACTAGATACCAGTGTCTGCCTAAGGCATGAATCATGATGGCTCACTCACTCTCTATTCTCTGCCTTGAGTTTTACTATTTGTTCTTATTTATTTTAGGCGAACTCAAGATAGATGTCAGTCTGCTACAGCCAGAACTTTGCTTACATCTTTATATGGTTACATGAATAAACCTTTTGCAGTATACTGTAGATTTTATTTTTATGAAACTAATTTCACTTTATATTGTGAGAACCAGGAGGCTGCTAGAGTATTAGCTTACGTTCTTGTATAATAACTAATTGCATTCTTTTTGCTGGTGTTTTCACTAGTATCTCTGTGAGCTCATTTTTTTTTAATCTTAGTGGAAAATAATTTGTTCATGACATGTTTCTGATGGGAGTAACTAATGTTTAAACTTTCATTAGATGAAAAATGGTCGCATGTGAGAAAAAATAAAAATATATTCGTCTTCACAGGCATTTGAGTACAAAAGGCTGTTGCTTGACTATAATAGAGAGGTCCGCCGAGCTACTCATGACACCATGACTAGTCTTGTTATGGCTGTAAGGTGTGGTTTCTCAGATATTCACTATAAAGTTGGTTCTACTTTCTTTTGTATACAGTTTAAGTTTGCCTGATTTATGAAGTAGTTATGAATGCCTTTTCTGTATTGTATTTGAGAATGCAGATATTTGGCAATTGGAGTGCTCCTAACAGACGTTTTCTTTCGAGAGAACACCTTGTAAAAGTTGCTGTACAAGAACAATGCCAAGCAACTAGTATTACAAATATACCGAAATGGCCCCATCTTGATAATCAATGTACTATTGCCATTGAATCTCCTTTTACTTTGGCAAGCGGCTTGTCTACATTTTCTCAACACGAACAAACTTTGTAGTTTAGTATTTCTCCAAGTATCTAGAATCAAGGTTGCAAACTTATGTCGTTAATGAAAGCACAAGGGGGGTTTGAATAGGATTTAACTGATAATTAAACATAGTTATGGATGCTAATAGGCAATTTAAAATAAGTGCTAGAAATAAGACAAGAAACCGACATCCGATGTATTCTGGTATCCTTCGTGAGGCACTCCAGTTTCGTAACTCTTTCCGGCTTTAATTTACTATTAAACAAATAGTTACACTTGCGAGCTTTGATCCGAAGGCATGATCGACTTCTTACACACGAGCTTTGATTTGAAGGCTCGCCGACTTCTACACAAGCTTTGATACGAAAGTTTGCGGACTTCAACCTCTTATAAGAAAGATTTTGATCTTCTTACAATAAATTGAAGATTTACAACACGAGTCTCTACCCAAATTTTGATTTGGCAAATGAAAGCACTTTTATGTGGAGATGTTTTGTATGCAGAAGTTAAAAAGTTAAGGCTCCAAGAAGTGAGAATAAACGAGGGCAAATGAGTTTATATAACACATGCACACAAGCTCTCAAAATAGAGTTGTTATTGTACAGAATATACTGCCATCATACTGTCTGTACAATAATGACTCTAAAACGGCCAGAAAACTAACCGTTACAGCATTAATTGCACAACAGAATATGTCCAGATAGAATACTTTGTCAGTATGCTGTTTTAGGCCCAATGGATGTGACTGAAATTGTAGAAAGCTGCTGGAAACAAAAAGTGCCCACATAATATTGTTCGAATATTGTTTCCCTGAAACAATGTATACAGAAAACTTTTGGAAATAAAATCAGACAACACAATATAGTGACAATATACTGTTTCTCTGAGACAATATGAAACATAAGCTTCTGGAAAAAATATAGAACACTGCACAATATACTAACACAATTCTGCCAGTATACTGACAAAATACTGTCAGTATACTTTTTGTTCTGATACTGCTTATACTGAGTATTTTTGGTTATTTGGCTGTGGGTTTTAGTGAGCGTTCATTTAGCCTCCTACATATTGAGTTACATATTATCCTACAGACATAAATAAAGAAAGATTACACCGAGCACGATGTCTTGATGGCTTGGCTTCTTCCTTTGTTTGAATGATGGTATTTCCTCCCGACGGCAGTCTGATTAGGCTTCAGAGATATGGTGGACGGTTTAGAGAAATCTTCGGACTAGCATGTCTTTGACTCATCGTGATTTCTTTATTGCATATGTCCATAATTGATCTTGTTTATTGCTTTTGTGCAAATACATCTTAGGCGAACAAAGCAATATACATAGTGGCAAGTAAGATATCATTAATGCACACTAGGACTGTACCAAGTTTAAGTATAAACACTACAGTGATTTCATGATCATTACTCATTAGTGATTTCGTAATACTAAACTTAACCGATTAACCATAATAAAAACCTCAATTATAATCATCGGGCTAACACTTAAGTGGGCTTTGAGCTTGCATATTTATTTGTTTAACTCTTAATCTTTTCTTGTCGTCCAAAAGAAGAAAAAAAAGACTAGACAAAATGGATGGTAAAGATAACTGCATCAAGTGGTTAATCATCCTATTCGGTTTCTACTTTCTATTCGGTTAATCATCCGCAGACCAATTAGTGCGATATGCTCATCTTGCCTTTCTTACAACGGTGCTGCCCTTTGCTCCGGCCTAGGCAGTGATGGTGCAGATTCGGATTCTTCACCTGCCTGTTGTATTTCATCAACATGGCTTCCTCTTCTTTTTCGCTGTGACTGTTTTTGCGATTTTTTGAATGTTTGATTTTGATCTTCCTCAAAACACTTGGATGCTACATGTAATAAGGAATATAGCTATTGAAGGTGTATACTGTTATGCCTTTGACTTCTTGGATGTAACCTGTAAGTGATCCCCTTGAATGTGGTTGTGTCTCAAAGTAAGTATCAAAACTCTAAAGCCGAGAGTCAAGCTATTCTTTAGCTTCCCAACCTAAATTTAATGAAACTTCTAGGAGTCTATAAGCAAAGTTCTAAGCGCGGTTTGTTGGATAGCCCTAGCGTAATCCATTCGTAAAGCATGCGTTTTGTCGGTTCCTCCCATTGTCACTCCCATAGGAAACTTAGTGTAGGTGGTTCTACCGTGGTAAGCTCTCCGACTACTGGCTTGGCTTGTCTTGGTTTGGCTAGGCTGGCCAATACTTTTTAAAAGAGATGGTTGAAACAAAGACTATTTCATTTTTGAACTTGACGAGAAAGAGTTTGAGAATGAATACTTGAAGGACACGAATATGAATGACACAGAAAACAAGCACAGAGTGACAAGGGACAACAATCCATGAGAAAATGAATAGGAGATTCGGTGTGAACAAAGACAAATATATACACACGAGCCAGCGAGCCAAGTTCACAAAGCACATATCACAAATGACAGTGACAAATAAAAAAGAATGTGTATTCACACATAACGGTGACAAATGAAAACAAATGAATAGGCATGGGTAAGAAGCATCTTTCCAAAGTAGGAAGTCGTCCAACGCAATAAGACACATAGCCGTTGGAGATGGCGTTCCGGTTCATCGTAACACCTATTAGATGTGTTGGAGAAGGTATTCCGGTTCATCGTAACACCTATTAGATGTGTTGGAGAAGGTATTCCGGTTCATCGTAACACCTATTAGATGTATGTTGCTTTCTTTTATGTATTCTTTACGGTGCTGATATGCTCATTCTCCTTTTTTAGAATGTTGATCTTTCCTTCGGGTGTCTTTGGTTGTCTCACTTCGATATATCTCGCCTCGATCTCCTGCGAACAAAATTTTGGAGTTTTCAAGAAGTCATGTAAAGTGCATGTCAATCTCTCAAAGATTTGATTGCCTTTCCAGTTTTGTGACTTTTGTCCCATGAAAATTCAAAGACTTTTTTCAGTTATCCCACAATTGCGAGGATAGTGGAAATATAATAGGATCTCTATTACATGAGAACAAACTAGAACCTGTTATGGCACCAAGCTGACAGAATCTGTCCGGCTTGTTAGATTTGGATGAGATATAATTAAGAATGTGGGAAATTTTCTGGTTTGTGTGAGTTTAACAAAATAGATAAAGCTGCACAACAATAGAAAATAAGAAAAAAAGAGCAAAACGTTGGAAAAAGAAGAAGATATAGAGGTCGAGGAATGGCTTCATGAAATCTCCTCATGAAATCTGAAAAGTGCACATTAGGTCCTATGTAATAAAACAATTCCCTCATTCAACTTGAAATAGGACTCCTAACATTCATGAAACTCACCTTAAATAGTGACCAAGAAACAAAAAGTTATCAGTAATATGACTATTTTTTGCTCTCTTTGGCAATACTTTAAAGGATTATAGATCATCATCTATATAAAAGCTATCATACTTTTAGTGGGATTACAAAACAAGTCATTTCAATAATGTTGATAATCCTTATAATTAAAGAATAATAACTCCAACAAACTAATTAGCTCTGTCTACGACTTGATTCAAGCCCAAGTTGTCTGAATCATGATGCCAATTAGTCTACTTGTCACATAGTAGTCTAGACTCCAGAACACTTGTGCACTTCTGCCGGTCTTTCTAGACTTCGATGAACTTCATTTTCTTGCTCTTACCTTGATGAATGATTAGTCATAGTAATGGACTCCAAGGCCGTTGTGATGATAGAAATTTTTGCAGAAGTCCTTCAGACCTTGAATGGAAACTTAGTTCGTTACTGAGCTATATCTTCTAGTTTAGCTCTCTCAAAAGGTCTTTCAGAGACTAGAAAAGTTAATCCGATTCACCATGTCAGTCCATGAACTAGTCATATAGTAGTCTAGAACACCTCCTCCCTTACTGCCATCTTATTTTAATTTGATGACTCCATTCTCTTCGATCTCGCTCTCTTGACGAATGATTAGTTCTAGTTCCCTCTAAGTGTGCTCGAATGGTCTTTCAGAGTCTATAGAACAACACCATAATATGTTGCTTAGCTATACCATTTAGTTATGGGTTGCTTCATGTTGATGTAGCAATGAAGGTGCACATCTTCATGGTTTACCAATGGAGGCCAAGCTGAGGCCCTCAAACTTGCTTGTTACTCAATAAAAAGGAGAGTGACGGTTGTGATTTGAACTCATAAAATCCTGGGCAATATAGCCTTCATTGCTAGTCAGAAAACAACCGCATGTCTGAACACGCTGCTAACTGTCTGAATAACTACTTCAGCCAAAACTGGAACCAGCATTTTTCTAAACACCTTTTAGTTCGTACTCTAAGTAGAGGAATACTTGTGACTTGATTTTTGTTTCGTGGATCAACTATCTTTCTTGTAGGCTTTTTAAAGTTTGTACTATATGTATCAGTCTGAGCATTCTTTTAATCAAATTAGACAGGCACCTGCAAGTTTAGTTATAATTTACCATGTTACAGATAGTTGATAGAATGAATGAAAGGGGTTGGGATGCCATGTTATCATGTTAGAAAATAGTTGACAGAATGAATGTATGGAATGTGATGCCATGTTTTTTTCTTTTTCTTTCCATAATAGTGTTCATTAAAGCACAACTTTTTCAGGAAAGGCTTAGCTCCTCATCTGAAGTCTTTAATGGGACCTTGGTGGTTTTCTCAGTTTGATCCAATTCCTGAGGTTTCTCAAGTTGCCAAGAAATCCTTTGAGGTTTGCCCTCTGTATTAAAATTGTAGAATGTGCTTGTGCCTTTTGTTTGTGGACATCTTTTTTTCTTGTGGAAGGAGCATATTCTGCCATCTTTTTCTCTCTCATCTTATGGCCAGTAATTTTTGATTGAATATTATGCGGGAAGCTGATTAGATTATGTTTTTTTTAAAAAATTCTTTTGGGGTAAATCAGAAAGTTTAGATTTATGTCTTGTATGATACTGTGTCAATGTCATGATTTTGGTGTCACATAGATGAATCCCACACTTGTTTCTTTAAATTACTCGTCCACTTGGATCTGCTGTTAAGAAACTTCATATGAAATTGGGAGGTCGAAACAACTGGGGCCATATGATGTGGCTTTTACGACTTGCAATTTATAGATAATGGTATCTCTTCCTTTAATATGAATCATCATCATCTAAGTCCTCTCCTAGCAGAATGGGACCTGATATGCAGAATGAACTCCTGAGAGTAATTGACAAAAGCGACAATGACTGGATGCCAAACTCCAAAGGAATTGACAAAGCCACAGTGACCGGATGCCAAACTGATGTTAACCTTTTGTGCTGATACCAAATCTGTAGACAGAGATACCTATTAGCAAAGTTTGATCTTGCCATAAAACTTATAATGCTAGTTGGTCAGTCGGTAGGCCTACCTTTTGGTTGTGCAGTTTTAGCTCATGCAACCAAGAGCACCCTCCTTGTTCCCTAGACTAGAAAAGGAGTTTAGACGAAGAGGTCAAATGATACTTTTTTGCTATAGGGACTTGCATTGAACATGAAACCAAAGAGCTAAATGGAATGAATTTCCATAATTATTATAATCCAGCTTGAGCAATGAAATAGCTCCTCATTTTATTGTTCAGAAATATATAGCCAGTTGTTCAGATATTGAATCTTTTATCTCAAGCAAATCTGCTCCAGAAAGTAGTAGCTGTTAAGGAAGCGGGCACTGATTCATTAAGGTAATGCAAGATATAAAGACCATAAGAAGTTAATTAGACAGATGTGGTGCAAAAACAGCTGGGTTGCTAATCAGGAGATGAACAGTTTTTGTGGGTTAATTTCCATCATGGGGCTTGAAATCCTTGGTCTGGAATCTTTGTATGTGCAGGTCCTCTTAGGCTGACAAGAGCGGTTGCCTTTCCAAGAGCTAGAGGAAGATAGGGTGCTGGTAAGAATATGTCTAAGAAATGCTACTTTGATCATAAATACCACTGTTCCTTTCCTTAAAGAAACTAGTAGTCAGCCATGGTGGCCGTGTCCTACCCGGTACTGAGGGAAGGGCTAATTTGTTGAAGTCTCCGACTTGCCCGCAAAATGACAACCAAGTTGGGGAGAGGGGGCTCCTCAGTTCATAATATCGTCTTCTGAAATAACTATGGTGAAGTAATAGTTAAGGAAAGCCTGGCGATGAATCTGGTAACCTTGGGAGCTCTGACGAGGTTAGTATCTCCTGCACCCTTTCCTCCTTTCTCAAACAGAAGAGGTCAAAAGGATAAGAGAGGGCCGGCTAGGAGAAAAAGAAGACAAGTTTGATACTGTCACTCTCAAATTTCATAATCTGACCTGCATTAGTAATTTAGTTGGGTTCTAAGTATGCAAAACCTCTCTCTCCATTCACAACAGTTTAGAGGCATAATACAGTTGGTGCAGGTTAGGATGTACATTTTCACCCTTTCCTCCTTTGCCGAACAGAAGAGGTCGAAAAGGTAACAGGTGGCCGGTTAGGAGAGAAGACAAAAGTTTGATACTGTCACTCTCAAATTTTCATAATCTGACTGCATTAGTAATTAAGCAGGGTTCTAAGTATGCAAAACTTGCTCTCTCCAATCACTACAGTTAAGCGGCATACTACTAGTGCAGGTTAGTTGATGTACATTATCATCTTTGGGAATGACAGTATGTGTTACCAATTCTTTAAATACATTAATTTTCTTTCCTTGGTAACTGAGATGTGAGTCCATATGATGAGACTGTTGGCATGCTAATGGTTGGACTTACTAGATATGGTGCGGGTTATATTGAAGGTGGGTTTCTTTTCATTTTCTCCTGTTACAGTTCATCTTGCAACCTGCATGAGTTGTTTTTAAACTAGATTTTGGGTTAAAAGCTGTGTTGTAGTTTTTCATGTTCAGAACCCAAAACTTTGAAACCTTAATTTGAAAACAGCGAAACTGAAGCTCAGTGATCTGAGCAAAACTGAACCTGAGATTTCAAAGCTTGGTAACAATAACAAGAGTAAGAATAACTGTATCAGGTTCAATGATGAGAAACATAACGATAAGAGAAGGAGGATAGATAGGATTACGAGGTAATTTAGTCTACTAAAGTAGGCATTTAAAAGTTTAATTATTAATCATGCTTTTAATTTTTCGAGTAAACACGCGGGATTGGTTTTCTTAGTAATTTGATCGATGACATACAACATTACAACTCACTGGCTGTGATTATATTTTTCCTTTCGAATCAAATGTTTGTATTAAGTTGAGTATATGTTTGATTGCAGGCTGCATTTCCTTCACCTGAAAGAAGAAAGGACTCCTTGATGCTGTGTGCAAATGAGATCTTCCTGTATCTAGATGAGAATTTAAAGCTTACACCACAATCTATGTCTGATAAAGCCACACCCATGGATGAACTGGAAGATATGCACCAGCGGGTATTTGTTTAAGCTTCTTTTTCTCTCTTTTGTCAGTGATGGTATCAGAGCAATGGTTTAAATTATGATTGTTAGTTCCTCATTCTACTCTGTTGAAGTCAGCGTTTCGTATGTCTAACTCATTTCCTGCATTGCTTTGCGTAATATTTTTTTCTATTGTCTTCCTGCAAGATTATTACCCTAATTCCTTTAGTCAAGGGAAAGATACAACTAAATTTGCATGCTATTGGAAAATTGGTCTAACCAAGTGTAATAGTTTTCTCTCTTTGAGTATTAGTCTATGACCATCTTGATGAAGTTAGATGTTGTTAAGAAACTAGAGTTAACACTAGCAGAAGAAAATGAGGTAAGGAGTGGAGAATGGAGGAAAATGAGTAACGAGTTTCATAAATTGTTTTGCACATTTCATGATAAAATCACGGACCAGTATATCTTATATTTATACTAAAACCTAACCTTAAACGAGTGAAAAGTGATTTTTCATTCCAGACACGTCAATTAAAATAGCTGATAAACCAGGCAACTTCTGTGTCCAGCTGATAGTACCAACATACTGGTTAGTTATTAGCCTGTGATTTTCTCTGCAGAAAGCTTCATACTTCCCAACTCTAAGATTTTCTCTTTTACGTTGCAAGTGAATAAATTCCGTCTTGACTGTTTTTTTATACATATGCACAGCTAAGTGATGATTGATGATATATGTCAAGGAGCAACACATCCCACAGATAATAATGAAGCAATACTTGAGGTTACAAGTATCTAAAGAACACTTGAGTCATAATATTTCTAATTTCTCAACTAAACTCAGGTTCCAAAAGATTCAAAGTTCAAACTTTGTATATGGAAAATACTGTATTTTTTAAATAGAGCTTAGAAGGGGTGCAAACTGCCGACTCCAAAATTTGGGAATACTTAGTCATAATATTTGTAATTTCTCAACTAAACTCAGGTCCCAAAGGATTGGAGCTCTGTATGGCAAATACCATATTTTTACACAGAACCTAGGAGGGTGCAAACTGCCGACTCCAAAAATGGATAAAGGCTTTGTTGTTGTTGTAGCTTAGGAAGGGTGCAAGCTAGCTTTTTGGCTTACATGGACTTCATGCAAAAAGTGGAAAGGGACTGATCAGTGACCATAAACTTATCTTTAGTAGTAAACAAAATGTGTCTTGCCAAACTTGAAGTTGCTGTGCACTGATTCTGATACCTTTGCCCTTATTTTGTAACTGATAAATCTTTCTATGCTTGATTGCGGATAAAGACATTGCTTGCCGAAGTTTCTATGGAATACAAATATTTGAGACGACGTGTTCTATGAAATTTTAGTGCAGAAAACCACAGTGCCTTTGCAGGAACCTTCTGGAGCTCAGAATAACATGATAGGTTACTAGGGAATTCTTCTTGATATCATTCAAGTGTAAGTTATAGGATAGTTTTAATAAAATGAATCAAACATCTTCCTATATAAATGGAAGCTTAGAAAATAGAAACTAGGTTCATCATATAACATTATTTCAATTACTTAATAGTTGCGTTAATAATTACATACATTCAGTCTTCAGATTTAAAAGGTACATCCAACAAGCAACTGCCAAGTAAGGTACCTGTGTACCTATAGGTACATCTCATATATTTAAGAACCTTGTCTTCGTGACTAGATCCCTCAATGTGGGTTAAGTTCACCCTCATTGGCTGTCAAAACCTCTATCCATGTCAAAATGTTGTCTGCACGACTTAGTAACTTAGGCAGCAAGTTCCAGACACAAAGATCCTAAAAGTTGAGCACCCTTGCGATTCCAATCATATCTTGCATATAGTCATTGAAGAAATTCATTTGTTTAAATCCTCCACATTGGCCATAATTTTGGTCTTGGAAATAAGTTGTATACTGGGCATATGATGGCATTGATCTAATTTAAAGCCCTGATGCCAAACTTTATCTTCACAATTCTATTTTAGAAACTAATTCTTCCCTACTCTATCAACAACACTACATCATGAGCAAATATCATACACCATGGAACTGTTCATCAATAACTATGCAAAAGACAGGGACTTCGATTTAAGCCAATGACGATTGGAAAGCTGTAGTATCTTTCCAATGGTTTGTACGGTAGTCGTAAGTCCTTACATATCATTTATAATCTCAATAGCTATTGGAGTCTTGATTTCCCCAAAACCCACTACATTATCTCCATAAGTTTTCTATCATAAGCTTTTTTGAAGCCAATAAAACCATATGTGGAACCCTCTTCTTCTCTCCAACATTTTCCATTAATATTTTTGGCAAGTATATGGCTTCCATAGTAGATCTTCCTGGCACGAAACCAAATTATTCTATGAAATTCTAGTTTATTTTCTACTTTTTGCTTAATTACTCTCACTCCCAAAGTTGCGTGATATGACTCATAAACTTGGATTCTTTGGTAGCTCGTACATTTCCTCAATAGTTAGCACAAGCAGATTTCACAATTTGATGGATGCTTTCTTAATTAATTATCACGACCTACTGCTCTTCATCTTCTTCAAGAGGTTCAGATCACTTTATCTGTAGAATGTTGAACATCTGTTCAACACCTTATCCTTTGGTTTTAACATAATTTTGTATTATCACAGGTAATTTCATCATCGCTGTTGGCAGTAGCTACTCTGCTAGATATTTTACTGGCAATAAGGCTGCGGAGTAATGACTCTGAAAATGTCACATCTGAGCAAAAACTTGCTTCTAAAGCTAGAATTGCCACTATATGTTCTGCAGAAAAAATGTTTTCCGTGCACAAGTTTTTCCTTGAGTTTGTTAAGTCTAAAAGTTCTGTTGTTCGTTCAGCAACATATTCGGTTCTTGTAAGTTTCATTAAACACATTCCTAATGCTTTGGAAGGAAATATGAAGACGGTTTCTGCTGCTATACTTGGTGTTTTTCAAGAAAAGGATGCATCATGCCATTCTTCCATGTGGGACTTGGTATTACTTTTCTCCAGGCAATTCCCAGAAGTTTGGTCCTACAAAAGTATTCAGCAAGTCGCTCTGAGTCGATTCTGGAACTTCTTAAAACATGGGTGCTATGGATCAAAACAAATATCTTACCCGGCTCTAGTTGTATTCTTAGAATCCATACCTCCTAATGCAGTGGAAGGAGAGGAATTTATTTTCAAATTTTTCCAGAACTTGTGGGCTGGAAGGAACCCATTCACTCCTCAGCGGAAGATAATTTGGTCTTCTTCAAGGCGTTCAAAGAATGCCTCCTTTGGGCATTATACAAAGCATCGAGGTGTGTATTAATCAAATAATGCTCTGGCTTTCAGTTTCCAACCTGTGCCAGTTCTTTTTTAGCAGTTTGTTGCTTTCAGACTTTAACTCTCTGTTAGACATGACATTTCTGCAGATGTTCTACGGGCGAAGATTCCTTTAATTCTCTGTCTGTCAGGCTTATTAATGATATTCTAGTATCACTTCTGTGGCAGGACTATCTTCCTCTTCATAACTCAAAAAATCGCATTGAAACTGTAATTGAGAGATCTGATGGGTCAGCTGAGGAAGCCAGGCAATTATTAATGAAAGGTCAAAGGAAAAGCTTAGTGCTAGTTACCCTTTATGTTATGTTCAAGAATTAGGCAGATGTATAGTGGAACTGTTATCGGATATTTCCAACAAGCAATTCAGTTTGCTCAGTGCCTTCTTTACTTCATTTAAGGAGGACTGTTTGGAGATGTTCCGAAAAGGAGATCACTTATCCAAATTTCATGAACATGTAGAAAGGATTGCAATTTTCTTTCGTTTACTAGATCAACATGCAGTCCAGAAAGGTCAAGCATGGCCTTTGCATTCTTTAGCAGGACCCATGCTTGCAGACTCTTTCTCAGTGATCAAATCAATAGTAAGTTTTGTAGCTCTTGGTTCTTCAATATGCAATTCGTCTTCCTTTTCCTCATGTAATTTTTTTTTTTATAACTTTATTAATACAATGACTTTTCTAACCTTAAACTTAGGAACAACGCTAATATTGCTCAACCTTGTCTTCTTGTTATCACTATGGCTCACCTTGCACCGACTCAAACACAATGCTGCAAATAAGATTTTTTTTGTTCCTAAAAAAGTTATTTACAGTTTGGTAATCCGTTCGATGAATTAGTGACAAGTCATATGTTGCAGAAAGCCAGTGATTAGTATTGTAATTACCAAAGAAGTACTAACATTTGTCTCCATTAGTAGTTTCAATGTCTAATGTCAGTGTGGGACAGTGGGATAGCTTGAGAATCAGATGCAGTTACTTAACATTAACATTCATTTATGTAATTTGAATCTTCTGCAGTTCTTGTATGGTTTGGCAATTCTTATTATATAGTTTTCTTTATTTCATTATGGTTTATATCCTCATTCATTGTTCAAAAATAAATGCAACTAAGGCATACTCTGTGCTGATATTGAATTTTTTTTTATTTTACTTTGCTTTGAAAGACGTGGAATTAATTTGACCCTTTTGTAAACTTCAAATGTTGAAAGACCTCTTTTGCTAGAAACTACCAACTAAAATATATATTATTTAATAAATCTTTTTGTAGGTCCTAGTCAAGTTTTTCTCTCATAACACTAGTTTATGAGAGTTCCATCTGGGGGTGCATTTGGAGCAGATACGGTTTGGATATCGTTACTAACATGTCCATATCTGTTTTGTGATAACAAAGATAAATACAAATATTGTTTGGAAATAAAAGTTGAGTATCATATTCGTCCAAAAATGGATTCAGATCTGGATCGGATATAAGAAGAAACATATATGTATGAAGTGAACACAAAAATGGATGAGATATAGTAGGGTTTTGGAGAAACTAACGATTGGGTTCTCAATTGAGGTGATGATTCATATGGATTTAGTTATCTGTTAATTAACTTACGTTATGTTTGTGTAGTGATATGTACTTCGAATATAGTATTTAGTCACAGATAGAGCATTGCCTAGTTTTTGAAACATAGATAGTATTAATGATATATTAGTATGATTTCTGTACTTGTATAGGTTTCCGAAAATAGAGTGGAATTTGTATCCGTATGGATGCATTAATGCATCGAAATCAAATCCGGATCTGACCAAAATAGTAGATCCATATCTGGTTTTTATCGAATTGAGATCTGAACTGAATAATCCTGCTCCGGATACACCCCTAGTCCCTAGTTCCATCCCTCTAATCATCAACCAAAAAAAAAAAAAAAATCTGAAAAGCTATTATTTCCCAGCCCACCCAATCCCCACGAAAAGAAGAATTTCTCATGAAACTCTTATACCAGGCAAACTGGTTGGACATTAGAATGCTCCATGTTTCTTGCAGTTCTTGTCCCCTCCATAAAATTCCTGAATCAAACAATAGTGGAATTATAAAGTAGTACAATTTCCGTTGTACTTCTGTTTATAAAAGTCCATATTCACCGTTATAGTCTTTCTTTTGTAGTAAATTGAGTTAATCCCAACATTTGGAAAACTTCACTCCAATAAACTTTCCTTGTTCTTCAGTGAGTATATTGGTGAAAAATAGATCCCAATGGATAGAGAATGGTTAGTTTGTTTAAGTTTTGCATCTTCAAAAGTTCGGAGGTAGTGATTGCGGATAAAGTGAGATAAAATTGTTTGGGATGGTCTGCACATGTGCAACGGAGACAAAAATGCCCTAGTTGGGAGTTATAGGTTTTTAGCTGAAGAAGATGCTAGGTCTAGGGTAGACCTAACCGAACTTGGATTGGTACCATGTAAGAGGATATGGATTTTACTGATGGAGACAGGAGATTTTCCTTAATGCTGAATCGAAGAATTCAGGTAGAAAACCCAAAAATGAGGGATAAAGATTTTGTTGTGGGTTCTGTCTCAACTTTGTTTGGGTTTTGAGTCTTTGCTGATAATAGATCCAGCATATTTAGTTTTTGTTCCTTGTTTTTGGAATTTGAAGTCTTATGGGCCCTGTTTGGCAATTATAAGGATTTCATGAAGAGTGCAAGCTTAATTCATGGAAACAACCTCCATAAAATAGGGGTAAGATCCGTACATCTGAATCCTCCGAAGACTTTTGTAGCTGATGCTTCATGGCACTAGCACACTCTTTCAAAGTCTTGCATATGCTCTTTGTTCTGAACGATTGAATGTATGTGATAATTGAGTGTCATAAAGCTACACCCTTTATAAAAGACCCAGGATTGCATATAAAACTACAATCAAAAGCTTCCTAACTACAAGTTACCAACTGTACTATTTTCACAAAACCCTAATGCCTGCTCTTCCAGACTTCCTGTTAACTAGCCCTCGATTTCATAATAACAAACCTTGGATTGCATATACAACTCAAGGTTGTAAAAATCGCTAGTCAGCCGTTAGTCGGTTCGCGGGGACTAAGAATTAATCGGGGGACTAGTCGGATTAATTGGTTTGAGTTTTTTAAATTATATATATATATATATATATATATATATATATATATATTTTTTTTTGGAAAAAGGGTAAAATTTATTCCACTATCAGCGCAATAAGGTTACAGCATAGAGATACAATCCCAACTCAGGGGGACATTACTAGTACATCCGACTCAATGTTATGAAGGATGCCCACTAGTGGGGTGGTCAGTCCCTCATAAATACGCCGGTTCCTCTCCCTCCAGACATGCCAAACTGATGCAGCAAGCCTCAATCTTGCACGTCTGGCCCAACTCTGCTCCTGGCCCCAATCTCCAATCCACTTAAGGATTTCTCTGAAGTCACGCTCCCGACCAACCCCTCCCAAGTATCTCCGGCTCTGCTCTGCCCAGATGCTCCACGCCACATGGCACTGAAAGAACAGATGCCCTATGGATTCATTCTCTGTCTCACACAAAACACACTTAGGATCAGGGACTGGGACCCCGAACCGAAGCAGTCTGTCCCTAGTAAGCATCCGGCCCAGCACCAGTTTATATGCAGACAGTTGCATCTTTCTGGCAAGGCCCTTCCCCCAGATAAAGTCGTACTTCTTGATCTTATCAAAGTGGGGACGAACAAGATCGTAGCAGCTGCTAAATCTGAACTCCCCAGCACCCACCGTGGAGCCGGGAGGGGCCCAAACCCAGACGTCAGACAGTACAGCAGGAGTGATCTGTACCTGCCTGATCTCCCCTCCTAACTGAGCAGTGAAACGATACTCCTCTGGCCTCCAGACCCCACCACTGATGATGTGCCTACAAGTCAGACCTCTGTACGCCACACCGTCCGGCTGGGGACCCAGAATCTCCAGAAGGGACTGACCTGAGATCCACGGATCAAGCCATAGGTCCGTCTCCCCTCCCTCCCTCATCTTCCTCCGAATAGCCTTCCGAAGTACAGGTCGGTTCCTCAGGATATGCTTGAAAGACACAGAGAAGTTGTTGTCAATTTCACATACCCAGAAGTTCCTACCCCGGAGATACCGACTAGACATCCAAGCCGACCAAAGAGAACCGTCCTGAAGGAACCTCCACGCCAGCTTGATCCCCGCCGCCTCCCTGACAGATACTAGAGAACGCAGACCCACACCTCCCTCCTTCCTAGGTCGACAGAGCTGCTCCCAAGAGATGGCATGAATCCCCCCATGCCATATGAACTTGGCACATATGCCCTCAATCGTTCTGATAGTAGCCAAAGGTACCATAATAGATTGGAGCCAAAACAAAGCATAGCAGATATAACCGATCGAACCAGCTCAATACGCCCTCCAAAAGATAGGCCAGCCGCCTGCCAGCCCTCTACCCTCCTCTGCGCAAAGTCCACCAGACTCTGGCATTCTCGGTCCTTCGCGTAGTTGACAGATAGGGGCACCCCCAGATATTTCACCGAGAGGTCTCCCTTTTCCACCCCAAGCTCCAGGGCCCGTTCCTCCTTCAAAGTGCAAGAGTTGTTGAAGTAAACTTTGCTCTTGTCCCTGTTCAACCGAAGATCCGATAACTGTCCGAACTCCTCCATCACCACCGCAAGCTCCCTCATCCCTCGCATGGAGGGCTTCATCAATACCAATAGATCATCCGCATATATGAGATGTGAGACCACTGGTGAGACCCTGCTGTATATCGGTACAATCCTCTCCCGATGCACCGCGATGTCCATCAAACAGGTAAAATACTCCATCACAAGGGTGAATAGGTAGGGGGAAAGCGGGTCCCCCTGCCGAAGCCCCCTGCTGCCGAAGAACCCGTATGGTATACCCTGAATGAGAACCGAGAATGTAGGGGAGGTGATGCACTCCCTGACTCTGTCCACCCATGTCTCGGAGAAGCCCATCGCACCCATCAAATGACAGAGGAAGTCCCTGTTGACGGTGTCGTAGGCTTTCCTCAGGTTGAGCTTCACACACGCCTTCATCCCTCCTGCCTTGTGGAACTCCCGAATCAGCTCATGAGCCAGCAGGCTATGCTCAGCAATAGACCGCCCCTTGATGAATGCCGCCTGATTCCAAGAAACCAGACCCTGCATAGCGTCCTCCATCCTCCTGCACATAAGGTGAGTAATTATTTTATACAAATAATTACAGCAAGTAATCGGTCGGAAGTCAGCAAGGGAAGTCGCCCCCTCCTTCTTGGGCACCAGCGTCAGGAAGGTGTGGTTCAGCTCCTTCAGGAGCTTGCCCGTCTCAAAGAACTCCTGTACAGCCTCTAGAACCTGGGCCTTGAGGACACCCCAATGTCGCTTGTAGAAGCCGCTGGAGAAACCGTCCGGCCCAGGGGACTTGGAAGCATCAGCCTGCATCACAATCTCCTCCACCTCCGCCATCCGGATAGGAGCCATGAGAAGACTGTTGCCATACTCAGTAATCAACGTCTTCGTAGTCAGCTGCGGGAATACAGTGGGATAGTCCGTCTGATGATAGAGCTCAGAGTAGAACCGGACAGCCTCCTCCTGGATAGCAACCTGGTCGGTCACAAGACGCCCATCCCTGCCTAGAAGTCTCTGGATGCAGTTCCGGTGCTGGCGAGCCCGAATGACATCATAGAAGAATTTGGTGCAACGGTCCCCATCCTTGAGCCATGAGCATTTGGCCCGTTGGGCTGCACTAATCTCCTGCTGGAGTCGCAAGGTGTTGACCTCTGCAGCCATCTTCTTCTCTCTAGCCGCCATCTCTCCCCTCATCATGTCTCCCTGAAGGTCTGACTGCAGGTCTCTCAGCTCCGCCTCCTTCTCCTGTAAGGAGGTCCGGGGGAGAGCCCTCACCCAGTCTCTGATGGCGCGTTTGGTCTTCTTCAGCCTGTGAACCATACAGAACTGAGCTGTGCCGACCACATCCTGACCAAGACCCCCCGCCACAGTCTCCTCATAGCCAGACGATAGGAACCAACTGTTGTCATACCTGAACGGACGAGCTCTCCATCTGGGACTCTCCACGAAGCGCACCAGGATCGGCGAATGGTCACTGGTCCCCGCAGGAAGCCCCTCAGCCACAGCAGAGGGGAATAGGCAGAACCAATCACTGTTACCCAAAGCACGATCAAGCTGGCATGCCACCCTGCTAACCACCGCCTTGTTGTGCCACGTCCATATGTGCCCCACCCTCTCCAGACCCCTGAGCCCGGACTGGAGAAGACAGGACTGAAAGTCTGATAGAATCTGGTCCGGGACCGGCCGCCCCCCCAGCTTCTCCCCCCTGTAAAGCGTGGCATTGAAGTCTCCCATAATAAGTAGGGGGAGATGACGATGCACCGCCACTATACTCAGCCTAATGATGTCCTGCCACAAGGCCTCCCGCAGCCTCCTGTCATTGTGCCCATAGACAGCACCAAGTAAGAAAAGGAACCCACCCTTGTTGGCGAAGGAGATAGCCACCAGCTGGTCAGTCATGAAAACCTCCTCCCCCTCCCAACTAGCTCCGTTCCATCTAACCCAGATTCTCGTCATATCACAGAGACCAAGGTTGTGGAGTTGGACCCAGTCCGTAGGAGTTCTACGAGACAGGGTTTTCGTCCCCCTGATTTTAGTCTCTAGTAAGATCGAGATTTCACACTTCTCCTTCCTCAGCACCTCACTAATCTCCCTCCAGACATTCCAGGCAAGGGCCGACATCTAAACCGCGTGTGGGGTCCCCTGAACATCCTCTGAAGGTGCACCCGGGGAGAGTGCAACCTCCATATCTCTGGACTCCTCATCTCTATCCCCCTGAAGTAGAGGCTGATCAAGGGCTGCTACCCATTGCGGGTCCCCCTGTTGGGGAGGCTGAGCTAGGACCGCTACCCATTTAGGGTTGACCTTCCACACTCTCTCCGTCCCACCTTGTCCGCTGTCCTCACTATGCGACTCCGTTGCCTGGCGCTTCCGACTGTATACCTGAAGTGCTAAGGTATTATCCTCTCCTTTTCGCCTGTCCTCCTGTCCCATACTCCTGGTGGTCATAGTCCTCGTCCCCGTATACTCAACCATCGCCCCGGCAAAAATCTCCGTCGGAGACTCCTCGTTTTCCCCAGAGACGGGGGAAGGGTCTGCCTCCATCTCATCCTCCATCAAGCCCGCCTCGTCAACTACAGGGGTACCAACTACACCACCTGTCTCCTGCACTGCCTCCTCCGCCACCACCTCAGAAGCTCCTCCTCGCCGACAAGCATTCGGGAGATGCCCAAAGCAGACACACGCCGGGCATCTGGGGGGAACCCACTCATACTCCACCTTCTGCATCAGGATCTGGCCAGTAGGGGTCCGGTACTTCAACTGCTCTGGCAGGTCCAACCTGGCGTCAATCTCTACAAATACCCGAGCATACAGCAATCTAGTCCTGAAGGCGGTGGCATCGTCCGCCTTAATCGGCTTGCCAATGAGGCTGGCAAGTCTCATAAGAAGGGGAACACTCCAGAAGCGAACCGGGAATTCAGGAAACCGAACCCACACAGGCACCGCATTCAGCACCTTCTTCTCACATCTCAAGTCAGGGGTCCATTGCTTCAGTATGATGAGACGTCCATCAAACGTCCATGGCCCTTCCTGGAGGATCCTAGCCACATCTTCTGCCATCCCAAATTTAACGAAGTAGCCGTTCTCCTTGGAGAAGAACTCCATGCTACCCTTCGGCCGTCAGACTCTATCCGCATAACCGCGGATCTGCCCGTAGAAGGGCTTGCTCTCCAACACATATAACACTAAAGTATTCTCCCAAAATGCCGTCACCTTCGCCACTTCCTCAGCCGGAAAGTCGGCGCAGAGCTCACCCCCAACCGCCATAGGAGCAACATACTCCATCGATGCCGGAGTCTTTGCAACCCCCACCTTGCACGCATCTGCCCAGGACACAGGCCGCGGGCCCGAACTTCGAGGCAGGATCGTCGGGGCCGGTCGGGCACTCCCGTTCGCAACAGTCCCTCTCACCCCGATAACTGGGGCAGCAGCCCCTGCTGACCCCTTCGCACGAGGCCTCCACGTAGTCCTGGCTTGTCCCTCCCGTTCCCCTGTGTGCGCCTGGCCCACCGTTGGTCCTGTTCTCCTGGCTATCCCTGACCTCCTGTCCGATCCCTGCGTGGAAGCTGAGCCCCTCCTAGTCTCAGAGATTTGCGCTCGTTGCCCACCTCCTCGTCTTACCCTCCGATTTTGGACCGTAGTCCAAGCCCCCTCCTCACTCCGTCCATCCTCCGTTCCAGCCACCGTGTCCGTCGATTTTCTTTGGACGGTGAACACCATAGGGGAGCCCCCCAGAGCCACCGCCGTCGAACCACCGGCCGAACCCATGCTCGCCGCCGCCCGCAGCCCTCCCCGGCCACCCCCCCCCACCTGGGGTGGGTCGCCGGCGCCCGTCCGCCCCCAGGGGGGGTTCGCCGGACCCCCCCCCGGCCGCCCCTCTGGCCGCCAGCGGTCTGAACCGCGCGGACAGCAGCAGGAAACAACTTTTCCGGCGGCCGGCCGCCGCCGCCCGCCTCCCGCCTCCAGCCGGTCACCGCCGGTCTCCGCCGCCACCCCCTTGCCCTTCCCCCGGTCCGGAGGTCGATTGGCCGCCTCCTCGCTTCGATTTGGTGATGCCCTAGCAGAGCTAGGGTTCGCTTCCGAAACCGTCATCCTTTTATATATATATATATATATATATATATATATATATATGCAGTAAAAAATGCTATATGTCATCAAAGCATTAACTTAAGTACCAAAAATATATATACGCAATATGTCCTTGGTATGCACCTCTTTTGAAACTTCTTCTCCTTCTTTTCTCTCTTTCTTCTCCTTCTCTGTCAGCTGCTTTTAGGTTTTTGAAAGAACTGAATTTCGGGTCGGATTTTGATATTTTTTACAATTTTCTTTTGGGAATCGAGGCCTAGTCGGCCGATTAGGCCCGTCTAGCCGCCTAGGTTCGATTATTGCTTGAGCCTATTTTTTTGCCGACTAGCCCCCTAGTCGAGTCGGCGAAGGCTGACTACCGACTAGTCGGATTTTTACAACAATGATACAACTGTACTTGGAAGCTTACAAATTGCAAGTTACCAACTGTGTTATTTTCACAAAATTCTGGATTGCCTACTCTTCCCTTTACAGGTAACAAAATGAGCCCTTCATAGACTATGGCTGAACCCCTTTTAAGATTCCGGCGGTCCTTATCGAGAAACATCCAATGACTAAAGCCTTAATCCAAAAAGTGTTCTAGTTTTGGAGTGACTGTGTAGCTGCTAGCAGGCATCACACGAAGTCATGTCAAAATAAAATCGTGATTGTCTGAAAAACATTGAAACTAATATACTCTTTGAATAATGGAGGCTACATGAGTCTTTTACAATTAGCTTGTCTGTCAAAGCTAAAATACTTCCATTGTATTGACTGGGTCTCTTAGCAAGGCTTTTCATCCATTGATTTGCATGTAAAGGATATTTTAATCATACCCAGGGTTGTTTGACATTTCTGCCCTCAAGCCCATTCATTTACTTGATGAGATCTATGTTAATTATAATCTTATTGATGCAACTATTCAATTTGGATATTGATACAAGTGAATATAGGTTTTTATTTATCAGGATTATGTATTCTTGTCACATCTATTTATGATGTAGTCCATGTGATCAACTAAAGTAAATCATGTACAATGTTGATTGTACCGTATGATTTGATAGCAAATATTTGGTAGATTGCCTAAGAAGGTTCCTAGTAATGGGAACATCCAACTGGCTTTGTATGTTTTTTTAAACTAATTATATTTAGTACTATAGTATTATAGATTATGTACATGAGATGTATATCAAGTGTGTAGGTGCTCATTAGAGAATGGGTTCACTGGATTTGATAGGAATTCTAATACATGTTTACATCTAATAACCATTAATATGATTTCCTGTCATTATAGTGCTGTGACGTTCCTTGAACTCAGTAACTAGAGGAACCATAAATAACTTACATGTACCTTATTATATTTTGATATTGTTATAGATGTTTCCTTATCTGGAGGCATAATCAACATGTTTATGAAAAGATACATGAGTGGTCAGTAGAGTCTATGTCACACTTTAAGTAATGAAGTGGGAATGTCGATTAGTCTGCAAAGATTTATCATAGTCAAATTGCAGTGGAATGACAATGAAAAAAGTGAGTCTTTCTACTTTTATTTGTTAGAGACTCAGATAAATAAGTGAAAGACTTTCCATGAAATTGGTTTACTATGCTCAATATGGAAACTGATTTGCGACATTAGTATTCATGGTTGGAACAAGTTATACTGAATTGATAATCTCTGTTTTTTATTCATTAATACGACTTACTCAAGTTGGCTAGGGTAGTCGTGACATAATACTTGGTGTCACTCATGACTTACGACTGGAAACAAATTAGAAGTAATAAAGTTTTTATTTATGGTGAAACTGAACGGGTTCAATTTGCGTTTGTTGCCTAGTCAATTTGAACCTAACGAGTCATACTAGTAGGGGCTTAGTGTAATGAGAGCCTTCTAATGGATTTATATGTGAAGGGTTTTTGTAAACAAATATTTAGCAGTCATAACTGGTGCATCTATATATTATTGTTCCTAACTTGTGCATCTGTTGGTCTATGTTTTAAAGGTGCAAACCACTCGAGTTGAGACGATTCTCTCATATTATCCTCAATTGGTGCCACCTCTTAATTCCTATGAATACGACACTCATTTCTTATTCTATCTTTAATTGTATTGCCACTTAGACCATCTTGTTCTAATTCTATAACAACATCTTTCTCAGTTTCTCCAACATGATGAATGATTGATCAAAACTTCCAAAATATTGCTCTTAGGTATCTGTTGTGCATCAATGTGTACTTTCACTAATTTGTCTTTAACCTTTCATTGAAGTGACATTTCATATATTCTATTTTTGCCCCCTAGCTACAATCCTTAGATTTCAAAATTTCTTTCCACAATTTTATTTTAAAGTTAACCCTGCTTTAGTCTCATTAACTCATATAATATCATCAACAAGCAAAATATACCATGGGCCTTCATCCTGAATATTCCTATAAGAATTTCATTCATAACTAACACAAACAAGTATGGGCTTAACAGTGATCCTGACGTAAATCAACAGTGATGGGAAATTGTGTAGTATTTCCTCCAATGTTGCAGATGGTAGTTGTAACTCCGTGATACATATCCTTTATAATCTTAATATAGCTCATGTAGACTTGTTTCTTCTCTAAAATCTATCACATTCTCTCAAGGTACTCTATTATAAGCCTTTTCCATATATATATATATATATATATATATATATATATATATATATATATATATATATATATATATATATATGCTTTGGCATTTAGCTTTCAATATTATAAAAGCTTTAGCTTTATATTCGTACTATGATGTCCATGTCCTCTTATTCGTATGAGCTTAAGTGCTTAACCTACACAGCCAAAAGGTAGGTCTATCTACTCACCAATTAGCCGTCTAGGCTCTTTGGCATGGCCATTTCACGTTCATAGCTATTCTGCTTGGAATATGGCACCGACATAAAGGGTCAACGTCAGGTAGATGGTCATAAAAACTGTGTCAATTATTTTGTAGAGCATTATTATGCTCCATGGCCGACCCCATTCTGATAGAGATGGCTTGGATGATGATGATCTGTGCAGTTTCTTTGTATTCCTTTCCATCTTGCTCATCCATATTTTGTTTTTATTGTAATATTTTATGTAGTTTTTACCATATATCAGTATGCAGTGGACACAATACGTACTCTGCACTTCCTCTGATCTAGAAAAGTAGTTGTTTCGGGGTCCTAAGGGATGTACTTGCCAGGTAAAGGAAATGATGTCCTCAAAAGTACTTGTGTTTAAATTTGCCACCTGCACTTTTTGTCGCTATTCCCTTGACTTGATTTGTAGTATATCTTGGGAGAATGAGATCTTGACAATAAATATTCTGCACTTTGCTTGTCATTTCTTAACAACAGGACTCCCCAGATGCTGTCAGGATTATATTCATCCTGGTTGAAATATTTAGACCAGTAACACTATTCTCATACCTCCATGGCTGCAAAAAAGACCAGTTCACCGCAGGCTGTGTCGGTGACTATATCAATGAAGCAAAGACAAATCATTTTCTGCAAATGTTCACTGATGAGTTTGTTCCATGGTGTTTGTGTGGACACAGTCGTTCCATCAGTGCCAAACTTGATCTTTTGATTGCTTTAGTTGAAGATGAATATTTCTCTGAGCAATGGTCTGCGATTATCACACATGCCACTAATCTGCTTAAATGCTCTGAAACTGACCTCAGAGCTCCAGATATAACTGATCAGGTCCATGTTCTGGCAATGCTCATTGAGAAAGTGAGGGAGGAAATTAGCAGCATGAAGCTTGAAGGCATGCCAAATACTCGCTCATCCCCAGATGGTTGGCAACATAAGTTATTGGATTCAGCAGCAGTTTCTGTTGCCCTTCATTCTTCGAGTGTCTCTCATGTTCGGTTTCTAAGGTAATACATTCACACCGGATAAGTTGGTTGCTTATCAAGACTATGATTATTGCTATTTTCTACCTGTATTAATTAATTGCGTATTTCTTCTCCATCTCCGGAAGTTCATGTTAGATGCATCATTAATTTAGAGGTCAGGTGACTGAGGTTTATGTTCTACGTTTTTTTAAGTGTGTTGCACAAATTTTCATGGTAACGACTAATTTAAGTTTCTAACACAATAAGTACAAATATAAAAGGTAACTCGCATGTGCACTCCGCATTACTCTTAATAAAAGAACATGTATAATAACAAATTGTTGAAAATAAGATTTCTTACTTCGAGAAGGTGGTGGCGCCTGGTGTGGTGGTGGTAGTAGTATTTGAAGTGGTGGTGGCTAGGCATAGGGGGCTTCAGAGGAGGGAGGGGCTCTGATTTTGCTGGAAGGGGGGTTACAGTGTCATGGTAAATGCTGGAGGTAACACTGATGGTGCGATGGTTGTTGGCATCACAGAGAGGAGAGATCCAGATAGGAGAGGGGTGAGAGTTAGGGTTTCAGGGGGTTTAGGTTTAAGTAATGGGTTAATGAGTGGGCTGTTATAAGCAACCCAACCTTTTAACTTAAAATCCACGATTTGCTCATATGTTTTGCCAACCTGGGAAATGTCAGCTGTCGGCCGACCTATGCCAATACAACATATAGGGCATAAATTTGGAATCAATGTCGATTTCAGTTGGAAACCAACATGTCAACCAACATCTACGACAATGATTAAACATTTGTGTTTTTTTACTTTTCTACTACATCCTGCTTAGACAATGCCATTCTCTCTATAGATCTATTGGAATGTCTATTCTTTATCTGACACTAGTATCATGCTGTAGTGCTGTGCTTGGAGGCTCGTTTGAAGACGACAATACGTGCTTTCTTGCCAAAGAAACAGTTATCAGTATATATAATGGAATATTGAAGAATTTGGTGTCATTTGTTATGGCATCTCCATTTGAGTGGGCAAGGTTTTCATCTTCTTTGGTGCTGTCTACTGATTCCAAGGAGTTAATGCAGATACATGAATCTTCTTTTGTAGACAGATTAAAGATGGCTCAATTTTCTTTTGATGTTCTTGAGGGTACCATATTTTGCTTGACATTGCTTGGTGATGTGTGCTTATTGTTTCCTTCTATTTTGGCTATTGTTTTCATCATTGATTGGGAATGTAGCATGGCATCACATTTAAGTGAAAATGACAGCCTAGAGAGTTATAAACAAGAACATTTTACTGCCAAGATGACTTTTGGAAGAAGAATTCATGCTTTTCTCTCCAAGATGGGTGCTTCCTTTCAAAGATGTCTTAGTCCAAGTAATCTATCAAGATTGAGAACCATCTTGGTTCAGGCAGTTAGGTCTTCTGCATTTGAGACAAATAGCTTGTGTGCCGACATAATTTCTTCTTTATGCTGTACATGGGTGTTGGATATGCTGGAATTCATCTGTCATGACCAGACACAGTTGCAAAGTATGTTGGATCAGTTGTTATCTGAAGACGATTCATGGCCTCTATGGGTTGCACCAAAATTTCAAGATGGAAGTAGGTCGGCTGCTATCCAAGATAAGAAAGGGCACATATGCATTAATGTAAGAATCCTACTTTATCTACGCAAAATACGTATTTTTACTATCAATTCTTTACTTGAATTATTCCTTGTGAGGATTTAGTTTTCATATACTTTTAGTTTGAGTTAAGCATCATCATTGTCATTGCTTTAACTTTGTATTTGATGGCCCTAGCAGATAGTTCTGGATGCAACCTTGTATTAGTTAGACGCACTTTGTATATTTGTTGAAGTTCGAATAAAACAGCAAGAATCTTCTTGAAAATTGGGGAGACGTTGAAAAGTATTTTTACGTGCATGTTAGAGTACGTTAAGATCAAGATATAGAACAGTTGGGTAAAGCTTTCTGCATTACAAGTGTTTATAACCAGCAAACTTTTCTCTATAAATTTGTTCTTAGACATACAAATACTTGATTATGAAATTTGGAATTGGACTCAGGATCTGGTAATCTTTCTATGACTATTACGCATTACAGACGATGCAAAATCACTCTCTTTTCCTTGGAAAAAAAAATACTGAAAAATTCTGTATGGAAACTGAGAAATGAGATTCTTTATGAAGGTTAGATACGTAAAGTTGCTTGTAATGGATTGATGCTAATGATCACAAAAGAATCACACAGACACAAGAAACCTAAACAAGATGTTAGATGCAGATGAGATGGGCAGATGATCTTTGCAGATGATTATGAATGGATTGATGCAGATTGTTTTGGTGTCACAAATGGATTGATGCAGATGATCATGAAAGAATCACACAGATGCAAGAAACTTTAACAAGATGTTAGATGTATCAAAGTAATATGAAGTACAACGAATAACTGGTGGAGATGCAATTCAAATAATGATTATGATATGGCACAAAAAAGAGTTCACCGAATCAGCAACAAGTCATCGAACATCAAAATCTAGCAGTAAACAACCTAGAAACTAAGGAAACTCGCAAATGAATCAAGATATAGGTTAAGATTGACCTGATATTGGTAGAGTAGATTTTCATAAATGGCATCTTAGCTAATAAAGTAATTATCAGGTATCTCTATTATTTAATGACCTTGTCTTACAACAGAAACAATTTTATATGTGAAAATTCTTAACAAATGGATCTAGTTATTTGTACACTAAGATGCAAAGTGAAAGCTACTCTCTACTTTCATTGTTCTCTTTGGACGATCAAACAGATGTCCTTATTCGGAATCTTATCTAGTTAATTTTGGGAATAGTAATATGGAAAAATGAGTCCTCGTACAATACGAAACAAATTAGAAGATTAAATCATTGGATTCATAGTTGGTGGCTGGTTATAATAGGGATAGTCTTGGTGCTGTATATTTTATAGGTGAGTTATATTTATAGATTTCGCTAGTCAGAATCGGTGCGGCGGAGGGCCGCTAGGCGCCGCCTAGGCGGCCACACAATTTTTTTAGAAATTTGAAATATGAATTAATTTTATTTATTTTATTTGAATTTTTTTGAAAATTTTTGATTTTTTTTTAAATCTGTTTTTTTTTTTTTTTTTTTTTTTTGAAATTTGAAAATTTCAATTTTGAAAAATCTTCGCCTAATCGAACATGCCGCCTAGGGCTGAACTGGGACGCCTAGGTCGGTCGACTAGGGGTTTTTCGGTGCGTTTGGAGGCTGAACAACGTCTAGACGGCCGCCTAGGCCGATTTTAGAACACTGGATTGCATAATAGTAAAAAAACATATTGTTAATAAATTCTTGGGGCTTCTTCCATTTTGATTTTTTTCCATTCTACTTGCATCATCAGTAGCAGGAAATCTCGATGGAAGAGGAGTTAACTTGGTAATTTACAAGAATCGAGAAAGTAGAAGGAATGAGACGGAGGAGTCACCCCAATATCCTGAGAATAGTAATGGTTAGGAGGAAAGCCCCCCCCTCTCTCTCTCTCTATATATATATATATATATATATATATATATATATATATATATATATATATAAAAAGATGCTTCCGCAGGAGAACGCTCCCGCTAGGGTTTGCGCTCGCTTGACCTCCCCGACCCTCCGACCCGCTCGCGGGGAGGGGGCTGCGCCGGCTGGGTGGCGGAGGAGGTGGCGGCCGGGGCAAAGGCGCCTCCGGAGGCGGCGGCGGCGGATCCCCCCCAGGCGGGGGGGGGGGATCGGACGACGGGTGCAGACGGGTGGGCGGCCTGGGCGGGGCTCCTCCCGGCGGGGGAGGGCAAGGGCGCGGCGGCGGGACCCCCCCAGGCGGGGGGGGGGGGGGGGTCGGGCGACAGCAGCAGCCGCACCCCCCCAGGCGGGGGGGAGGGATCGGGCGGCGTGGGCAAGGCCCCCAACGGCGGGGAGGGACAGGTGCGTGACGGCGGCACTCCCCAAGGCGGCGGTGACTCCTTCGGAGAGGCCCCCATCTTCGAGTTCGGCTCTGGAGGAGACAAATCTGGAGATGCTGGCTGGCAAACCGTGACGAGACGTCGGACAGTTGGACGAAGAGGGGCCCAATCCCAATTTGCGGGAAGGGCGGGGACAGGCAACCATGGGACTCGACCCCTGAACGGCGCTCTGGATCCCCGACGACGCGGGGGAGGTATGGTGCGAACGGTTCCGGGGTGGAGGCCAAAGGCGACGGCGGCGGAGAAGGGGAAGGGTGTGGTTGTCGATACTGGTCGGCAAGGCCCGGACGCTGCGATCCATCCAACCAGGAACCCATCTGGGGAGCAGCGGCCTCGGTCATGGAAGGAGGTATGCACCCCAGTGGTGACGAAAAGCCCGATGTCTATGGAATATGTTCCCCCGATGGAGGTTGGTGGAAGACTCCGGGCTTACTTCCCCGCAGAAGAATTAGCAAAGGTCGCGGAATCTTGGAAGAACACATTAGTGCTCTATGTGTTAGGAAATAAGCCGTTCTTCGGTCAAATCAGGGGTTATGCGGAGAGGGTTTGGAGGCCAAAGGGTAGCATGGAATTCTTCTCTCGGGAGAATAGTTTTTACTATGTCAAATTTGGGCTGGCGGAAGATGTGACCAGAATCGTGCAGGGAGGGCCATGGTCGTTTGATGGGAGACTTATTATTTTGAAAGAATGGACTCCGGAGCTGCGGTGTGAGAAGGAGGTGTTGAATGCTATCCCCGTCTGGATCCGGTTCCCAGAACTCCCCGTCCAATATTGGAGCATCCCCCTCCTCATGAGACTAGCTAGCCTCGTGGGGAAGCCGATAAAGGCTGATGAGGCCACCACTTTTCGATCCAGAATAATGTTCGCCAGAGTCTTTGTGGAGATCACGGCAGGCTCGGAGCTTCCGAGCTTGCTTGAGTTTCAGGTCCCGTCTGGAGAGGTCCTGACGCAGGCAGTGGAGTATGATTGGGTCCCACCCATGTGTTCTCATTGTGCGTGCTTTGGGCACACCACGAGTGCATGCAAATATAAGGGGAAGGAGGCGGCCAGATCACGGGCGGGACAGACAGGTACTTCCAGACCGGAGGAGGGTCAGACAGAGGCACCCGAGGAGGTGGCGGCTCACAGCCACCAGCCTGAGGAGACGGCACCAGAGGGACATGCGGAGGCAGACACAGTTATGGAGATTGATAGGAGACCGGATACAGGGAGACAGGAGAGCATGCAGGGTGCACTTGTTACATTCAGGCCACAGAGGACTATGACGACCAGGGGTATGAGAGCGCCGGATAGTGTTCAGAGGGAGGCGGAGGCTTCCAAGACACTTATGGTCTACAGCAGCAGGAAGAGACATGCTCCGGCCACACTGGAAGATCTTCCTCAGATGAGGGAGATGGATGACCAGACCGACCCGAATCCGGATTGGACGCTTGCTCTGAGCAGGATTCAGGCTCATCTTGCCCCTTCCTCCATGGCAGATGCTGTGCTTGAGCAGACGGATGAGACACTTCCCTCGAGTGTCGATCCAGAGGAGTTTCAGAGGGGCCCCACATCTTTTATTTAGATGTCGGTCCTAGCATGGAACATTAGGGGGGGTGTTCCATTGGCCGATGGAGGGAGATTAGAGGGGTGCTGAGGAGAGAGGCATGTGACATTGCTATTCTGTTGGAGACGAAGATTCGAGGGGCCGCTATGCTCTCGCGACGGACGCCAGCAGACTGGGACCACTTACATAACTTAGATCTTTGCGGGGTGGCGCGGATCTGGGTTAGGTGGAATACAAGTAGCTGGGTGGGGGTTCAGACTCATATGTCTGAACAACTCATTGGTATCACTTTTGAGAATAAAGGGGGGTTCAGATTCATCCTGGGTGCTGTATATGGGCACAACGACCGGAGACTCCGGGAGGCTCTGTGGGAGGATATTGTGCTTATGGGCAGTATGGCGGACAATATGCGTCTTCCCCTACTCATCATGGGGGACTTCAATGCTATGTTGCTTCGCCACGAGAAGGTTGGGGGCAGGCCTGTTCCGGACTCGATTCTATACGACTTCCAGAGTTGTCTTCTTCGATCAGGTATGCGGGGGCTGGAGCGTGCTGGACATATTTGGACCTGGCACAACAAGGCTACTCAGAATCGCATTGCTTGTCAGTTGGATAGGGCTTTGGGCAATAGCGAGTGGTTCAGATGGTTCCCGAACTCGGTGGCAGAAGGTCTGGCTGCGGGTACTAGCGATCACTCTCCTATCAGGGTGGGCTTGTGTGAGAGACCCACTTTCAGGGCGAGGCCGTTCCGGTACAACAACAGCTGGTACCTTTCTCCCGGGTATGAGGAGGTGGTTCTTCGTGAGATGCAGCACTTCCGGGATGGCACGGCCCAATTTCGCATGGTTCACAAGCTCAAGCAGATCAAGCGGGCTATCAGGGGGTGGGTGAAACAGCTTCCGCGCAATTCTCTGGCGGAAAAGGAGGAGGAGCTTCGGGATACTCAGGTGGCCCTTCAATCTGACATTATGAATGGGGTTCTGGCAGCCAAGGAGAGGTCCCTGATTGAGGAGGTTAGCACCATGAGAATGCAGGAGGAGATCAGTGCGGCTCAGAGGGCCAAGTGCACCTGGCTCAAGGATGGGGACCGCTGCACCAAATTCTTTTACGATGTGATCCGCACCAGGCAGCACCGGAACAGCATCCCAAGGCTTCTGAATGCTGAGGGTCGTCTGGTAGGAGACCCGGTGGCGATTCAGGAGGAGGCCGTCAGATTCTACACAGATCTCTGTCAGCAGACAGACTATGCTAGCATGTTTCCGGCCCTGGTCACGAAGAGACTGGTGTCTCGGCATGGGAACAGTCTTCTCTTGGCGCCGGTGAGGATGGAGGAGGTGGAGGATATTGTGATGAAGGCTAACCCAAACAAAGCTCCAGGTCCCGATGGCTTCTCTTCTGGGTTCTTCAAACGTCACTGGGGTGTGCTCAAGGCTCCTGTTCTGGCAGCGGTTCAGGAGTTCTTTGTGGAGGGCCGGCTTCTGAAGGAGATGAATCATACTTTCTTGACGTTGGTTCCTAAGAAGGAAGGAGCGACCTCTCTTGCGGACTTTAGACCCATTGCCTGCTGTAATTTCCTTTACAAGATTATTACTCACCTTATGTGCAGGCGTATGGAGGGGATTATGCAGGGTTTAGTGTCCCGGAACCAAGCTGCGTTCATCAAGGGCCGATCGATAGCGGAGCACAGCCTGCTAGCTCACGAGATGGTGCGAGAGTTCAGCAAACCGGGGGGGATGAAGGCTTGTGTGAAGCTTGACCTTCGGAAAGCATATGACACGGTCAACCGGGACTTCCTTTGTCACTTGATGCTTGCCATGGGGTTTGACGGGAGGTGGGTGGCGAGGGTGAGGGAGTGTATCTGCTCCCCTACCTTCTCTGTCCTCATCCAGGGCACGCCGTATGGTTACTTCAGTAGCAACAGGGGGCTGAGGCAGGGCGACCCCCTCTCCCCGTATCTCTTTACATTGGTGATGGAGTACTTTACCTGTATGATGGATATAGCTGTTCACAGTGGGAGGATTGTTCCCCTCTTCCGGCTGGTGAGTCCTGCTGTATCTCATTTGATTTATGCTGATGATTTACTGGTCCTCCTTCAGCCTACCATGAGGGGTATGAGAGCGCTGTCGGACATTATGGAGGAGTTCGGGCGGCTATCTGGGCTACAGCTTAACCGGGAAGAAGAGCAGAGTCTACTTCAGCTCCCGGTGTACTCTTCAGGAGGAGAGAGCCTTCGCTCTGGGGGTGGACAGAGGCGAGCTTCCAGTGAAATACCTGGGAGTCCCGCTGACGGTTAACTATGCCAGGGAGCAGGACTGCCACAGCTTGGTGGACTTTGCCCAGAGGAGAGTGGAGGGCTGGCAAGCGGCGGGGCTTTCATTTGGGGGTCGGATTGAGTTGGTGCGGTCAGTTATTGCAGGCATAGCTATGTTCTGGCTTCAGTCTATCCAGATCCCCTCGGCTACTATACGGAAGGTGGAGGCTATCTGCTCCAACTTCATATGGAGGGGTGGGATTCATGCGATTTCCTGGGACCAGTTGTGCCGGCCTCGGGAGGAAGGAGGAGTTGGGTTGAGGCCTCTCCAGGAGGTTAGGAAGGCTGCTTGTATGAAGATGGCTTGGAAATTCATCAAGGGGGGGTCGCTCTGGGCGGACTGGATGACTAGCAGATACTTACGGAGGACCAACTTCTGGGCTTGCAGAATTGACAACAATTTCTCGGTCACATTTAAGGCTATCCTGAGATGTAGACCGGTGCTCCAGACTGCTATCCGTAGGCGCATGAAGGACGGGTCGACTACTGACCTTTGGCGAGATCCTTGGTTGGGTTCCAGATCACTCCTCGAGATTCTGGGAGAGCAGATGGACAGGGAAGCAGGAAGGGGGCTCACTTGCAGCCGGATCCTTAGAGACGGAGTTTGGAGACCTGAGGACTACCCATATACTGCCCCGCTTGCAGCCGAGATACAGCTTATTATCATTGATACTAGCCTGACGGAGGATACATGGAGTTGGGCCGGCCCGGGTACGGGGGGCGGGACAGGTCAATTCTGCTTTCGCAGCTGTTATGATTTGGTCCGGATCCACCATGCACAGGATGAGGAGGTGGCTTTCATTTGGGGCAAGGGTGTTGCACGAAATATGCAACTTTGTGCTTATCGTCTTCTGCGGGGGAGATTGATGACGAGAGATAGACTCCTCCGGTTTGGGATGCAGATCCCGGATGCAAAATGTGTGCTATGTAATGTAGAGAATGAATCCATAGGGCATCTCTTCTTTGTGTGCCCGGTGACATGGCACATTTGGACTGAGCAGTGTGCTCAGCTGCGAGGAGTTGGGGGGATCCGCGACATCCGGAGCATTCTCAGCTGGATTCGAGACCGTGGTGGCCGTGAGCCGGGGTGGGCTAGAAGAGCCAGAGTTCGTCTTGCTGCGTCTGTTTGGCACATCTGGAAGGAGAGGAACAGACGTATCTTTGAGGGCTTAACTACCCCCCCGATTGGAATTCTTCATAATATAGAATTCGATGTATCTGTAATGGCCCCATAACCATTTAGGGGCATGGAGAGTTGTGATGTTGTACTTTAATACCTTTTCCGCTATATGCGAGAAATAAATTCACCCTTATTCCAAAAAAAAAAAATATATATATATATATATATGAGGGCTCAGGATCCCCGTTTTTAAGCATTTTCGAATGTTTTCAAAATTACAGTCATTGGATCATGTCTTTTCTTGCAAGAAATTGGACACGTTAGTGATCTAATCTGAACGGTAGAGAAAGATACAATCCAATTGCTGTAATTTCGGTGACATTCGAGGATGCTTAAGAGCGGGGATCTTGATCCCTCCTTATGAGGGACACGTCTCATCATATATATAGCAAATGACCTCTAGCCTAGTGGTTAGGAGAGATGCATGCGGCCCGAGTGGTCAGGAGATCGATTCCCGGTGGGAGCGTTCGCCACAATTATCTTCTTTCAATATATATGTGTGTGTGTGTGTGTGTGTGTGTGTGTTAATTTTTTTCCTCCTTATATATATATATATATATATATATATACCTCATACATTAATTGATGTCGTACTAAAAGTTCTGTATATTCGACCCTTATACACTCTCATGGAAGCCGGAGCTTAGGGCCGTAGGCGGTCTCTAGCTAGTCATACTTTTGCCAACAATTGGCCTCAGCATGTTTGGTTCGGCTGCAATGGTAGAGATGTGGGAGTATTCTGATGGCTTGTCAAGCTGTAGGTAGTCTGATACCATGCTTTTGCTAGCAATTGGCCTCAATATTTTTTGTTCGGCTGCAGTGGTTACAACATAGGGACATGTATCTATAACCACAACCATCTCGGCAGACGTGCATCCATCAAGGTGGGTAAATGTCGTCATCCTGGAGTTCTTCGACAAGGAAGAAGTGGATGATGCCATTTGGAGGAAGACCCAGCGGATGCACACTAGCAAGAAAGAAAAGAGGAGAGCTATTTGACTACAACTTTGATACAAGAGATCATCGAACCATGTCGGAGGGAAGGGAGAAGATGCCAGAGGGGAGGGATTTTGGAGGCGAAGAGGAGGGATGAACAAGGCAGGGGGGTCGAGTTTGGAGCCGAGTATAGGTGGAAGAGGGGTCGGGGTAGGAAGTAGCAGGGATGGATAATATTGGAAGAGCAAAAATAGAAGTGTCAAGGAAGTGCACAGGAAAGGGTTTCATGGGGCCAACAACAGTGTAGGGGACGGGCACTAGGTTGGGTATGGGGGTGGCAGAATGCATATGTAAGGTGATGGAGAGGATGAGAAAATAGGGTTAGGAAAGGTGGTGGTGGGAGGCAATTTGTATTAGGTAATTGCTGATACCAGGCTGAGAAGAAAACTTGACTTAATGAAACATATATATATATATATATATATATATATATATACTTAATGAAACATACATATATATATATGTGTGTGTGTGTGTGTGTGGAACTTTAGAAAAAAATTAAAAAGAAAGTCTTACATATAATACCCTTTTACAATATGAGATGGAGGGAGGTCAACAAGGAGGGATGAAAACCCGCCCCTATATCACAATTAGCTCAACTCCTTGTGATAACGTCAGACAAATATCCAGATGTGTTGGAACGGAATATGCATCCTTGTGTTAAACATAGGTGCTGTTTCATGACATACATGGTCGAATGAGAAAGATTTAAATTAGGGAATTTATCCCATGTTCAGCTTTTTCTGATTTGAGTGCTGTTAAATTTGCGCATATTGTATAATATACATTCTTTAGGATAACACTCTACCAGATATAACTTCCTTGCCTAGTGAGAATTATTCTACTTGATATTATGTGGTATATTGTTTTTTTGGTTACATGTTATCTTCTGTGTTTGTAAACGCAGGAAATGAGGCATCATCAGTTTGTTGCTTTTGTTGACAAGCTTATTTCGAATCTTGGAGTTTCTAAAGTGGTTGCTGGTTTTGTCCCAGAGATGTCTGCCGCATCAGCATCCACCAAACATATTCCGACATACCCTTCTTTGTATTCTCGAGCATGGCTTGCTTCTGAATTACTTTGCACGTGGAAATGGCCAGGCGGCTGTGCTTTAGATTCACTTTTACCTTCTTTGAGCAAATATGCAGAAAGTGAAGTGTCTAATCCTGAAGTAAATGTAACACATTCTATAGTTAACATATTGTTCGGTGGTTCCATTTCCCAGGAAGTCTGTATACAGTGGGTTTCTATTGATGCATGGATTCTGTCAGATACTGAGATTGAGAATGTTCAAGATGCATTCTTGCGTGCTCTTATATCCTTGTTATCATCTTTATTTGTTAAGGATAAGGTTTGGAGAAAGCAGGAGGCTCTTATGATTTTTGAACAGATATTTGATAGACTTTCCATACCTGCCACAACAAATAGAACCTGTCTAAGGATTCTTCCATTTGTTCTCAGTGTCATTATAAAACCATTGTTAGCTCAAAGCACAGAGTTTGATGGAGCTGGTAAAGATATTTTGCTGGCTCCTTGGAAGGATGATTTAGTGCTTAAAAACATTACAAGTTGGCTTGAGAAGGCTCTTTCTTTTCCACCTTTATGCAATGGATGGACAGAAGAACAAGGTTTTTCTCTTTCAAGTTAATTTAAGTACGAATTTTCTATAGTTTCAAATTTGACTGCAGATGTCAATGCTTTCGTTTAACTCTGCCCAATACTAATGTTTTTTTAAACTCTTATGCCAGATCCAGAAGAATGGCTTCAAGTTGTTATTTCTTGTTATCCCTTATGTGCAATGGTAGAACCAGGTACATGCAAGGTTGAGGTGCTGAGGGACATTGGCCATTTGGAGAAATCATTATTGCTGAGTTTGTTTCGAAAACAGAGGTGTGTTGATTCTTCTCCAGATCCACATGGTATGATGTTTGCTTCATCATCCAACGGAGTTTTAGTGACTTCAGCACGAGCACACATGATTCTTGCAAAACTAATAGCAGTTTCTATCGGGTACTGCTGGCAGGAGTTTTCTATAGATGACTGGAATTTTGTGTTTGATAATTTGAATAAGTGGGTGGAATCATCAGTTTTGTCAATGGAGGAAATGGTAGAGAACATAGACGATGTTGTGAAGAATTACACTGGTAATGTGGAACTTGTTGAAGAGAAACTTGAACTAGCAGTTCAGGCTTTAGATCCTACACATATAAGCACTTCCAATGGTGGCCTATTTATATTGCGTCTTTGTTCACAGCTTCTTGAGCTCCATGAAGCAGGTGATTTTGAAGTTTTGCGGTTCATAAAACTGGAAAGATGGGATGAAATATATGGTCGGGCTATGGAAAATATTCTACGATTATTTTTTGCTTCTGGTGTAGCTGAAGCCATTGCAAGTTCATGTAGTGAAGAGGCTTCTTCGCTTATAGCATCAAGTCGTGTTCAATACTCACAGTTTTGGGAACGAATTGCATCATTTGTTATTAGTTCTCCTCTCCATGTTAGAAATACAGCGCTGAAGTCAATGGAACTTTGGGGTCTTAGCAAGGGACCCATTAGCTCTCTGTATGCTATTCTTTTTTGTTCAAAACCTCTCCCCTCTGTTCAGTATGCTGCTTATAGGTTACTATCGACTGAGCCTATATGTCATATGTCTCTCCTCAAGGAAAACTACCTGGAAGGAGATACTATTACTAGTCAGGAGTCTGAGCTCCTGGATAAATTCGGGTCATCCTCTGAAGGGTCTTTTTGTTTATTGGATGAGATCTCTTGCCTAATTGTGAAGCCAAGTTCCAAGCTTCTTGAAATGGATGCGGTATCACAGTATAGAGTAAGTTGTATGTTACTTTTGGTATGCTGTAGTTCTGATTGTTTATCTTTTGGCCTTGTATCCTCCTTCTCTCCATTATAATGCATAAGAAATTTCACTGGCAGGTAAATGTGTATGTTGCGTGGGCTATATTTCTGGCTCATCTAGATCTACTGCCTCCTTCCTCCTCTAAAAGGGAAAGACTTATTCGCTATGTACAAGAATCTGATAGTTCAACAATTCTGGATTGCATTTTCCAAAACATTCCACTGAAGACAGGCACGAGTAATCCAAAGAAGAAAGATGTCGAGCTTGCAGCTGAAGCATCTAAGGCTGCAAAAGCTGCCAAACATATTATAGTAACCCGCTCTGTACTGCTAAGCATAGAGGCACTTTGTCCTGTTGGGACTGATCAAATGGCTATTCTTGCTGGTTCAGTTTATGGAATGATGGTTCGACTCCTCCCTTCGTATGTGGGCAATTGGTTTACTAGCTTGCGTGACCGTTCTTTGTCAGCTGCTATTGAATCTTTTACAAAAGTATGGTGCAGCCCTTTTCTCCTGTCGGATGAGTTATCCCAGGTACATGGTGGACGCAAACCTGATGTTATTAGAAATGCTTCTGTCTTCTGCTGCATGTACACGTCTTTTTTGGAAGTTGATATTCTTATGTTTGGCTTACATGCGAGTGGTGTTTATTGCATATTGTCTGGGAGGCAAGCTGGAGAATCCTTCAGGATTTGTTGCGCATTTCTTTTTGCCTCAAGGCCCGTAACTATGTTGGCATGTCTTCAAACTTTTGGTCTTAAAACATCTTCAATATGCATCACATAATATGGATAAATTCTCTTCCTGGGAGCATTTAATTTGGTGCAGTAACAAATTAACATATTTCTTATGGCTGTGGTCATGACCTCTCAACTTGCAAATTACCTCCTCAGAAAGAAAGTGTGATTAAAGTGAATCAAGTGATCTCATAACCTTTTGTTTCGTGAACTATCATTCCTAGAATGGATTCAATTGGTTGCAAATGACTAAAATAGTTTAGAACATGATACAAGCAAGAAGCAAAAAATATACCCAACACACACATACACATCAGCACATGCTTATATATAATTAACACGCACTAGTTAAAGTTCTACTGGTGCTGAAATTGTTGAAGCCCACTGATTGTTTTTGTTTGGGATAATATTATTCAACAGGTTAAAGAGATTGTTATTTGTGATGAGAACTTCTCGCTTATTGTGAACAAATCAGCCTATGAGATAGTTGCAACATATAAAAAGGAAGAAACAGGAATGGATTTGGTGATTCGCCTTCCTAGTTGTTACCCACTGCGTTCTGTTGATGTTGATTGCTTGAGGAGTCTTGGTATAAGTGAAGTAAAAAAGAGGAAATGGTTGCTGTCTATGACTGCATTCGTACGCAATCGGGTAAACAATAAAATTTTTGTAGCGTACCCTTGTTTCTGTTTTCATGTATCTATGTTGATTCATCACAATTCCATTTTCACTTTTCGGTGCCTACTTACAATTCCTATACTGTTTCTCTCTAGCGTCTTCTGGTAAAATAATTCAAATTGCTACTCTGAAGGTGTAAACCGTAAAGATAATCCATACAGACTGCACTCATTAAATCTATTATTAAATAATGTTATTTAGGTATGATTTGTATGTACCAGTACTCCCTTGGCAGTGTGCTTTTGTTTATTTCAGTCTCGCTGCTGATATTCCGTCCAATAGGATACTCTAATGAAACATGAAATTTATTATTTATGACATTTAAATTTCCTAAATATTTTGTTAATTTATTTGCTAAAGGATAATCTGCCGCTGCAAGGACCGTCCATTGTTACGTGTGTGTCATCTTTACCATTCTTCCGAGAATTAGTTGATTATTGATCTCCATGTGCTACTAACTGAAATTAGTGAGTGTATCCTGGTTTCTTTGGAAGAAAATGTATATTCTCATGTATAAGTGATGGTCATTATTTCTTTTCCCATAGTGAACAATAATTGCGTAGATGAAAGAATAACCATATGTAAGGTATATGCTGTGGCATCTGCTGAACACTTGTGATTGTACATGATCTTAGTGGTATTGTGATTGTGCTAGAGCTTAATACAACACAAATACAGTCTTGGTACAACCTAATGGATGTGAGAGTCCAAGTCTGTTCCTTTGCTCCAACATTTAGAGTGCTGTACCCTTGTTAGCAATTCGGCAAACGGAAAAAATTCGGGACGGCAAAAGTACGAGTATAAATCGGCTCAGTACAAATAAAATACGTTCAAAAATTCGGTCAAATGTTCGAAAAATGAAAATATTTAGGTTAGAAACTTTACATTCTTAAATATGTTGTCAAATTTGGTTAATTAAACATGTTCCTAGCATGTTTATTGTACCAAATTTGTCAATAATCTATACAGAATATGTTTAAAACTTCGCATGCTTAAAATTTATGTACTGATTTGGATCTGTCAAAAGTACGCAAGTATTATACGTTTATGAAAGATACGGAAAAATTCGCGTATAATACGAGTTTTATTCGGGTGATTGCTAACAAGGTGCTGTACCATGCTTCATACCTTTATAGGCTTCCTTTTTGAAAATGAAAATAGGCTAGAAGTTGAAATATTGTTTTTAGTTGGTATTTGTATGTTTCGCACTAGTTACATGAGAATATACATACTTTGCTTGCTTGTGTTTATGTGTGTGAGTATACCTACTTTTCATAATTCGGATGCGTATTACTGGATTTGTTGGAGAAGGCATTAAATTCATACTCTTTAACTTGATATACAGAATGGTGCCGTAGGGGAAGCTATCCGCATCTGGAAAAGTAATATTGACAAAGAATTCCTCGGTGTTGAGGAGTGCCCTATTTGTTACAGCATCATCCACACCAGCTACCAAAGCCTTCCACGGTTGGCATGCAAGACCTGCAAGCACAAGTTCCATAAGGCATGCTTATACAAGTGGTTCTCTACCTCCCACAAATCAACATGCCCATTGTGTCAGACACCATTTTGATCTGCTGGTCTGTTGGAAATTATTGGCTAGAATATCCTATCAACTTGTGTGCCAGTTCTATATGTTGGGATATGAGAAACCGCACGCATGAAGATTTGGGTGCAGAGGAAATGTATTTTGCAGCGGCCATAGTGGTTTATAGGTAGATATTTCTTGTAATATACATTCGGGATTATACACCTTTTCTGTAATATATACCAGGTGATATTTTTGAGCATAGCTTCTCAGGAAAGAAAATAGCTTTTATGACTGTCCGACTGTTCCTTCAAACCAAGGAAAGGAAATTCTAACAATATCCTTTCATCAGCAAGCATATATTTCTCATTTCAAGTCCATTGTCATCTTTTATAAGGGATATTTTAGCAAATGCCTCCATTCAAAATATAGAAACTAGCATATATCCCACAATTTTTAATAAATGACAAATGTCCCCATTCCTTTGTAAATCAGCCAAAAATTCGGTTAAATAATGTGGGTATATTTTAAAATTTTATTTGTTCCATACAAAGGAATGGTGACATTTGTTAGTTTTTTTTTTTTTTTTTTTTTAAAGTGGGGGTATATGTTAGTTTCTATATTTGAATGGGGACATTTGCTAAAATATCCCTTTATATTTATGATTGCATTGCAATAATCTGTATTGCTGTCCGCAAAGAACATTTATGTTGTTGGATGAACTCGGTTGTGTTGCATTTCTGTTTTGTTTTGGTTTCTGTTTTATGACGTCTCTGGTTTGTAGGCTTTCGTTGCTGTTATGCTCATTGCTCTTAAGTTCTTCCAGTGTGAACTAAACACTCCAGACGGAGTACTGTTCGACATTGTTATTTATATCCGAAAAGTCCATTTAAGCATTCCCAAAGTTTTGTGGTCGGCCCAGCTAGCTGTGAATGTGAGTGATGCTTGCATCTATTAAGGATACATAGTGGTCACACATAGGCTTGCTAGTTGCTTCGACGTCTTGATTTAGAATACTAATGGAAATTGTATCATAATTATGTGCTGAGTTATGTTAGCTAACAAGAGAATGGTTTCAGCTGGAAATGGCAAGACCACGGATGAAATGGAAGAAGAGTTGGAGCCCATCACCATATAGTAAGGCTCATCCCAATTTCTAGATTCTAGATTTAGAATGTAGGAGCCATTTTGTAGAGAGGAGGTACGTAGTCGTTTTACTGTTTTGCTCAGTATGTTCTCTGTGGTCCAGAAGGCCTGCGATAGGAGTCTCTGTGCATATCGGTTGCTATTAGCGCGTCTGTGTACAACATTTTTGTTGGGTTTTTGGCCTTTTTTATTGGAAACTTTAGTCCCACATCGGCTAGGCAAAAGGAGTTGTATCTCTATATATTAGCTATGCTCTTTTAGATATGCACATGTGGTGTAAAGGTGTACATGAGTGTGCCATGTGGGGATATTTTTCTAATGGAAAAAAAATGCTAAATCAACAATGAAGCATTCATGCTTTTTGCTCTGGAAAAATTTATTTCCATTGGAGGGGCTTAGCGACTCGGGCTCATGTGGCGTTTTGTTGGCGCACTTTGCACTTAGCATCGTCGCGGGGTGCGCAAGTGGCACAAATAACGCGCGCTGTGCGCCCTTTGACTCAGATCGTGTCTGTGCACGATTGAGCAGTTACAGCATGTTCGGAACGATTTCTTCCTACATCCCGAACATGTTGCTAACTGGCCGGTTACATAGCGAGGCTATATAAACTTTTCTGCTCTCCCTCTCTCTAAAAGTGTTTTTTAACACCATTTCTTACGTATTTCCACAGAGTTTGATAGTGAAGAGAAGCAGTGCATCAGTGCCACTTAGTGCAGAAGTCCATGCGTCATCTATCGCCTGTCATCTTCTCTGCTGCTGTTTGCATATCGATCAGTACTTCTGTTTAGAAGTGCTACTGTCGTATGCTACTGATTACGAAATCTTTTTAGATTCTCGTAATACAGAATTCTCCTAGGATCTCTGTTGTGCACCTTCTTCGAAGTGTTGCATTGAAACGTTATCTTTACATTTGTTTCATTTTTTTCAGTTTTCCATCGAAAATTGTGCTCCGGTGATAACAATTCTTAGCTCTTCTGGCAAGGACGGAAGCAGAAATTTGAATTGGGGTAGGCTGAGTTGGAATAGGAGTACGAAATCGAGTCCGACCAGGAAGCTCAGGTTCAGATATACTCTCTATCCAGAGAAGAGGTACTTTCCAGAATGGCAAGGGGGTTTATTTGATTTCTGGGACGATATAACAACGTTTTGTTCTATTTTGTCTGGCTGGCTCCTGTCTTCATTTTCAACTTGGGCGGCTATTAACATCGATAACGAGGCTGTTCGAGAAGCTCTACGAGGTTGTCGATGAGAAATTGTACATTAAGAAAATGACTGACGATGTTCAGACTGTGTTAATCTCCTTTGTGTAGGGAAGAAGGGTCCATGTTGTTCAAATCAACCCTACTTATCCATATTGGGGTGACTCCAACTCTGCTCCTTCCGATATGCAAACCTCACCATTCCTGAGGCAGAGTTGAGGGTTATGTTTCAGAACTTTGCAGATCCGACCAATACCGATACGATTTGACACGTTCTGATACCAATCGATATCGATACTGACCGACACCAACATTTTCTCTTTTCAGTCAATTTGACAAAAAAAAATTGAAGGAAAAGATCATTTGACAAGGGTGTAAAAGTCTAGTAAAGTTGTAAAAGTATGTAAAAGAAGAAAACTTATTTATCATAAGTAAACCAATCGAAAAAGGTGACTACTATTTCATTCAATTTCAAAAAATACTTAAAATTATGTCTATTTGTATAAAATATTTTTAATATTTTTAATATATATTTTTATAATTATTTGTTTTCTGATACTAAAAAAATTCCAATACTCCAATCCATTACCATCGATAATGTTGATATTGCCGATATAGGAAGGATATCAATTTCGATGTCATACTGTGAATCTTGTTTTGAAGATCATTCCTATGTGTGAAGAAGGCTCATTGAAATACAGAGAGAGGATCTACTAGTGTCGTATAGTCTTATGAATCTTTTTTCGTTATTCTCCATCAAGACAGATACTTTTCAAGAATTTGTTGTTCGGAAGATATTTGCATTCTTTTTCCGTTGGTTCATTCTCATCGAGTCTAATAGAAAATTGTTATGATATGTAGGAACACTTCTTAGTACCAAAATTTATTGTATCCCATCGGTGTCCGACACGTGTGTGTGTTTAGAAGTATTCATATGACGAAGAGTACTATAGTTCAGACATTTACTATATGCAACTTGTATATGACTGTACGATGAAAGTCAGACATAAACGTGGCTTTGGTGGAGGAATGTTCTCTCCGATCTCCTCTCTTCAAAATGATTGTTCACATGAAGACTTGGTCTGTGTAGGAATTTTGACAAATGGTTTGCAGCCTATCTATTTGATGAACATGTTGAGTGTTGACCATGCAACTACAGGTCCTCCGCAAGGGAATCCCACTCGAAATTGGACCGGTGTGGGCCAACACCTGGAAAATGAAATGTGGACCCAGATTTACGAGAAATTATTCAATGAGCCGGACACACCATAAAGCTTAATTCTCCTCCACTCAATAAGTGAGTGCAGATAGTGGTCGCTTTAATTCTTTTCCCCACCCTCAAATAGGCTATTTATAAGGGCACATCAAAAGTTAATCAGGACTAGCCAAATAAAATTTTTAAAGTTGATCAGAACTAACCAAAAGCAAATTTTGATTTATTTACAAGTTTGCCATTGAAAAAATTACTCAGGACTAGTCAACATGTGAGTATATAAGTCAACTTTTTTATTTTTTATTTTTCTCTCCTCTCTTTCCTCACAAGAAGAAGAAGAAAAACAAGAAGAACAATAACAACAAGAACATCAATTTTTTCAAACCTAGTTTATTTTGATTTTTTGCTCTTCTAATTTCTCAGATCTCTTTCTCCAAACTCTAGTTTATTTTTCTTCTTCTTGTTTGGGCATTATGGATGAAATCCTAGTTGTAGAAAAAATTGGGTTATCAAATATATTAATTTATTAGTCTATTAACCAATTTTTCTTTATTAATAGAAGAATTATGCATGAAATCCTAGTTGTAGAAAAAAATTATGGAATAAACCCTAGTTGTAGAAGAATTGGATTTATATAAGGACTGTCACAATTTCTAACAGTCCTAGAAGTATTGAGGACTGCCAGAAATTGTGGCAGTCTTGAAATAGACTCGATGTACAACAGGACTGCCACAATTGCTGACAGTCCTAGAAATACTGAGGACTGCCAGAAATTGTGGCAGTCATGAAAGGGACATGCTCTACAACAAGATTGTCACAATTTCTGGCAGTCCTAGACATATTGAGGACTGCCAGAAATTGAGGCAGTCCTGAAAGGGACTTGCTGTACAGCAAGTCGCTTTCAGGACTGCCACAATTTCTGGCAGTCCTAAAGTCAAAATTCTCGAATGAAAAAAACATGTTAGGGTTTATTTCAATCTTGATAATAGAGTAAAATATGCATTTTAGGGTTTATTTTCATGCATTCTTTGTGAAGAAAGAAGTATTTAAGCTTTATTTTCATGCATTTTAGGGTTTATTTAATTTTGGGTGCCATCGAAATTGAAAATGAGAAGGTAACTAGAATTTTGATGGTGATGGTGATAATGGAAATGGTGGAAAAGAAGAAGAAGAAGAAGATGGATAGAAGAAGAAGAAGAATTAGAAGAAGAAGAAGAAGAAGAAAGCTAGGGTTTTGGAAGAGAGTAAAATTTAGAAATGAGAGTGAAATTTGGACGTTGGGGGGTGTGGAGTTTGGACAGTCCCATTAGTAGAAAATTTGGATAGTCCCAGTAAATTTTTTTCAAGCTAGCCCCAATTCTAGCTAGCCCTGATCAACTTTTGATGTGCCATTATAAATAGTCCTCAAATATCCAAGTAGAAGGAGAATCAAGATTCATCGAGAGTCTGGCTCATCAGAATTACACTAGTATATGCATATGTATGCAAATTGTGTACATGTACATGCTATCGTAATTCATAGGACTCCAGAAACTAACAACCTTAATAGGATTTAATTTGCGTGGGTTGTAGATGAATTTTCTCACAAAAGTATGGTGAACAAAAATTCAGAAGAAAAAAAAACTTCAGATTTCATGAAGTTAAGCTCAAGTTAATTCTAGAAGAAAATGTGTGAACGCGAGCCATTCGTTCTTGTTGTTTAGAGCTAAGGATAGAAATGGATAATTAAATTTCCAAAGGTCAATGTCTCGTGACTAATATTTTATGCAGTTCCTTATTTGTATGTTATATGATATTAATATTAGTAGATCCAAATCTATATACTTAAGATTGAAAAAGTTGACCATTCATCGGAGTAGTTATAGGCGGCCACATATAGTAAATATATAGAACAAATAAAGAACTGAAAATTGCTGAGAAATTCAATTTCGGAGTTGTTTTTTATTAAAAATTCATCCGCATGATGAATTTTATGAAATGTCCAGAATTATATATTTTCACGTTAACTATTCCAAGATTCCCTTTAGATGTTCTGTATTTACAAAATTAATACAATAACTACCCTTCCGCACAAACTCAGATTTGGATTGCGATTCTCGTCGTCTTCTTCTTCTTCTTCACGAGAGATCTGAATTCCATTGCTCTCATCTTCAGCAGAAATCGCAAAGATCGTTCGTAGTTCACCGTACTTTTTTTTTTTAAAAGTTGAACTCCGATCATCGCTCATCTTCTTCTTCTTCTTCTTCTTCTTCTTCTTCTTTTCCGACAATTAGGTCAATTATGGAGAGAAGATCTTCTTCTTCTTTTCCATAAGAGTTACATCGTTCTGAAAGAAGAACGAAAACTCTTGAATCTTTATTCATGTCAAATTTCTTTCCACAAAACAAAAAAATAAAAAATTAAGTTTCTGTCAACTGTTCTCCGTCGATATAACACGAAGAATAGTCATTTTCCTGCATTTTAACAAGGAGAATGCCATTCTCCGTGTTTCTAACACAGAGAATCGTATTCTCCTGTGTTTTAACATTAGAATGATCATTCTCCGTGTCATTTAACACGGAGAATGACCATTCTCCGTGTAATTTAGCACGAAGAATGGCCGTTCTCCGTGTAATTTAGCACGAAGAATGGCCGTTCTCCGTGTTAAATGACACGGAGAATGGTCATTCTCCTACGTTTTAACACTGGAAATGGTCATTCTCCGTGTTAAATAACACTAATTTACAAGAAAAAAGGCATTCTCCGTGTTTCTAACACTGGAATAACCATTCTCCGTCTTAAATTACACGGAGAATGGCCATTCTCCGTCCTAATTTAAGACGAAGAATAGCCATTCTCCGTGTAATTTAGCATAGAGAATGGTCATTCTCCGTGTAAATTAAGACGGAGAATGACATTCTTTGTGTAAATTAAGACGGAGGATGCCATTCTCCGTGTTACTAACACAGAGAATGGTCATTCTCCGTGTAAATTAAGACGGATAATGCCATTCTCCGTGTTACTAACACAGAGAATGATCATTCTCCGTGTAAATTAAGACGGAGAATGTCATTCTCCGTGTTACTAACACAAAGAATGGTCATTCTCCGTGTAAATTAAGACGGAGAATGTCATTCTCCGTGTTACTAACACGGAGAATGGCCGTCCTCATGCGAAATTAACATTCTTCGTGTTTTAACACGGAGAATGGCCATTCTCCTGCATTTTATGGTCAGTTGAAACTTTGGAGGGCCATAACTTTTGACTGGGAGGTCGAAACGAGGTCCGGTTTGTCGCAAAATGAGCGTATTTTCGAGAAGCCTGAGATTAACAGCTACTTCCTTAGTCAATCTTTCGAAATTTTAGAATCACAAAAAAATGATGTTTGGACCTCCATTTTAGCACTTTTGCCGTTTGTCTCGGTCTTTCCGAAATTTTTCGACGAATTTTTAAAGATTTTTGAGGAGAAAACTTAGATTCGAAAGTGAGCAGCGTATGGAAGAAGATGAAGTATCGAAACGTTTTTTTAAGAGTAGTTTCATGTGTGTTTTCAATAAATTAGAAGGAAGGACAAAAAGGTCATTCGGAACCCACTTTATAAATTTTTTGCTAATTCTGGGCACGCGATGAAATGTTATTGCGCGGTGGATTTTTCATAAAACTTTTTCGTTTTTTGGGCATTTCATAAATTTTTCCAATAAAGAATTATACTTGTCAGTTATGATAATTTTGATGAGATCTAACTCGAGTTAAGCATTGAGATGCCTCAAGGTTCTCAATGAATCAATACTATGAAAAAAAATATTTAGTTTTTTTTTGTTGAAATCCCACGTACACACACAATTGGGGGACTCGAACCTTGTCGGTCCCTCCGGGTGTTCGCTCTAATACCACTAGGCTAGAGAGCTCGGAAAAAATATATTTAGTTTATAATAGTTTATTTAGCACTTAAAACACACAATTGATACCAATTGACCAATGTGCCAGCAGCCTCCACTGGTCCAACCAAAAGCGGATCTGCATTAGAAAATAAAAACATGTTAGAATCGCATATTTTTATATTCAAAATAAAATAATAAGATAATATTTCATAATTATAAAGATTTAAAAAAATTAGAACATGGGTATGATGAAAGCACATATTGGTGTATTTATTATATACAACCAATCAACTTGTAGATCTACAAAATATCATCTTAGGAAATACGGGTAAAGTGCAAAAAAATCCTCCTTATATCTTCATTTTTATATTTAAAGACCCCTGGTTTTAAAAACTTCTCACATTTTTATTTTGGCTTAATTTACACCCATGTCGTTAAAATACGTCTGAAATGACGATTTTATCCCTCCCCCTACTCTTGCCCCCCCCTCCCGGTCCCCTCTCTCTCCGGTGGTGGGGGCGGGCGGGGTCAGCCAAAGGAGAGGGGAGTGTGGCCGGCTAGCGGAGGGGGCCAGCCAGTGGAAGAAGGAGGGGGGTGTACAGGTCGAGGGCGGCCGGCCAACGGAGGGAGGAGGGGGCAGGTCAAGGGGGGGCTCGACCACCGCTGGTAGGGAAGGGGAGGCCATTTTTGATATTTAAAAAAAAGTTATTTAACGCTCATTTCTAACGGCTAATAGACGACATGGACTTTTTTTGTTGATCTGCTCTAGTTTTCTAACGAGTCTTATCACTACTAAAATCTGCTCAATTGGTGACGTATATTTAGCAACGTTAGATTAACGTCGCTAAATTGTGTACATTAGCGACGTTTTATATAAACGTCGCTCATAGTCGCTACTAGCGACGACCTAAGCGACGTAACAACGACGTACATTAAGCACATGACCCAGTCGTCGTGAAACGTCGCTAGTAGCGACACATTTAGCGACGGTAGTTTAAGCGTCGCTAAATTCTAATTATATCTCCGCCCTAACGTTTCATTTCCTCCCATTTTCCTCTCTCACTCACTCTCCTCCCCGGCGTTCTCACTCTCTCCGGCGGCGACTCTCACTCTCTTCGGCGGTGACTCTCACTCTCTGGTACGTGACTCTCCCTCTCCCTCTCTCTCTCTCTCCGTCTGTTTTGGTTGTTGGTGGTTTGGGGGGGGGTACGGGTGGCTCGGAGGGAGGTGCAGGGGGGATGCGGGTGGTTGGAGGTGAGTGGGGGTGGCTGGGGGGGTGGGGCAGGGGGGACGAGGGCGGCTGGGGGAGGGGAGCTAGGGTTAGGGTTCGGGTTAGGGTTCATTTCCCATTCGGCGCTCTCACTCTCTCCGGCGCTGTCACTCTCTCCGACGACTCTTCTCCCCCCCTCCGGCGCTCTCACTCTCTCTCCTCCCCCCCTCCGGCGCTCTCACTCTCTCCGGCGCTGTCACTCTCTCCGGCGACTCTCCTCCCTCTCCGGTACGTGGTACTCTTCCCCTCCCTCTCTCTCACTCTCTCCGGCGCTCTCACTCTCTCCGGCGCAGGGGGGACGAGGGCGGCTGGGGGAGGGGAGCTAGGAGTAGGGTTCGGGTTAGGGCTAGGGGTGGTGTAGGGGGGTGGCTTGGTCAGGGGCACCGATAGTGCCAAAAAATCTGATAATTTAGTAATAATTATTTGTTTTCCGACACCGAAAAATGTGATACTACGATTCGAACACACCGATAGTGCCGATATTTGTAACAAGTAGTTTTGTTGGTTGGTTAATTGGTAACATGGTGATCGGGACATATAGTCCCTGCAGCCATTCGACTGGCGAGGCAGAAACTATGGTACGACATGGTGATCAGGACATAGTCCCTGCAGCCATTCGACTGACGAGGCAGAAACTATGTAGCCGTAGATAAAGTTGACTGTCCTGTGACCCTCATCCCTCGGCAATGATGATACGACAACCTATCACTATATCTTATATAATAGTAGATGACGTTTTAGTATTACATTATGTGAGTTCATCTTGATTCTGTTACATTCTTCAGATACTACATACTAGATTCGATAAGAACGTATACTACACCATATGTACAGAACATAGATGATTCACACTAATGTATGCTAGAATGAATTTTGGGTTGCGTTCTGAGCCATCCGTTCTCACACTTAAAACACATGAATTAGGACAACCAACCGTCGTTCCTGAAACGTCGCCAGAAACGTCGCTAAATTGATGTAGCGACATTTTCGCTGAGATTAGCAATGTATTTAGACGTCGCTAATCTGACAAATTTTTGTAGTGTATTTTACTACCGAGGCCAATCTATGGAGGAATTTTTTGCACTTTACCCTAGGAAATACCCAAAATTAGCGAGTTATAAAAAATAACTCTTAAGACTTCAACATTTAGATCATACCATAAACATATAAAATAGAAGTTATGATATCCAATTATGCTATTTGTCTCACAAAAAAATTTAGATGATACAATCTCACATTATGTGACATCTACCATGGTAGGTGAAATAACATGCTGACAATGCAAATGTTAACCCAAATAATTAATCATCCGTTTTTAATGTTAATATTGATATTAATGTTAATTTTAATATTAATTTTATGTTAAATTTTGTCAGCCATGTTATATGTCACATAATGGAAGATGACATCATCCAATTTATTTTGGAAGACAAATTATATTTTTGGATGAATATTCAGTGTAATATATATTAAAAAAATATTATAATTCATTATATCTTTAGTTCTTTTAGGCTAATTCTAAAGGCACTCCAAAACTTACTTGGGGACAACCCTTACTTAAGGACAGTCCAGTTTGGTGGAATTTTTACTTAGACAGTCCCAATTTTACTTTGGGCTGCCCAAGCCTAAAGAATTACGGTTTCTCCAGCGACGAACACCCGCGAGGGCGCGGGGGCGAGGACGCACGCCGTCTAGATCTGGAGCTCCCCGCAGTAGCCAAGTCCGCTGCCACCATAGCTTGTCGAGCCCGACGACCCTCCGGCTCACCACTCCGCAGCAAAGCCTCCACACGGACCCCGACATTGACCACTGCATACATAAGCAAACACCGCTCGGCGTTGACCCCAGAGCCGAGTCTGGTTCGTCTGCGGCTCGAGCTCCTTCTGGCCGCCTCAGTCGAGCCCGAGCCCCGTGGTAACTCTCTTCTTCTTCTCCTTCATTATTCCTCTCGACCTCCTCCCTCTTCCTTCCATCTGCCCTCTTTCCACTCTCTTCCAACAACGTTGACCTCAGAGCGCGGGAGTGTGGACGTCCGCGGGGGTGCGGGGGCACGGGAGCACGGGGGAGCGGACGCCGGCGGGAGCACGGACGACGAGCAGATAGGACTGCCAACTTTGTTGGCAGTCCTATCTAAATTCTATGTTTGGACATAGGACTGCCAAACTTGTCTATCTAAACTCTCTGTTTTGATATAGGACTGACAACAAGTCTGACTGTCCTGAAAGAAATTGGGTGAGCCTCAAGTAACAAATGAGACTGACAAATTTGCAATTTTTTTAAAAAAAATATGGACCAGCCCCAACTTGGAATGTCTTTATAATTAGCCTTCTTTTGTCATAATTGTATTTTCATCTGAGTAGAATTTATCTGGACCGTGATCCTATATGTTCTACAAACTTCAACTATTCTCGGAACGAGTTTCGAACTTCAAATAACTCAAACTAGGCACAAAATCTGGGTACGAAATCTCCATCGAAAGAATAAACATAGAGTCCTAAATATTTTATAGTTATTAATTGCACAGAAACTAAGAATCTGAAATATTAATTATATTTAAAAAGAAAGAAAGAATTTAAAAAAAAAACGGTCAAACACGTGGGACATCTAAAAGTATTCGAAGGTCCATCTATCTTGATTCGATGGGAAAGAAGGTTTCATCCACTTGTGAGGAGAGAAGCTTGGGACGAAGATTGTGACATAATTTGGTGCATACTAAAATTGACTCACAAATCATTTCGTTGATTTCTTAAGCTCAGGATCGCCATTAAATCATAGATTCACCTAGTCACCATTATATATATATATATATATATATATATATATATATATATATATAGAGAGAGAGAGAGAGAGAGAGAGAGAGAGAGAGAGAGAGAGAGAGAATAAAGGAGGTGAAATACCACCTCACGGTAAGGTGGCTATATGACACTTCCATGCTATCATCATACACTTACACACTTTTCGGTGCATGATAATAGTATGGAGGGATGACATATAGCCACCACCTATAAGGTGGCCATGGCACCTCACCTCCCTTATTCTCTCTCTCTTTCTCTTATATATATATATATATATATATATATATATATATATATATATATATATATATATATATATATATATATATATGCAGTTTAGTGGTAGTGGTGAGACATAGGAGGAGAGATCTATATGTATATATAAATTTCAGTGCTAAATAAGTTGCAAAAGAATATTGATTATGTGCTAAATAAAGATGCACGTGTATTAGATGCGAAACAATTAATAATAGTTGGAAGATATTAAAAATGTAGATAAGCTAAAAGAAGAAGAAGAAGAAGAAGAAGAAGAAGCAGCAGCAGCAGCCAAGAGAAATAGACGAAGTATTTTAAGAGTATGCTTGGATTGAGGGAGAAAAAAAAAGTAGAGTTAAGTGGGGTTAAATAAGAAAAAATTAAGTGAGTGGGAGTAGAATCAATACATAGAACCTTGTTTGGAGTTGAGGGAGAGTTAAGTGAGGTGTATTTAATAACTTTTGCTTGGATTGGAGGTTTTGAGTGAAAAGAGAATTAATAAAAGTATGATAGTTATCAAAATAACCTTATTACATATGTCATAAAATTAAATATGATTAAAATTTTAATTAAAATATTTTCAAAATTAGAAATGTACGGAGCAACATGTTAAAAACAAAAAAAAAATGGAAGAAAAAATATGATATTTTATAGAACAAATGAGAGATATTTATGACTTTTTAAACAAAATTCCTCAATCACCCTCCTTAACTCTCCGATTTATGGGGTTAAAAAATGGACAAAAGAGGGTGAAATAAACCCTCACTTAAACCCTCTATAACTCTCGTTCCTAAATCTTCACCTTCATGATTTTATTTTTCCCTCACTTAATTTTTTCTTGGCTTAATTGCTAATTGCTACCCTCAACTATCACACTTTTTCAAGTTGATACCCTAAACTTTTTTTCGTAACAGATTGATACCTCAACTATTTTTTTCAACTTAATACCTAACATTTTAAAAAATCCCAAAATGCCCTTATCCCTTTCCTCCCTCCACCCCCTCCCCCACTCCGGCCACCCCCCTGCTAGCTCCGGCCGACACCCCCCCCCTCATCGCTTCCGGCCGACCTCCCCCCCCCCCCTCTTCGCTTCCGGGCCACCTCCTGCCCCCGCCTCCCGCTCCGCACCCCCCTTCCCAGCTCCCCTCCTCCCGCTGCCGAGCCCTAGGGAGAGGCGGGAGCGGACGGACGGCCGGAGCGAGAGGGGAGGGGGGATGGCCTGAAGCGAGCAGGGGGGGTGGGGGGGGGGGAGCTGCGGCCGGAGCTAGCAGAGGGGGGGGGGGGGGGCGAAGCTAGCACGGGGGAGGGGGGCACGGGAGAGGGGGGTTAGGGGTAGGGGCATTTTTGTCCAAAATAATATCCGGGTGTCAAGTTGTTACAAAAAAAAGTTTAGAGTATTAACTTGAAAAAGTGTGATAGTTGAGGATAGCAATTAGCAATTAAGCCTTTTTTCTTAGTTAACTCTCTTAACCCTCAATCTAAACGGACCGCGAATAAAATGTATCACGCGCTTTCCGTCGTCTCTTTGAAAGTCAAGCCAATTTCATATAGGTGAGTCCCATCTCTTCTGAAACAAGCCAGCCAGGCAGTCAGTCAGTCGCTCGGTCTACTATAGTTGAATATCTCTCCCTCGCGCGCTCTCTCTCTCTCTCTCATATATATATATATATATATATATATATATATATATATATATATATATATATATGAGAGAGAAAGGACGAGGAATTTATAAATAGCTTTGGACATAATACAGAAGAATGGTTTGAAGATTTAGAAGAATTTGATTTAGTTGAAATTGCCTCTAGTAGCTCAGAAGACTGTATACATGAATGGGAAGTAAATATTGGAACTGATAGTATATCTTGCTACCAGTGTAAATGGTATCCTAGTAAAGATAGAAGGGCTAAATGTAAAAAATGCTACATAGAAGGGTGTATTAAATGTATAGAGAAAACCCAGACCATAGAAAAATCTCTTAAAAGTTTTCAAGAATATGGAACAGAAGAATTTAAATTATTAAAAAAGCGAGTTGAAAACCTAGAAGATGAATTAAGACTAGTAAATAACAAAATAGAAAATATAGAACAGCAAAAGATAAATAGTAAAGAAAAACAAATACAGATTGCACAAACTCAAAACTGTGTCCAAATATGTAATTCTGAAAATCTAAAAATATTAAAAGTTAAATGTTTAGTAAGAATAAAAGATTATCAGATAAGATGCCTAGGTTTAGTAGACACTGGATGCAGCAATTGTATTATAAACGAAGACATAATTCCACGAAGATATATTGTCAAAGCCACTAAACCTGTTAGTGCTCAACAAATGGATGGTGGGCTACATTTATATGACAGCCTATTAATCCCAGGAAGTAAAATCAGTTTTGAGACTAATTGTGGACAAAGTATTGAATACTCTCTTCCTGCTGAAAGTACTTGGGTAAGACCACTAAAGCTTAAGATAGACCTTGTTTTAGGTTTAAGTTTCTTATTGAAAGACAATGGAAGTATACTAATAAGCAAAGATTATTTACAACTACAAAAACATACCTTATTCACTCCAGTCTTTCTAAATGACGAGCCTACTATGACAAAATTGATAGAAGAACCCAAAATAGAAGAATGTAAGTGTAAAAGAGAAAGAGAATGCCAACTAGAAGAACAAGAAATAAAATTTGAAGAAGAAGAAATCGAATATAATAACTATGAAATAAGTTCAGAATTTTTGCATCTTGAAAAATTTTATTATACATTAGTAAGTGAGCAAGATATTGAACAATTAATGCATAAGTTAGAAAAATTAGAAATAATAGGAGAAAATATATTAAAATACTGGGAAAAAGATAAAATACTTTGTAAACTAGATATAATAAATCCTAATTATAAGATTAGAACAGCAAAAATTAATGCTACTAATCAAGATGAAAAAGATTTTAGAGAACATATTAATGAATTATTAAAATTAGGAATAATAAGAAAATCTGAGAGTCCTCATAGATCTGCTGCATTTATTGTCAGAAATCATAGTGAAATAGTACGAGGAAAAAGTAGAATGGTAATAAATTACAAAAGACTTAATGACAACACTAGAGACGACGGGTATACCATACCAGATAAAACACAGTTAATTAATAAAATACAAAACTGTAAAATATTTAGTAAGTTTGATCTAAAATCCGGATTTTGGCAGATAAAAATGCATCCAGAAAGTGTTGAATGGACTGCCTTTACTTGTCCAGAGGGACATTTTGAATGGCTTGTAATGCCTTTTGGTTTAAAAACTGCACCTCCTATTTTTCAAAGAAAGATGGACGATATTTTTTTAAAGCACAAAAATTTTGTAATTGCATATATAGATGATATATTAGTTTTCAGTAAAAATAGACAAGAGCATAGAGGACATCTACAAATTATCATTTCAGAATTTATAAATCATGGATTGATAATTAGTAAAAAGAAAATTCACCTATTCAAACCTCAGATAGAATTTTTGGGAGTTATTATTGGAGAAGGAAAAATTAGGCTTCAACCCCATATAGCTCAAAAGGCTCTTGAATTTCCAGACAAGTTAGAAAATCTGAAAGAAATACAACAGTTTCTAGGCTTAGTAAATTACGCTAGATCATTTATAAAAGACTTAGGAAAAATCGCTGGCCCTTTATATGCTAAAACCTCTCAAACAGGACAAAAACATTTTAATCATGAAGATGTTAAGATAGTAAAGGAAATAAAAGAACTTATCAAAAAGTTACCTGAGCTACAACTACCTCTTGATACTGATTACTTAATTATAGAAACTGATGGAAGTAATCTTGGTTGGGGAGCTGTTCTTCTGGCCAAGCCAAATAAATATTCAGAGAAAAATACAGAAAAAATATGCAGATATGCCAGTGGAAGATATAAAGAAAAGGGAAATGTTAGTAGCATAGATGCTGAACTTTTAGCAATCTCTTATGCTTTGGACAGTTTTGAGTTATTTATAATATCAAAGAAAGAAATAACTATTAGAACAGATTGTGAAGCAATAGTTGCCTTTCATAACAAGATGAACTTAGACAGTAAAAGATCAACAAGAAGACGTTGGCTTAATTTCATAGATCGGTGTCTTTATACTGGTTTGCAGATCTCCTTTGAACATATTAAAGGAATTAATAATATCGCAGTAGATATCCTTAGTCGTCTTATTTATCAGAATTCTTGTGAAAACGAAGTCGGCATAGAAAGCAGCATCAAACCAAGAACACCAAAAATCCAAAAAATTTAAATGACTTCTAATCTAATCTATTACAAATATGCTTTATCTAATAGAAAATCTTTCTTGTTACAGATGGACAAGCCTCCTGATCAAAGATTACTTCAGCACTTTGGTAATAGTCAGACTAATTCTAGTCAGAACTAGGTAGCACAGACTTCTTACTTTCAAGAGAGACTTAGATTTGGTAGCATAGAACTACTTGTTTTTCCAAATAGTAATATCTCTTTTAGAACTCAGACACATATATCTCTTACAAAGGAGCAAAAATGTTTGGTAGACAACTTGTGGATTTCTTTTCATAAAAAAGACCAAAGATATTTTCTAGCAAGCATGAATGCTTTGTCTGAATTATTTAGCCAGAATAAAACCAACTTTAAATTCTATGTAGTATTTAGAGGAAAGGTTCCAGGAGTATACCATACCTGGATAGAAGTAGTTGAAAATATTAAAGATTTTACTAGTCCACTTTATAAAGGTTTTTATTATTTATCAGAAGCATTAGACTTAGCAAGACAACATCTTGGAACAAATTATTTTGTTTCTCCATCTCTGAGAAGTATACAAGATAAACCTCTAGAGTTTTCTATAATACATGATACTAATGAAAAGATTTTGTTTTGTGATCATTGCGAGGTACTCTCTAAATCTGTGAAAAGGCTAAATGAAAATATACAGGTTCTAGTCAGAGAAAAGCAGCAGCTGATCCAAAAATTAGCAGATTTAGAAAGAAAAGATTTTCAAAATAAATTTCCACCAAAGCAGACCTATCCTTTGGTCTTTAATCAAAAGGATGAGATGGATTTACATTCTCCTCTGAATGTAGTATGTGATACTGTTGGGTCTAATTTTCCAGCAGCTAGTCCGGTTCAAACGGCAACCGGTAAAGACATATCAAGTCCGTTGATGGCTGTGGTTTTGCCTAAAAGCCAAATCTTGGATCCTGCTGGATCCACAATCCCAGCAGCTAGTCCGGTTCAAACGGCAACCGGTAAAGACATATCAAGTCCGTTGATGGCTGTGGTTTTGCCTAAAAGCCAAGTTTTGGATTCTGCTGGATCCACAATCCCAGCAGCTAGTCCGGTTCAAACGGTAGCCGGTAAAGACATATCAAATCCGTTGATGGCTGCGGCTTTGCCCAAAAGCCGAGACAAGCAGGTTATGATTAATGAAGACAATAATCAGGAAATTAGACAGAGATTCTTGGAATATAAAGAATCCCATGAAAAGGATATTGACAGGCTCCAGAAGATTTTAGACAAAGTCCAAGGCAGACATAAATCAGACGATAAAGCTCCTGCTAAAGTAAAAATTGCTAGAAGAAAAAAGGTAAAGTCGAAGAATACTATGGAAGAAGTATCCAGAGCGATAGAAAGCGGAATGAAAGAATTTTTTATGGAAGAAGATAAAAAGAAAGCCAGGCCAAATCTCCCAGTAAAAGATATCAATGTTTCCAGAGAAGACTCTAGCCCCAGTGCTGAAATGACCCCTGATGGTGATATGTCACCCATGTCTTTTGACAGCATAGCAGAACACAACCTAGACACTATTTGTTGACTACTTTAATCACATCTTCGTTACTGTTCTCCGGATCCAAAGAATCTTTCTTGAATAGTTTTTCTTAACTCACTCCTTTGTCTTCTTTAGTGACTCATCCCTTTCCTCCTTTGTCTTCTTTAGTGACTCACCACTTTCTTCTTTATGAAGCTTTATCACTCATCTTCCTTTCTGTCTCCTCTTTAATTTATGTCCATCCACCTGTTGTTTATTAAGAATTACTATTTTACCCTCACATGATTGATTTGCGATGGGTATTTGTGGTCTTTCTGTCGCCCAAAATCCCTATATATGAGGGTCCTTTTGTTTGCGTAAGGTATGACTGGAGAGACACCTCTACGAACCTCCAAAAAACTCTTCAAGTTCAAGTTCTCCTCTTTCTAGTGTGGTGCCTAAAAAATCTGCCTACCAGGTTAATGTTCGGTAAGTTTGTATATTTTGCCTTGTAATTAAAAGGGTTTCCCGAAAGGGAAATCCCTTAGTTATGTATTACCAGCTTTTCCCCACTATGTAAATTAAAGTTTGTATGAATCTACTCTTAGTTTGTATGAATCTACTCTTAGTTTGTATGAATCCTTTATTGTTATAAAGTTTGTAAAAATCTTCTTATTGTTATCCATCTTCATTTTGTTGCATGATATAACAGCATAGTTTGGTATTTATTTAACTTACGAGTGACTCTGAAGGAATTTCGACCTATTAGGTGGTCTTGTTTGTCCATGAGAGGAAAGTAAGTCTCATCTGAAAAGAAGAGAGTACTAGGCTAAATTTATCATGTCTTCAATGGCTGGATAAAAAAAAAACAGCCATGATAAATTTATCCATTGAAGACATGATAAATTTAGCCATTGAAGACATGCTAAATTTATCATGTCTTCAATGAATCCTTTTTTTTTTTTTTTTTTATCCAGCCATTGAAGACATGATAAATTTAGCCTAGTACTCTCTTCTTTTCAGATGAGACTTACTTTCCTCTCATGGACAAACAAGACCACCTAATAGGTCGAAATTCCTTCAGAGTCACTCGTAAGTTAAATAAATACCAAACTATGCTGTTATATCATGCAACAAAATGAAGATGGATAACAATAAGAAGATTTTTACAAACTTTATAACAATAAAGGATTCATACAAACTAAGAGTAGATTCATACAAACTAAGAGTAGATTCATACAAACTTTAATTTACATAGTGGGGAAAAGCTGGTAATACATAACTAAGGGATTTCCCTTTCGGTAAACCCTTTTAATTACAAGGCAAAATATACAAACTTACCGAACATTAACCTGGTAGGCAGATTTTTTAGGCACCACACTAGAAAGAGGAGAACTTGAACTTGAAGAGTTTTTTGGAGGTTCGTAGAGGTGTCTCTCCAGTCATACCTTACGCAAACAAAAGGACCCTCATATATAGGGATTTTGGGCGACAGAAAGACCACAAATACCCATCGCAAATCAATCATGTGAGGGTAAAATAGTAATTCTTAATAAACAACAGGTGGATGGACATAAATTAAAGAGGAGACAGAAAGGAAGATGAGTGATAAAGCTTCATAAAGAAGAAAGTGGTGAGTCACTAAAGAAGACAAAGGAGGAAAGGGATGAGTCACTAAAGAAGACAAAGGAGTGAGTTAAGAAAAACTATTCAAGAAAGATTCTTTGGATCCGGAGAACAGTAACGAAGATGTGATTAAAGTAGTCAACAAATAGTGTCTAGGTTGTGTTCTGCTATGCTGTCAAAAGACATGGGTGACATATCACCATCAGGGGTCATTTCAGCACTGGGGCTAGAGTCTTCTCTGGAAACATTGATATCTTTTACTGGGAGATTTGGCCTGGCTTTCTTTTTATCTTCTTCCATAAAAAATTCTTTCATTCCGCTTTCTATCGCTCTGGATACTTCTTCCATAGTATTCTTCGACTTTACCTTTTTTCTTCTAGCAATTTTTACTTTAGCAGGAGCTTTATCGTCTGATTTATGTCTGCCTTGGACTTTGTCTAAAATCTTCTGGAGCCTGTCAATATCCTTTTCATGGGATTCTTTATATTCCAAGAATCTCTCTCTAATTTCCTGATTATTGTCTTCATTAATCATAACCTGCTTGTCTCGGCTTTTGGGCAAAGCCGCAGCCATCAACGGATTTGATATGTCTTTACCGGCTACCGTTTGAACCGGACTAGCTGCTGGGATTGTGGATCCAGCAGAATCCAAAACTTGGCTTTTAGGCAAAACCACAGCCATCAACGGACTTAATATGTCTTTACCGGTTGCCGTTTGAACCGGACTAGCTGCTGGGATTGTGGATCCAGCAGGATCCAAGATTTGGCTTTTAGGCAAAACCACAGCCATCAACGGACTTGATATGTCTTTACCGGTTGCCGTTTGAACCGGACTAGCTGCTGGAAAATTAGACCCAACAGTATCACATACTACATTCAGAGGAGAATGTAAATCCATCTCATCCTTTTGATTAAAGACCAAAGGATAGGTCTGCTTTGGTGGAAATTTATTTTGAAAATCTTTTCTTTCTAAATCTGCTAATTTTTGGATCAGCTGCTGCTTTTCTCTGACTAGAACCTGTATATTTTCATTTAGCCTTTTCACAGATTTAGAGAGTACCTCGCAATGATCACAAAACAAAATCTTTTCATTAGTATCATGTATTATAGAAAACTCTAGAGGTTTATCTTGTATACTTCTCAGAGATGGAGAAACAAAATAATTTGTTCCAAGATGTTGTCTTGCTAAGTCTAATGCTTCTGATAAATAATAAAAACCTTTATAAAGTGGACTAGTAAAATCTTTAATATTTTCAACTACTTCTATCCAGGTATGGTATACTCCTGGAACCTTTCCTCTAAATACTACATAGAATTTAAAGTTGGTTTTAGTCTGGCTAAATAATTCAGACAAAGCATTCATGCTTGCTAGAAAATATCTTTGGTCTTTTTTATGAAAAGAAATCCACAAGTTGTCTACCAAACATTTTTGCTCCTTTGTAAGAGATATATGTGTCTGAGTTCTAAAAGAGATATTACTATTTGGAAAAACAAGTAGTTCTATGCTACCAAATCTAAGTCTCTCTTGAAAGTAAGAAGTCTGTGCTACCTGGTTCTGACTAGAATTAGTCTGACTATTACCAAAGTGCTGAAGTAATCTTTGATCAGGAGGCTTGTCCATCTGTAACAAGAAAGATTTTCTATTAGATAAAGCATATTTGTAATAGATTAGATTAGAAGTCATTTAAATTTTTTGGATTTTTGGTGTTCTTGGTTTGATGCTGCTTTCTATGCCGACTTCGTTTTCACAAGAATTCTGATAAATAAGACGACTAAGGATATCTGCTGCGATATTATTAATTCCTTTAATATGTTCAAAGGAGATCTGCAAACCAGTATAAAGACACCGATCTATGAAATTAAGCCAACGTCTTCTTGTTGATCTTTTACTGTCTAAGTTCATCTTGTTATGAAAGGCAACTATTGCTTCACAATCTGTTCTAATAGTTATTTCTTTCTTTGATATTATAAATAACTCAAAACTGTCCAAAGCATAAGAGATTGCTAAAAGTTCAGCATCTATGCTACTAACATTTCCCTTTTCTTTATATCTTCTACTGGCATATCTGCATATTTTTCCTGTATTTTTCTCTGAATATTTATTTGGCTTGGCCAGAAGAACAGCTCCCCAACCAAGATTACTTCCATCAGTTTCTATAATTAAGTAATCAGTATCAAGAGGTAGTTGTAGCTCAGGTAACTTTTTGATAAGTTCTTTTATTTCCTTTACTATCTTAACATCTTCATGATTAAAATGTTTTTGTCCTGTTTGAGAGGTTTTAGCATATAAAGGGCCAGCGATTTTTCCTAAGTCTTTTATAAATGATCTAGCGTAATTTACTAAGCCTAGAAACTGTTGTATTTCTTTCAGATTTTCTAACTTGTCTGGAAATTCAAGAGCCTTTTGAGCTATATGGGGTTGAAGCCTAATTTTTCCTTCTCCAATAATAACTCCCAAAAATTCTATCTGAGGTTTGAATAGGTGAATTTTCTTTTTACTAATTATCAATCCATGATTTATAAATTCTGAAATGATAATTTGTAGATGTCCTCTATGCTCTTGTCTATTTTTACTGAAAACTAATATATCATCTATATATGCAATTACAAAATTTTTGTGCTTTAAAAAAATATCGTCCATCTTTCTTTGAAAAATAGGAGGTGCAGTTTTTAAACCAAAAGGCATTACAAGCCATTCAAAATGTCCCTCTGGACAAGTAAAGGCAGTCCATTCAACACTTTCTGGATGCATTTTTATCTGCCAAAATCCGGATTTTAGATCAAACTTACTAAATATTTTACAGTTTTGTATTTTATTAATTAACTGTGTTTTATCTGGTATGGTATACCCGTCGTCTCTAGTGTTGTCATTAAGTCTTTTGTAATTTATTACCATTCTACTTTTTCCTCGTACTATTTCACTATGATTTCTGACAATAAATGCAGCAGATCTATGAGGACTCTCAGATTTTCTTATTATTCCTAATTTTAATAATTCATTAATATGTTCTCTAAAATCTTTTTCATCTTGATTAGTAGCATTAATTTTTGCTGTTCTAATCTTATAATTAGGATTTATTATATCTAGTTTACAAAGTATTTTATCTTTTTCCCAGTATTTTAATATATTTTCTCCTATTATTTCTAATTTTTCTAACTTATGCATTAATTGTTCAATATCTTGCTCACTTACTAATGTATAATAAAATTTTTCAAGATGCAAAAATTCTGAACTTATTTCATAGTTATTATATTCGATTTCTTCTTCTTCAAATTTTATTTCTTGTTCTTCTAGTTGGCATTCTCTTTCTCTTTTACACTTACATTCTTCTATTTTGGGTTCTTCTATCAATTTTGTCATAGTAGGCTCGTCATTTAGAAAGACTGGAGTGAATAAGGTATGTTTTTGTAGTTGTAAATAATCTTTGCTTATTAGTATACTTCCATTGTCTTTCAATAAGAAACTTAAACCTAAAACAAGGTCTATCTTAAGCTTTAGTGGTCTTACCCAAGTACTTTCAGCAGGAAGAGAGTATTCAATACTTTGTCCACAATTAGTCTCAAAACTGATTTTACTTCCTGGGATTAATAGGCTGTCATATAAATGTAGCCCACCATCCATTTGTTGAGCACTAACAGGTTTAGTGGCTTTGACAATATATCTTTGTGGAATTATGTCTTCGTTTATAATACAATTGCTGCATCCAGTGTCTACTAAACCTAGGCATCTTATCTGATAATCTTTTATTCTTACTAAACATTTAACTTTTAATATTTTTAGATTTTCAGAATTACATATTTGGACACAGTTTTGAGTTTGTGCAATCTGTATTTGTTTTTCTTTACTATTTATCTTTTGCTGTTCTATATTTTCTATTTTGTTATTTACTAGTCTTAATTCATCTTCTAGGTTTTCAACTCGCTTTTTTAATATTTTAAATTCTTCTGTTCCATATTCTTGAAAACTTTTAAGAGATTTTTCTATGGTCTGGGTTTTCTCTATACATTTAATACACCCTTCTATGTAGCATTTTTTACATTTAGCCCTTCTATCTTTACTAGGATACCATTTACACTGGTAGCAAGATATACTATCAGTTCCAATATTTACTTCCCATTCATGTATACAGTCTTCTGAGCTACTAGAGGCAATTTCAACTAAATCAAATTCTTCTAAATCTTCAAACCATTCTTCTGTATTATGTCCAAAGCTATTTATAAATTCCTCGTCCTTTATATCATTATCATTTTGTTCTCTTAATGTTTGGTCTTCTAAAGATATAATAGAATAAATGGATTCTGTATCAGAAACAGTTTCATCTATATTGATTAAGTCTTCATTAGTGCATTCAACTAATGTACTATTTCTGTCATGTTTATTTATTCTTTTAGGGCAAGTTCTACTCAAATGTTCTTGGCTTCCACAAGTAAAGCATTCAAGTTTATTTTTATATAGTCTATTAGGCTTAAACTTTCTGACATGTTTATTTGGGTCTAAATAAGGTTTCTTTCTGTTAGATTTTCTAAGGTAATATTTCTTTTTTGAGTAATATCCTTTATTATTATTTTTATTCTTATAATCTTTATTTTTTCTGTCATTAGCTCCATAAGTTTGGGCAATATATATTTCTCTACAAAATCCATAATCAGAATGTTTTAATTGTTTTTGTATTTGTATTTCTGTGCATTTTTCTTTTAATATTTTTATGATATGTTGTATTCTTTGTCCAATAGTCCAAGGATGTTGAGGCTTTTCCTTTATACCTGGTTCTTCTTTCCATTTTTCAGCTATTTCTATTCCTAGAGCTCCTGGAAGTTTTCTAAATAATTTATCTCCTAGGTCTTGATTGAAGGCATTTCCAGATATGCAAGTATAGTAGAAATAATCATTCAAAAATTGTTTGATGTACTTCCATTTGTATATACTTAACTGTTCTAGTTGTCTTATTGCATCTTTTTGTACACCAATATGTCCTGAATTTGGATCCTCTCCCGTAGCAAGGCTATGGATTTTATTTACAAAATTATATGGGTTTGCTCCTAAAGCTATTAGTTGATTATATTCTGTTACCTGTGTACTTTTAAAAGCTTCCCACATTGCTCTTATACTTTCTCCTAAATAGGTTTCTAAATATCTAAACATTTCTTCTGGTTCCATATTATATGATGATCTATAGTATTCTCCTACTAAAGTATATTTCCATACATCAATTACATTAGACCAACTTTGGGGGTCATGAGCTGGTAGATTAAGAATCTGTGGTTCTCCTTTAGCCTGAAATTTTACTGGTTGTTCTAACGGTTGTCTTTTACCTTTATTTATAAATTTGTAACCATATTTATATTTATCTTTGTAGTCTGTGTAAGGTATTCTAGGTACATTTTCTCCACTATAGTGGATGGGTGCTAAAGGAACAGTTTTATGGAAAGGAGAAGCAGATGTTGCAGTGCTAGTTTCTTCATCTGCCAGATCCTTTAGATAAGATATCTCTGAAACATTTGTTTCTATATCAATAGTATCTGTTTCTTGTGTAATTTTTCCTATTCTAATGTTTTTATCTTCATCATAGTATAAAATTTGGTCTTCTGTTATGGTCTTATTCCTGTAATGGATTTCTTCTAATTCTAAAAGTTCTTGTTTTGTCAAGCTATTTAATCCTAATTCTTTTGGATATAATATCTTGTCTTCTTTTAGTAGTTCATATTCTATTTCTACATAATTGCATCCTATTTCTGCTTCTGTCTCATTATTTTCTTGGTTTGTTTGAGTAACGTAATCTGTAAATCTTAAATTTACATGGCCACGATGATCCTTATAAACTAAAGATTCTTTTGGAGTTAGAGTTTTGACTGGTTCTATAAATTTGTCTAGACTCCATTCTAATCCTGCTAATCTTTCTGGTTCATAGTCTAGTGGTTTAATCATTTTAATGCCTTTACTACTCATTATCTGGACTACATCATCAGTGTGTACTCTATATTTTATTTTTGAGTTTATGGTACATCTTCCTAAAAAGCCAAGATATATCATAAGATTTTCACCAGTATGTACTTCTTCATAACCTTTTGTTTGTATTCCTACGTAAATATTTTTTATAAAATCTTTTATTGTTATTAGAAAATCTGGACTGCAATAAAAGATTCCTGAGTTACTATTCATATCTACTTCTATGCTTGCTATCATTCCTTTGGTTATATCATTCCATCTTTTATCATATATAGTGACCAAAGTCTTACATCCTAAATTTTTTCTCATTAAACCTTTTATACCTATGACTATAAGCCCTAAGTGAACTAGTTTATAAGCAGAATTTTTTAATTCATTAATACCTTCTTTACTTAATAAAGGTAAGTTGATACTTTGATTTCCTAAACAACTTATAGCCTGTTCTCTTGTATGTTTAAAAAATTCAGTTCTACCTTCAAATCTTTTTACTTGATATAAAATTCTAGGATTTAAAATGTTTAATCCTTCCTTTTGAAACCTATCATAATCTTGTTCTGGATCAATTAATTCTTCTAACTGTAAATCATAAGAATGTCTATTCTTTCTTAATACTATATCTAGTATTTGTCTATTTCTACTAGTCGAACCTGAGTTACTCATTAAGGTTTTTGATTTGGAAATTTAAAAGAAATAGGTTTTCTTGTTATTATTTCTTTTCCAGTAGGTTTTATTGTTAAAGTATTTACCTTATTAGTTATGTTTGTAAGTTCTTCTTCTATGTTAATGGTTTTTTGTGTTTTGTCTAAGGTATTTTTTAAATCTATTACTTCTTTCTGACTAGGTAAATTTTCAAGTCTCAAAATTCTTTCTATTTTATCTTGGTTCTGTACTTTAATGTAATCTAACTTTTTATCTATATCTTTTAATAATTGTTCTATACTTATAACAACTTTCTTAATAGAATGTACTTCTGCCTCTAAATTATGAATCTTATGAAGGTCCGTTGGATCTGTTTTATAGGCTCTGATACCAAAATAGGGGGGGTAGATAAATTAGATATTTTTTCTAGATATTACCTTTTTCTTTTCTTAGATGTTACTAATATATTAAAATTCTCAGATGTTTCTTCCTTTTGTAGTAGAATGATTACCAAAATAGGGGGGGTAGATAAATTAGATATTTTTTCTAGATATTACCTTTTTCTTTTCTTAGATGTTACTAATATATTAAAATTCTCAGATGTTTCTTCCTTTTGTAGTAGAATGATTAAATCTTCTAAGTTTTTAATGTAATCAATGATTGAACCAAACCAGATAGGCAGACACAATGAGGCCAAAAATATAATTCTTTCAACTGGTGAAATTCTCTTGAATTTGTGTATCCTACTCAGTACTCTCCCTTAGTAGTTTTATGTATTAACGTTTCTTCCCCAAAATACTTTTTTTTTTTTTTTTTTTTTTTTTTTTATCCAGCCATTGAAGACATGATAAATTTAGCCTAGTACTCTCTTCTTTTCAGATGAGACTTACTTTCCTCTCATGGACAAACAAGACCACCTAATAGGTCGAAATTCCTTCAGAGTCACTCGTAAGTTAAATAAATACCAAACTATGCTGTTATATCATGCAACAAATGAAGATGGATAACAATAAGAAGATTTTTACAAACTTTATTACACTAAAGGATTCATACAAACTAAGAGTAGATTCATACAAACTAAGAGTAGATTCATACAAACTTTAATTTACATAGTGGGAAAAAGCTGGTAATACATAACTAAGGGATTTCCCTTTCGGGAAACCCTTTTAATTACAAGGCAAAATATACAAACTTACCGAACATTAACCTGGTAGGCAGATTTTTTAGGCACCACACTAGAAAGAGGAGAACTTGAACTTGAAGAGTTTTTTGGAGGTTCGTAGAGGTGTCTCTCCAGTCATACCTTACGCAAACAAAAGGACCCTCATATATAGGGATTTTGGGCGACAGAAAGACCACAAATACCCATCGTAAATCAATCATGTGAGGGTAAAATAGTAATTCTTAATAAACAACAGGTGGATGGACATAAATTAAAGAGGAGACAGAAAGGAAGATGAGTGATAAAGCTTCATAAAGAAGAAAGTGGTGAGTCACTAAAGAAGACAAAGGAGGAAAGGGATGAGTCACTAAAGAAGACAAAGGAGTGAGTTAAGAAAAACTATTCAAGAAAGATTCTTTGGATCCGGAGAACAGTAACGAAGATGTGATTAAAGTAGTCAACAAATAGTGTCTAGGTTGTGTTCTGCTATGCTGTCAAAAGACATGGGTGACATATCACCATCAGGGGTCATTTCAGCACTGGGGCTAGAGTCTTCTCTGGAAACATTGATATCTTTTACTGGGAGATTTGGCCTGGCTTTCTTTTTATCTTCTTCCATAAAAAATTCTTTCATTCCGCTTTCTATCGCTCTGGATACTTCTTCCATAGTATTCTTCGACTTTACCTTTTTTCTTCTAGCAATTTTTACTTTAGCAGGAGCTTTATCGTCTGATTTATGTCTGCCTTGGACTTTGTCTAAAATCTTCTGGAGCCTGTCAATATCCTTTTCATGGGATTCTTTATATTCCAAGAATCTCTGTCTAATTTCCTGATTATTGTCTTCATTAATCATAACCTGCTTGTCTCGGCTTTTGGGCAAAGCCGCAGCCATCAACGGATTTGATATGTCTTTACCGGCTACCGTTTGAACCGGACTAGCTGCTGGGATTGTGGATCCAGCAGAATCCAAAACTTGGCTTTTAGGCAAAACCACAGCCATCAACGGACTTGATATGTCTTTACCGGTTGCCGTTTGAACCGGACTAGCTGCTGGGATTGTGGATCCAGCAGGATCCAAGATTTGGCTTTTAGGCAAAACCACAGCCATCAACGGACTTGATATGTCTTTACCGGTTGCCGTTTGAACCGGACTAGCTGCTGGAAAATTAGACCCAACAGTATCACATACTACATTCAGAGGAGAATGTAAATCCATCTCATCCTTTTGATTAAAGACCAAAGGATAGGTCTGCTTTGGTGGAAATTTATTTTGAAAATCTTTTCTTTCTAAATCTGCTAATTTTTGGATCAGCTGCTGCTTTTCTCTGACTAGAACCTGTATATTTTCATTTAGCCTTTTCACAGATTTAGAGAGTACCTCGCAATGATCACAAAACAAAATCTTTTCATTAGTATCATGTATTATAGAAAACTCTAGAGGTTTATCTTGTATACTTCTCAGAGATGGAGAAACAAAATAATTTGTTCCAAGATGTTGTCTTGCTAAGTCTAATGCTTCTGATAAATAATAAAAACCTTTATAAAGTGGACTAGTAAAATCTTTAATATTTTCAACTACTTCTATCCAGGTATGGTATACTCCTGGAACCTTTCCTCTAAATACTACATAGAATTTAAAGTTGGTTTTAGTCTGGCTAAATAATTCAGACAAAGCATTCATGCTTGCTAGAAAATATCTTTGGTCTTTTTTATGAAAAGAAATCCACAAGTTGTCTACCAAACATTTTTGCTCCTTTGTAAGAGATATATGTGTCTGAGTTCTAAAAGAGATATTACTATTTGGAAAAACAAGTAGTTCTATGCTACCAAATCTAAGTCTCTCTTGAAAGTAAGAAGTCTGTGCTACCTGGTTCTGACTAGAATTAGTCTGACTATTACCAAAGTGCTGAAGTAATCTTTGATCAGGAGGCTTGTCCATCTGTAACAAGAAAGATTTTCTATTAGATAAAGCATATTTGTAATAGATTAGATTAGAAGTCATTTAAATTTTTTGGATTTTTGGTGTTCTTGGTTTGATGCTGCTTTCTATGCCGACTTCGTTTTCACAAGAATTCTGATAAATAAGACGACTAAGGATATCTGCTGCGATATTATTAATTCCTTTAATATGTTCAAAGGAGATCTGCAAACCAGTATAAAGACACCGATCTATGAAATTAAGCCAACGTCTTCTTGTTGATCTTTTACTGTCTAAGTTCATCTTGTTATGAAAGGCAACTATTGCTTCACAATCTGTTCTAATAGTTATTTCTTTCTTTGATATTATAAATAACTCAAAACTGTCCAAAGCATAAGAGATTGCTAAAAGTTCAGCATCTATGCTACTAACATTTCCCTTTTCTTTATATCTTCCACTGGCATATCTGCATATTTTTTCTGTATTTTTCTCTGAATATTTATTTGGCTTGGCCAGAAGAACAGCTCCCCAACCAAGATTACTTCCATCAGTTTCTATAATTAAGTAATCAGTATCAAGAGGTAGTTGTAGCTCAGGTAACTTTTTGATAAGTTCTTTTATTTCCTTTACTATCTTAACATCTTCATGATTAAAATGTTTTTGTCCTGTTTGAGAGGTTTTAGCATATAAAGGGCCAGCGATTTTTCCTAAGTCTTTTATAAATGATCTAGCGTAATTTACTAAGCTTAGAAACTGTTGTATTTCTTTCAGATTTTCTAACTTGTCTGGAAATTCAAGAGCCTTTTGAGCTATATGGGGTTGAAGCCTAATTTTTCCTTCTCCAATAATAACTCCCAAAAATTCTATCTGAGGTTTGAATAGGTGAATTTTCTTTTTACTAATTATCAATCCATGATTTATAAATTCTGAAATGATAATTTGTAGATGTCCTCTATGCTCTTGTCTATTTTTACTGAAAACTAATATATCATCTATATATGCAATTACAAAATTTTTGTGCTTTAAAAAAATATCGTCCATCTTTCTTTGAAAAATAGGAGGTGCAGTTTTTAAACCAAAAGGCATTACAAGCCATTCAAAATGTCCCTCTGGACAAGTAAAGGCAGTCCATTCAACACTTTCTGGATGCATTTTTATCTGCCAAATCCGGATTTTAGATCAAACTTACTAAATATTTTACAGTTTTGTATTTTATTAATTAACTGTGTTTTATCTGGTATGGTATACCCGTCGTCTCTAGTGTTGTCATTAAGTCTTTTGTAATTTATTACCATTCTACTTTTTCCTCGTACTATTCACTATGATTTCTGACAATAAATGCAGCAGATCTATGAGGACTCTCAGATTTTCTTATTATTCCTAATTTTAATAATTCATTAATATGTTCTCTAAAATCTTTTTCATCTTGATTAGTAGCATTAATTTTTGCTGTTCTAATCTTATAATTAGGATTTATTATATCTAGTTTACAAAGTATTTTATCTTTTTCCCAGTATTTTAATATATTTTCTCCTATTATTTCTAATTTTTCTAACTTATGCATTAATTGTTCAATATCTTGCTCACTTACTAATGTATAATAAAATTTTTCAAGATGCAAAAATTCTGAACTTATTTCATAGTTATTATATTCGATTTCTTCTTCTTCAAATTTTATTTCTTGTTCTTCTAGTTGGCATTCTCTTTCTCTTTTACACTTACATTCTTCTATTTTGGGTTCTTCTATCAATTTTGTCATAGTAGGCTCGTCATTTAGAAAGACTGGAGTGAATAAGGTATGTTTTTGTAGTTGTAAATAATCTTTGCTTATTAGTATACTTCCATTGTCTTTCAATAAGAAACTTAAACCTAAAACAAGGTCTATCTTAAGCTTTAGTGGTCTTACCCAAGTACTTTCAGCAGGAAGAGAGTATTCAATACTTTGTCCACAATTAGTCTCAAAACTGATTTTACTTCCTGGGATTAATAGGCTGTCATATAAATGTAGCCCACCATCCATTTGTTGAGCACTAACAGGTTTAGTGGCTTTGACAATATATCTTTGTGGAATTATGTCTTCGTTTATAATACAATTGCTGCATCCAGTGTCTACTAAACCTAGGCATCTTATCTGATAATCTTTTATTCTTACTAAACATTTAACTTTTAATATTTTTAGATTTTCAGAATTACATATTTGGACACAGTTTTGAGTTTGTGCAATCTGTATTTGTTTTTCTTTACTATTTATCTTTTGCTGTTCTATATTTTCTATTTTGTTATTTACTAGTCTTAATTCATCTTCTAGGTTTTCAACTCGCTTTTTTAATATTTTAAATTCTTCTGTTCCATATTCTTGAAAACTTTTAAGAGATTTTTCTATGGTCTGGGTTTTCTCTATACATTTAATACACCCTTCTATGTAGCATTTTTTACATTTAGCCCTTCTATCTTTACTAGGATACCATTTACACTGGTAGCAAGATATACTATCAGTTCCAATATTTACTTCCCATTCATGTATACAGTCTTCTGAGCTACTAGAGGCAATTTCAACTAAATCAAATTCTTCTAAATCTTCAAACCATTCTTCTGTATTATGTCCAAAGCTATTTATAAATTCCTCGTCCTTTATATCATTATCATTTTGTTCTCTTAATGTTTGGTCTTCTAAAGATATAATAGAATAAATGGATTCTGTATCAGAAACAGTTTCATCTATATTGATTAAGTCTTCATTAGTGCATTCAACTAATGTACTATTTCTGTCATGTTTATTTATTCTTTTAGGGCAAGTTCTACTCAAATGTTCTTGGCTTCCACAAGTAAAGCATTCAAGTTTATTTTTATATAGTCTATTAGGCTTAAACTTTCTGACATGTTTATTTGGGTCTAAATAAGGTTTCTTTCTGTTAGATTTTCTAAGGTAATATTTCTTTTTTGAGTAATATCCTTTATTATTATTTTTATTCTTATAATCTTTATTTTTTCTGTCATTAGCTCCATAAGTTTGGGCAATATATATTTCTCTACAAAATCCATAATCAGAATGTTTTAATTGTTTTTGTATTTGTATTTCTGTGCATTTTTCTTTTAATATTTTTATGATATGTTGTATTCTTTGTCCAATAGCCCAAGGATGTTGAGGCTTTTCCTTTATACCTGGTTCTTCTTTCCATTTTTCAGCTATTTCTATTCCTAGAGCTCCTGGAAGTTTTCTAAATAATTTATCTCCTAGGTCTTGATTGAAGGCATTTCCAGATATGCAAGTATAGTAGAAATAATCATTCAAAAATTGTTTGATGTACTTCCATTTGTATATACTTAACTGTTCTAGTTGTCTTATTGCATCTTTTTGTACACCAATATGTCCTGAATTTGGATCCTCTCCCGTAGCAAGGCTATGGATTTTATTTACAAAATTATATGGGTTTGCTCCTAAAGCTATTAGTTGATTATATTCTGTTACCTGTGTACTTTTAAAAGCTTCCCACATTGCTCTTATACTTTCTCCTAAATAGGTTTCTAAATATCTAAACATTTCTTCTAGTTCCATATTATATGATGATCTATAGTATTCTCCTACTAAAGTATATTTCCATACATCAATTACATTAGACCAACTTTGGGGGTCATGAGCTGGTAGATTAAGAATCTGTGGTTCTCCTTTAGCCTGAAATTTTACTGGTTGTTCTAACGGTTGTCTTTTACCTTTATTTATAAATTTGTAACCATATTTATATTTATCTTTGTAGTCTGTGTAAGGTATTCTAGGTACATTTCCTCCACTATAGTGGATGGGTGCTAAAGGAACAGTTTTATGGAAAGGAGAAGCAGATGTTGCAGTGCTAGTTTCTTCATCTGCCAGATCCTTTAGATAAGATATCTCTGAAACATTTGTTTCTATATCAATAGTATCTGTTTCTTGTGTAATTTTTCCTATTCTAATGTTTTTATCTTCATCATAGTATAAAATTTGGTCTTCTGTTATGGTCTTATTCCTGTAATGGATTTCTTCTAATTCTAAAAGTTCTTGTTTTGTCAAGCTATTTAATCCTAATTCTTTTGGATATAATATCTTGTCTTCTTTTAGTAGTTCATATTCTATTTCTACATAATTGCATCCTATTTCTGCTTCTGTCTCATTATTTTCTTGGTTTGTTTGAGTAACGTAATCTGTAAATCTTAAATTTACATGGCCACGATGATCCTTATAAACTAAAGATTCTTTTAGAGTTAGAGTTTTGACTGGTTCTATAAATTTGTCTAGACTCCATTCTAATCCTGCTAATCTTTCTGGTTCATAGTCTAGTGGTTTAATCATTTTAATGCCTTTACTACTCATTATCTGGACTACATCATCAGTGTGTACTCTATATTTTATTTTTGAGTTTATGGTACATCTTCCTAAAAAGCCAAGATATATCATAAGATTTTCACCAGTATGTACTTCTTCATAACCTTTTGTTTGTATTCCTACGTAAATATTTTTTATAAAATCTTTTATTGTTATTAGAAAATCTGGACTGCAATAAAAGATTCCTGAGTTACTATTCATATCTACTTCTATGCTTGCTATCATTCCTTTGGTTATATCATTCCATCTTTTATCATATATAGTGACCAAAGTCTTACATCCTAAATTTTTTCTCATTAAACCTTTTATACCTATGACTATAAGCCCTAAGTGAACTAGTTTATAAGCAGAATTTTTTAATTCATTAATACCTTCTTTACTTAATAAAGGTAAGTTGATACTTTGATTTCCTAAACAACTTATAGCCTGTTCTCTTGTATGTTTAAAAAATTCAGTTCTACCTTCAAATCTTTTTACTTGATATAAAATTCTAGGATTTAAAATGTTTAATCCTTCCTTTTGAAACCTATCATAATCTTGTTCTGGATCAATTAATTCTTCTAACTGTAAATCATAAGAATGTCTATTCTTTCTTAATACTATATCTAGTATTTGTCTATTTCTACTAGTCGAACCTGAGTTACTCATTAAGGTTTTTGATTTGGAAATTTAAAAGAAATAGGTTTTCTTGTTATTATTTCTTTTCCAGTAGGTTTTATTGTTAAAGTATTTACCTTATTAGTTATGTTTGTAAGTTCTTCTTCTATGTTAATGGTTTTTTGTGTTTTGTCTAAGGTATTTTTTAAATCTATTACTTCTTTCTGACTAGGTAAATTTTCAAGTCTCAAAATTCTTTCTATTTTATCTTGGTTCTGTACTTTAATGTAATCTAACTTTTTATCTATATCTTTTAATAATTGTTCTATACTTATAACAACTTTCTTAATAGAATGTACTTCTGCCTCTAAATTATGAATCTTATGAAGGTCCGTTGGATCTGTTTTATAGGCTCTGATACCAAAATAGGGGGGGGGGGTAGATAAATTAGATATTTTTTCTAGATATTACCTTTTTCTTTTCTTAGATGTTACTAATATATTAAAATTCTCAGATGTTTCTTCCTTTTGTAGTAGAATGATTAAATCTTCTAAGTTTTTAATGTAATCAATGATTGAACCAAACCAGATAGGCAGACACAATGAGGCCAAAAATATAATTCTTTCAACTGGTGAAATTCTCTTGAATTTGTGTATCCTACTCAGTACTCTCCCTTAGTAGTTTTATGTATTAACGTTTCTTCCCCAAAATACTTTTTTTTTTTTTTTTTTTTTTTTTTTTTTTTTTTTTTATCCAGCCATTGAAGACATGATAAATTTAGCCTAGTACTCTCTTCTTTTCAGATGAGACTTACTTTCCTCTCATGGACAAACAAGACCACCTAATAGGTCGAAATTCCTTCAGAGTCACTCGTAAGTTAAATAAATACCAAACTATGCTGTTATATCATGCAACAAAATGAAGATGGATAACAATAAGAAGATTTTTACAAACTTTATAACAATAAAGGATTCATACAAACTAAGAGTAGATTCATACAAACTAAGAGTAGATTCATACAAACTTTAATTTACATAGTGGGGAAAAGCTGGTAATACATAACTAAGGGATTTCCCTTTCGGGAAACCCTTTTAATTACAAGGCAAAATATACAAACTTACCGAACATTAACCTGGTAGGCAGATTTTTTAGGCACCACACTAGAAAGAGGAGAACTTGAACTTGAAGAGTTTTTTGGAGGTTCGTAGAGGTGTCTCTCCAGTCATACCTTACGCAAACAAAAGGACCCTCATATATAGGGATTTTGGGCGACAGAAAGACCACAAATACCCATCGTAAATCAATCATGTGAGGGTAAAATAGTAATTCTTAATAAACAACAGGTGGATGGACATAAATTAAAGAGGAGACAGAAAGGAAGATGAGTGATAAAGCTTCATAAATAAGAAAGTGGTGAGTCACTAAAGAAGACAAAGGAGGAAAGGGATGAGTCACTAAAGAAGACAAAGGAGTGAGTTAAGAAAAACTATTCAAGAAAGATTCTTTGGATCCGGAGAACAGTAACGAAGATGTGATTAAAGTAGTCAACAAATAGTGTCTAGGTTGTGTTCTGCTATGCTGTCAAAAGACATGGGTGACATATCACCATCAGGGGTCATTTCAGCACTGGGGCTAGAGTCTTCTCTGGAAACATTGATATCTTTTACTGGGAGATTTGGCCTGGCTTTCTTTTTATCTTCTTCCATAAAAAATTCTTTCATTCCGCTTTCTATCGCTCTGGATACTTCTTCCATAGTATTCTTCGACTTTACCTTTTTTCTTCTAGCAATTTTTACTTTAGCAGGAGCTTTATCGTCTGATTTATGTCTGCCTTGGACTTTGTCTAAAATCTTCTGGAGCCTGTCAATATCCTTTCCATGGGATTCTTTATATTCCAAGAATCTCTGTCTAATTTCCTGATTATTGTCTTCATTAATCATAACCTGCTTGTCTCGGCTTTTGGGCAAAGCCGCAGCCATCAACGGATTTGATATGTCTTTACCGGCTACCGTTTGAACCGGACTAGCTGCTGGGATTGTGGATCCAGCAGAATCCAAAACTTGGCTTTTAGGCAAAACCACAGCCATCAACGGACTTGATATGTCTTTACCGGTTGCCGTTTGAACCGGACTAGCTGCTGGGATTGTGGATCCAGCAGGATCCAAGATTTGGCTTTTAGGCAAAACCACAGCCATCAACGGACTTGATATGTCTTTACCGGTTGCCGTTTGAACCGGACTAGCTGCTGGAAAATTAGACCCAACAGTATCACATACTACATTCAGAGGAGAATGTAAATCCATCTCATCCTTTTGATTAAAGACCAAAGGATAGGTCTGCTTTGGTGGAAATTTATTTTGAAAATCTTTTCTTTCTAAATCTGCTAATTTTTGGATCAGCTGCTGCTTTTCTCTGACTAGAACCTGTATATTTTCATTTAGCCTTTTCATAGATTTAGAGAGTACCTCGCAATGATCACAAAACAAAATCTTTTCATTAGTATCATGTATTATAGAAAACTCTAGAGGTTTATCTTGTATACTTCTCAGAGATGGAGAAACAAAATAATTTGTTCCAAGATGTTGTCTTGCTAAGTCTAATGCTTCTGATAAATAATAAAAACCTTTATAAAGTGGACTAGTAAAATCTTTAATATTTTCAACTACTTCTATCCAGGTATGGTATACTCCTGGAACCTTTCCTCTAAGTTTATGTATATTCTTTGTATGGGAAAAAACAGAAATAGTAACATCTGATAATTTTACAGTTAATGGTACCAAAATAGACCTATCCTTTGGTCTTTAATCAAAAGGATGAGATGGATTTACATTCTCCTCTGAATGTAGTATGTGATACTGTTGGGTCTAATTTTGATAAGTTTGTGATACTGTTGGGTCAGATTTGGTTGTTAAAACCCCATCGACAGTGTGCTTCCAAAGCAGTTCGTCAGTGGCACAGTTAGGTGATAACTGTATTTTCAATATTGCAGTAGCTTCCAAAGGAGGGAAAAGGATATGAATCAAATTCTGCTTCCATTGTAGAGTATCTTTATTGATCAAATCATTGACCATATGAACCCATCTATTACTGAAATTAAAGCCCTGTACTCGATAATTGGGTATAGAAGGAACCCAAGGATCATTCCATATGTTGATGTTGGAACCATCTCCCACCGACCATATCACATTATTGATGAGGAAAGCTCTACTATTGAGAATACTCGACCAGATGCATGAGGATCTAATCGAGGGGACAACCGACCAAAAGGAATTAGAGTGAAGATATTTATTGGTAAGAAGTGAAGCCCAGAGTGATTTGGGTTCAGTGAGATATCTCCAAGTGAGTTTGAGGATAAGAGATTGATTCGAAATGTAAGGGTCTCTTATACCAAGCCCACCTTGAAATTTTGGTGTCGTAAATTTCTTCCAACTGGTAAAATGAAGCTTCCTTTTGTCAACTGCGTTCCACCAAAAGTTCATCCGATGTTTTGCAAGAGTCTTGGCCACTTTCTTAGGGATATGATAGGATGAAAAGTAGTAAGTAGGTAAAGAAGCCAGTGTAGACTTGATTAAGACTGTTCTTCCAGCATGTGACATGCATTTCTTGTGCCAACATTGTAATCTGGATGAACTAGTGTTGAGAAGGGAAGAGAACGAATTGACTTTTTTTTTGGATTGAAGAAGGAAATGTCCAAGATATTTATCCTGACTTTGCATAGACTGAACACCCAGGAGATGTATATATAACTGGCGCATAATAGGGTCTGTTTTCTTGGATAAAAAAATAGAAGATTTTTTGAAATTTATTCGTTGTCCTGACCAACCTTCGAATGTTTTCAGGATAACTTTTAACTGGTGGATGTTATGAAGAGAAGATTTGCCAAAGATGAAGAGGTCATCAGCAAATACAAGGTGAGAGTATTCTGTGGAGGAAATGTGGAGTGTGACACTCTCATAAAGAGAGTTCCTAACCATAGAATTGATGAATTTAGTTAATATTTCCATGCAAAGTATGAATAAATAAGGAGAAAGGGGGCATCCCTGTCGAATGCCACGAGCTGGAGTAAAAGATTCAGATGGTTCACCATTGATAAGGATAGCAAATGTTGGTGTAGTGACACATTGCATTATAAGATCATGCGATTTGCCCGAGATACCAAATCAATTGAGAGCTAGGCTAATTATCCCCCAACCAAGTCTATCGTATGCCTTAGACATATCTACTTTGAAAGCAAAAGCACTATTGTTGGTAGAAAGTGTAGATATAGAATGGATGATTTCTTGAGCAACCACAACATTATCCCCAATGAAACAGCCAGGAACAAAAGCATTTTGGCAAGGATCAATTAAAGAGTTCAAGTAGGGTCGAAGTCTATTAGTAAGGATTTTGGAGATCACTTTATAAAGGACATTGCAAAGAGCATTAGGCCTGAATTCCACTGGCCTTGTAGGAATATTAACTTTAGGAATGAGTGCAATATGGGTATGATTGAGTTGGGGTGGCATAACTCCAGATTGAAAGAAATTTTGAATTAGGACAGATATCTCATTTCCAATGAAATCCTAGCATTTTTGAAAGAAAAAAAGCAGGGTATCCATCTGGCCCTGGAGATTTATAAGGACTCATGTTCTTGATAGTGTTTCTGATTTCATCTTCCTGTGGTATTGCACTGATAATCTCATTATCAACAGTAGAGATTTTAGGAAGTTCTGCAATGATGTGTTCTGGAACAGGGGTAGTGTCCACTGCTTGAAATATATTGCTGAAATGAGATTTGAAAATATCTGAAATTGCTTGATGATCAGTGATCTGCTCTCCATTATCCGTGATGATATGCTGAATTTAATTTCTTTGCCTCCTCATATTGTCGCTGTCAGATGGAAAAATCGAGAGTTCTTATCACCTTCCTTGAGCCAATTTATGTTGGATCTTTGTTTCCAGTAAAGTTCCTGCTGAATATGGAGCTTGTTTAATTTTATTTGAAGCTGTCGTTCTTCAATGTAGGCATCTTTCGTAGGAGTCAGTGATTGAATATGTAGAAGACTGTTTTCAAGAGATTTGATATCCCTGTCCAGATTACATATGTTGAATTTTCCCCATTGGTGTAGTTTAGGAAGAATCCTCTTAAGTTTTAATTGTAAATCCGAGGATTGTAGACTTCGCCAGGAATTAGATAATACTTCATTAAATTCTGATTCCATAGCCCAAGCTGCCTCAAATCGAATTGGAATTCTTCTTCTCCTGGATGCAGTTGTCAGTAATAATAGAATTGGGTGGTGATCACTGTTGATACATGTGAGATGTAGTATGGCAGCATGAGGATGGAGAGTACGCCATTGAGTATCTGCCAATGCTCTGTCCAGTCTTTCTGCCATATAATCTGGAGATTTTCTACGATTGTTCCAAGTGTATGCTGGCCCACGATATCCAATATCCATAGCTCTAGATTGATTGTACCATGATATGAATGCCTTATGATGGTTGTAATTGAAACCATTACCTCCAATTTTTTTTTTCTGCTGTTAAGATGCTGTTGCAATCACTAATACAGACCCATGGTTCAATGATTGATGCTATAGTAGACTCCAAATCATGCCAAAAGGATCGACGTTCTTGAATATTAGGTGGCCCATAGATACATAAGGGATGCCATGATTGAGTGTGACCCAGAATACTGAGACAAGTATGGATGCAATTGTTGGATGATGAAATAATGGTCATTATGATATCAGAATCCCAGCAAAGAAGTAAGCCTCCAGATAGACCAATCGATGGTATTGAAGTAAAGTGATCATAGCCCAAAGAAGTAGCTATGCTTGTTGCAGCTGTTGACGAACATCTAGTTTCTGATAGGAACATGATTTTAGGTCTAGATGCACGGAGGAATGATTTAATAGTTCTAATTGTAGGGTCATTCCTCAAGCCCCTACAATTCCAAGAGAGGATCATTGTTGTGGAGGCTGTTGGAGGCCAGTCGTGTCTATATTTGTATCATGGGATATTATGAATCTTTTGAGTGGCCTATCATGGATGGTATCAGTGTCATTCTCATCAGTAGTACTCTTGGGTCTTTTGATATTAGTTTGTGGAAGATGAATAGAATGAGTAACAGTATCATGGAGAGGATCAGTAGAATGATAGATAGGAGGAGGGTTAAGAGCATTCAATAGAGATGTGAATGTGGAGGTAGCAAAGACAATTGGGATGGGAATGGTAGGATTAATTGTGGTGGGATTGGTAGCAAAGACAGTGCCCTGGGGTATCAGTTGATTTATGTAGATGAATGTTATTAGGTAGAATAAGAACAGAGGATAAAGAGGATGTGGTGTCAATGGATGGTGGAGATCGGTTGTCTAAGCAGGATGAATCAATGGTGAGATTAGGTGGTAGTTGGTTTGGATCTGTTGGATTTAGATGACAGTTGATAGTATTAATGGATGGGTTTAATAATTCAGGTAAAGAGTTAATAGAGCCCGTATTTGTAGGTGACATGGAACTGTCCTTAGTAGTTGGGTTAGTGGGAGATAACTGAATAGGAACTGTATCTGTGGAATTATTGGCTGTAACCGTCGTCAGAGGATGGTCGGAGAAGATGGTAGTTTGTATTGATGTTGGAGAGAAGGCAAATTGTTGAGGAGTCGACATTGGGATGGATGTTGTGGTAGGATGTTGTAATAATAAATCAATGGACATGTCAGATGGGATAGATGAGGTAGGAATGGTGGCGGTAGGAATGGTGGTGGTAGGGGGAAGATGATCTGATGTTCCCTCATCAATTGGATTATTTGTAGGGAGGGAGGAAATGTTTTGTGATTTACCTCTCAACTGGGAAATGGATTTGAATCTTTCAGAATGTGTAACATAAATAGAGAGGTCTAATCGTTTGTCGAGGAGACTTTGGAACTGGATCTTCTGCTCAGATGACCAATTGTCATTTAACTTTGATTCATAATCTTTATGAATATGACACTTGTTGATACTGTAGTGCCCCGTCCCGCTCAGCCAATCGGAGGAATCGAAACGTCGACGGCGTTCGGTTTGGCCTTACAACGGCGACTCGAAGACATCGCTCAAGTGGGGTAGTTTCGGTGAACTTGCCTCATCTTTGCCTTCACATAATAAATCGTATTTTCAACTTGCACAAGTAGGCTTAATAATAAAAGAGATGAATCCACATAGCTAAGGGAATAATCCCGACGGGTCAAAATGAGTTAGAACATAGAAAACGTCCCACGGTCGGCTTAGAGTTGGTGTACGGCGTGCTTTGAAAATGACACTCGGTCTTTTGTCCCGTGGCTTGGAAGAAGGAAAGTTAGTCTTCGACACAAAACTATGAACTTGCCTAAGTTATAGGCGTCGCCCGCATAAACGCTTGATAAAGCGTGCACGGTTCCACTGCGCAAGGCTTGGCAAGCCTTTGCTCAACCCTGGGCCATGGGACCGACTCGACCTAGGAGGAAACAGGGTATAGTGGTGCATAAGGTTTGAGCACAGGGTTAAAGCGGGGGACTTATAACGGATGCTAGCTATTTGCGTTGGAAGGTCCCCAATTTAACAAAAAGCTATACGTCTCAGGATAGCTTGTGATGCTAGTGGCCAAGTTCATATAGATGTCGGCAAGTAGCGGCTATCCACGTGTATGCCTTTGGATTGAGTCAAGTGAATGTGTGTACAAGTTGGAACACAAGTTTGGGCCTAAGATTTGGCTTCAACATAGGTGTCGTGCTTCGGCACGAGACGTGGCATCGAGTCTCAAGTGTTGGGTTTGAGTTATTTGAGTTTAAGTCAGGAATCGCTGCAAGGCAAGTTGGTTAAGTGACACTAAGTTCACAAGTCTTGATTGGGTCAGTTGGTGATCGATGTAGCAAGGGCCGCCTGGCGGCAAAGAGCCGCAAGGCGGCGATATGGTTAGGTATCACTGAGTTGCGAGGCACGGCCTCAGCAAGGGTTTTATAGCACGATCACATGGAAAAAGAGCCTCATCGCGTAGTTGCGTATATGATTTTAAGCCGTAAGGCAAACACGACTCGATAGGTTAACGATATTGGCACGAGAAGGGTCTTGAGGCAAGGTATTGAGTTAACATTCGTTGCAAGCACGAGATGTTCTAAAGACACAAAATAAGCAAGGCGTCGGTCATAAAACTAATCCTAAGGCAAGACTAGAAAGACAATTGATAAGAAGGGACTATGTTGCACAAAGTAAAATAACGTGCGGGTTTTGTATGGGTGGGCGAGGAGCTCATTCCACCAGTACAGTTGAGTACTGACACCCACATAGTTTCCATGTGCAGGCACAGGTAGAAGCTCGTGGCACGGAGCTCGCTTGGATGTGTCGAGGCACGGAGTTCCTTGGCGATTCGAAGCACGCAGCCGCATGGAGTAAAGACTTATACAGAACATAATGTATGGACGTCGCCTTCCGAAGCATCCGCTGGATCAAGACTTGTAATTGAGAGATGAGAGAGAGCTGAGTGACTTGTAAAATGTGAGCTTGAGTGAACATGAGAGACTTGTAATCTTGGCCTTGCGCCTCCAATGTAACCGTTGTTTCAATATCAATAAAAGAGCTTCTTTGAATAACTTGTGTTTGTTCTAAATTTTGCTGCTATTATTCAATGTCTCTGCACGGGACTTCTGTGCGACGACCCCGTCGCAGCCGCTAAAATCGGCCGTTATGGAACTCGGCTTGCACGAGCGCAATCTAGGCTCGTGCGGCATCACGCCTTAGCGAGGACGATCGCTCCTACGAAAGCGGGGCGTGACAGATACCATGTCCCAAGCAACCACAAAATAAGCAGAATTTAGGCAATCTTTCATATTTGAGCAAGATAGTGCAGAATTTGTTATTACCCATAGATACTTTGAGACTCCTGAGTAGTAGCTTTGTGATATTTTCTTTGATCTTGATTCGAGAAAAAAGTATCCACTTGCAGGCATCTTGATCAGACGGCGGATGAATTGTTCCAATCCTTGCCGCAATCGAGGATACAAAATCAGTAGTGAAGAGATTGACTGGAAGGCCATGGAGCCGAACCCAAAATTCGCTTTCATTGAATTTGTAGTCGCTGGGTAATTTGTAATGGAAGCATCTCTCGAGAATTAGCATGTGATGGTTGATTTTCCATGGACCATTATGTAGCACAAATTCAAGATCTTCTAGTCTTTTAAACTTTGCTGAATAGGAACCATCATAATATTCAGAAATTTTGACTAAACCTTTGGTTTTCCATATTTTTGGGATTGTAGAGGAGATGATATGTGGAGGATATGTTAGAAATTTTATTGTGCCCTGTCGATTCATGAGATGGAGAACATAAATTAAATTGATTGCGGAAGCGTACCTGAATCCATTGTTTGGCTTGATGGATGTTAAAGCGATCGTCTCTTTATTGGATTCGATCTTCCAACTTGCTACGACCCTTAATGACAAAGGTGAACCCGAATCCTTTGTCCCTCTCTTTCTGTTGATGGGGATGCAGAAGAGAAAAAGAGAGAACCTTCTCTTTGGTGGCCGTATAAGTTGGGGACCATAACCCTAATGAATACACACACACACACACACACACACACACACATATATATATATATATATATATATATATATATATATATATATATATATATATATATATATATATATATACACATGTGTTTTGATATTTCTAATTTGGCCCCTCATCAAATTAGAATTATCTCCGGTATCTACACATTAATTTCATGACAATTATACCCTTAAGCTAATTTCCAAAAAGACCACTTTAATTTGGCTTAATTATTTATGTTGTTATTGGAATACAGTATTGCTGATTCATTGTCATACCGTAATTTGAGTGGTCTTTCAACACCCTTTCCTGTAGGTGCAGCCTTATGACAAGATTTCACAACTATATTTCATGAATAGATGCCTCACAACATGATATAAACCTTGCTGTCATGGTGGAAAATATTATGAGTGCATGTTTGACACTCATCCAAAATATATCTCCATTAGTCAGCATAACCTGATGTGGATCTCCTGCTGTGTTGGCATCTAAAAAAATCAGAGTCGGAATACCTTATGATCTCCAGAATTATTCCATCTCCTACAAAGAGCATATAATTTCTTGTTCTCTATTAATTACTTAAGTAGTTTGGCTGCTACCCAATGATCCATCCATATTTGCTTAAATATCTGCATAACATCTTAATATGTACGCAATATCCTGATGCGTACATACTTGAGTATATATTAGACTCCCTACAACTTATCATGATGTAAAAATCTATTGTATTTTTTTAATTTTAAGGCTAACCTTAGGGCACTTGATTGAGACTAAATTTGTCTCCTTTAGCGACATGTGTCACCGAAATTTGCATTAAATACTTTAATCGATATACAAAACCAGAAGATTATATTTCTACTCCCATTGAACTTGTGATACACACAATCTTCAACAGTGTTCATCTCAAAACCAAAGAAAATAGTCACTTGTTAAAACTCAAAGTGTCTTTGACGAGAAGCCTGCTTGAGTCCATAAATAGATTCTGTCTGTTTGCGAACCATATTCTTTAGGTCTTCTGACATAAAGTTTTCTGGTTGCACCATATAAATTATTTCGTCAATGTTACCATTGAAAAATGCCGTTTTGACATCCATTTGATGTAACTTAATATTAAAATGTACAAAAAGTATTATGATTGGTTTAAAAGAGTCTTTCAAAGAAACCGAAAAGAAAGTCTCTTTAAAAAAAACAATCCCTTCCTCTTCTCTTGAGGTTGTTGGGTTTATTCCTCAGAAACAATTACCTTATCTTGAATGGGGGGTGACTTTATGTTGTCTTGTTGAGGTAGCTCAACATCGACTTATAGAGGTAATTCGACATTGTCTTATTGAGGCTCCGAATTCACTTCTTGATCAATGACAGGTGCAGAATCTTGTACATCGTCAAAAGTGATAGTAGGAATCGTAATCGATTCCTCCTCAAAGACAATGTCATTGACTTTATTTCTCCCCCAAACTCAACATCCTCAAAAAATATTACACTTCTCGTCTAAAAAAAAACTTTATTTTTGTGTTTAGTACCATGTGGTTCCATATGCAAGGTTTCTTTATATGACGCAATAGTTTCAAGTGATAATAGCATGTCACGAACATTAAAAAAAAATTAATACCAACATTTATTTTGAATTTAAAGATAGATCAAACTTTATTGTTCCCAAATGAACAATGATAAATAAGATTGTCAAATAAGAAAACTGAAACTAAATTTCGTCTAAAAGACGGTACAATAAAATCTTTAGATAAAATTGTCTATCAAATCCTATAATAACTAATATACAAAAAATTTCCTATTGTATCCACTTCTACCGACTTGCCGTCTCCCACATAGATGTGTCTTTCACCATCAATTGGCTTTCGGTAGATCTGGCAACCATGCATAGAAACACTGATGTGAGTAGTTGTACCAAAATATAATCACCATGTGTTTCTTAATACTGAAGCTAAATTAACATCATACCAAATTAAGAAATGTACCTTTCTTTACACGCCATGCGTGGTACTTTTATATTTCTTCTTTACGTGTCCCGGCTTGCCACAAAAGAAACAACCATTAGCCTCAGTTTGTTGTTTCTTTTGCACTGGACCCTTAGTAGCTTCTGTATTCTTTCCCTTAGTGCCCTTATACTTGTCTTTAGGGGTGGTAGCCAAATTAGCACTTTTATTTTTATCTTGCTTCAATCTCTCTTTTTCTTGTGCACAGTATAAAATAAGCTCATTTAGAGTCCATTTTTTCTTTTGACAGTTGTAACTGACCTTGAACTGATTGTACTGTGTAGGAAGTGAGAGCAATACCAAATAAACGAGCAAGTCATCCGACAAGTCGAGCTTAAGTGCCTTAAGTTTTGAAGCAATATGAGACATCTCCATGATGTACTCCCTTATGTTACCTTTGCCTTTATACTTCATGGTAATCAAGCGCAACAAAAGTGTGCTTGTTTCTGCCTTATCATTCTTTGCAAATTGCTTCTCGATTTCAGCAAGAAATTGTTTGGCATTAGTAACCTCATCAGATACTGCACCCTTGAATGCCTCTGGAATACCGCGCTTTATGATCATTAGACTCATGCGGTTTGAGCGTTCCCACTTCTCGAAGTTTGCTCTGTCACCAGATGAACTGTCATCCTTAGGAGTAGTGGGACGCTCAATCCTAAGTACAAGGTCTAGATCCATGCAGCCGAGAACAATATATATGTTCTCTTTCCAGTCCTTGAAGTTTATCCCGTTAAGCATTGGAATTGAGTTCATATTAGCAGATATTGTAGCAACACTAGCTGAAAAGAAAACAACAACAAAAAATAAAATAAATAAACAAATATGCTCTAATTAATAACCAAAGCGTAAAATATAGTCAAACAAATTCAAATAATAGTGAACCCCATCTCAAGATACCTAGTACATCATTAATATCAAGTCTTTAGACAGTGATATTAACTGCAAGTGGTATTCTTGGTGTAATGATCAAACGTTGACAATAAGTCATGTCAAATAATAAGCCTATCTTTGGATCGGATTATTATTCACATGTAAACCGTATAATTGTCACACATTTATCACCACAAGTATGTATGCAATTCGGCCAAGTATTAACCTTCCTTTAGGCCGGCTAATACCCGCATGAATATGCACACACAAACATCCGACATCCCTCATAGACTATCTATGCAAGAGAGGTCACTTTGGCGACATCTTGTTTCAATGAGTCTACTTAGAATATTAGACAACTATTGCCATTCATAAAAGGTACCAAAAATTTGAATATTGACTAAATTTTACAAAACTGAATTATGTCCAAATCTTTATGCTTATTTAAATTAAATAATCATAAATCCTTATGTACATGCATATTCATAAGATTATTACTCAAATAAAGTAATCAAAAGCATAATCATGAATTTCAATTTGACAAAATTGGATATTATCACTATAACAAAATTCATGAAATAATCTCCGGAGGATATGCACCCAAAGATAATATCAAATAATGCATAAGGATAACTTTAAATAGAATAATCTATAAAAGACCAAATATATGCATTAACATATTATATTTTACTAAAGATATGTATCAACATATTACACCAAATAATCTATAAAGACTATACAAAAAATAATCTGCTAAAGATATATACGTCGATAGATTACACTGACATATTTTATTAAAGATATTCGTTAACAAATTATATAAATTAATCCATATCGATTATTGCAAATAACATAATCCACCAAATATAAAATTCAAACATATTTTGTCCTTAATGATCTATCTGGTGGGTTGGCACCGACTATGTCAAAATTGTTTGCAAGCAATCTTAATGAACAAGTAGTCACTGAATCAAAAACCATAAATTAACTGTGTGATTTCATAGGAAACAATGGACAACAAATTTAGTTTAATAATGATCTAATAGTCATTATCTGTTCAAAAAAGACCATGTGGGTCATAAAAAAGGGAAGAGATTAATTATTGGGATTAATTTATTCAAACATAATGATCCATCGAAACAAATTTGGTAGGAGTTTTCTCTCATGCAAATTCTAAGGCCTTATGTCAAAGCATTAGAGGAATGGAAGAACCTCCATTAATTTGTTTTTCCCTTATCAAGTTTCACAATGCAAATTACACGACAAAAGCTACTCTGTGTCTGGGAAAGGATCTTTGAAGTTCAACTTCTATCACAAATTAATAACCAACAACAACAATTTTGAATCCATGTGGACTAAATCAACATATTACATGAGGAAGAACCAAAACTGGTGGATCATAAAAAAAATTGACGAAATAATCAAAACCCTAAATTAAATTAAATCTAGTGATCTAGGGTTTCTGAATACCAACACCAACAAATTGATTATGAAACTTCAACCTCATAAATCAAACAGGGTAGCTCTGATACCACTTGTTAGAAATTTTATTGTGCCATGTTGATTCATGAGATGAAGAACATAAATTAAATTATTTGCAGAAGCATACTTGAATCCATTGCTTGGCTTGATGGATGTTGAAGCGATCGTCTCTTTATTGGATTCGATCTTCCAACTTGCTACGACCCTTAATGACAAAGGTGAACCCGAATCCTTTGTCCCTCTCTTTCTGTTGATGGGGATGCAGAAGAGAAAAAGAGAGAACCTTCTCTTTGGTGGCCGTATAAGTTGGGGACCATAACCCTAATGAATACACACACATATATATATATATACATGTGTTTTGATATTTCTGATTTGGCCCCTCATCAAATTAGAATTATCTTCGGTATCTACACTTTAATTCCATGACAATTATACCCTTAAGCTAATTTCCAAATAGACCACTTTAATTTGGCTTAATTATTTAGATAGCCCAAACACAATTAATTTTACATGTGTGGCCCCTTAATTATTGAATAATTCCAACATGATAAACTCTTTGTGCCAGGATTTTAAAGAAAAGGTATAGATGCCAATCCGCTTGAGGATTGCTTGATGAGGTCTGGTGAGTATCATCACAGTTGGAATGGGATGACATGAAAAGGGAGGAGAGCTTTGAGTGAATATCATCATACGGGGTTGCTGATGAAGTGTCCATACGGAGAAGAAACAGGGAAAGAAACAGAGAAGAAGAAAGATAGGATTAATGGGGTTGATGACAACGAGGAAGTAGGGCGGAGGGATTCCGTTGATGAAGACGGTTGATGAACGCCATCAGGAGGAAGAAGATGGCATGGCTGATAAAAAAAACTTCATACATATTTTTTTATAGGAAAAGGATAGCTTGCCTGCTTGTTCGTCTGCGTGGCGCCATCCCATTGGCCCTCTCTATTTGTATAAATTTTATGTCGGTTGACCTGTCAACGGAGTAGCGCTACATCACGGCAGACGCGAGGGCAAAGTAGCAGTGCTCTTTTGTTATATTGGTTTCTTAATTCATTTTGTCCTTGTTTCGGGGGGCAACGTCCAGTTAAAAACATTCTGGGGAGGTCAGTGTTTCGTTACTGCCCTCCATAAAAAATGTCAGACGCCATCTGTGACCCTGATTCAGTGCAAAGTACACTGGCCGTTTCATGACCACCATCGCTGTATCCAACTGACGAGGCAAGTTTTTCTGAGTTCATATTGTCAACATCTGTTGTTTTTCTTCTTCTCGGACAACTCTGTTCATGTTTTTTTTCCTTCAATTGGCTGAATATATCGGTAAACAGATTCTTGATTGTGCTGGCATTTACTTAGTTGTTTTTACTTAATTGAGCTAAGAACTTATCATCCTCTGTGAATACAATTTTGACAGTTAGTACTTCAGTTTATGCCCATCATGTTGATTATGGTAGTAGAAACTCGGACAATCTTTTGCGTCTTCATCTTCTCCATCTTCATCTTCCTTGCGTCTTCATCTTCCTCCGTCTTCGAGACAGAGATTTCAGGATCTTCTAGAGAAGCAATTCTCAGAAATTCCTTACATACAGAGTGTGTGAACAAATTCGCTTGCAAAATCACTTTGTTTAGTTACGTCCTTCCATCTAAATCTGTTTCGGAAATAACACACAACTCACCACATATGTTCATTTTGTAATACTTACTTTGCTTGTAGAGGATACAGGATACGGAAGCAAATTAGAGATGAAGTCGCCATGTAAATGTGGCTGCAATATGGACAGGTGGGAGTGTCGACTTGTATCCTGATGCATAGTTTGGCAACAAGATTGTATGTTCAAATGTGTGGAATGTTTCATTTTTGTTGCAGGCAAAGAAGCAGGTGTTTATGCCTCTATAAATCAGCTTTTCTGCAAGGTATTTGTTGGAGAATCCCTTGATTCTCTCTCCTCTTATTATTAGTTATTATTAGATTTTTATTATTATTAGAGAAAATTTTCTACTGATAATTGCTGAAAACCCCAATTTTGGGGTGGACTTTTATGAAATGCCCACCCGCTAGATGAGTTTTATGAAATACCCAGAATTATGTATTTTTACGTTAAATATTCCAAGATTTCCTTTTAGATGCCACCCGCTGGAAACTGCTATTTTTATAATACCGAAACTACCCTTTCGCACGAATTGGTCATCTATATGTATTTGAATTCAAAAAACTCATATCTGGATTACGACTTTCGTCTTCTTCTTCTTCACGGAAAATCTGAATTCTATTGCTCTCATCTTCAGCAGAGATCGTAAAGATCGTTCGTAGTTCGGTGTGCTTTTCTTCAGTCAAACTCAGATCATCGCTCGTCATCAACATCACCATCATCATCATCTTCATCGTAGAGACATTTGAAGTTTTTCGACGATTAGGTCAATTGTGGAGAGAAGATCCTTCTTCTTCTTTTCCATAAGAATTATCATCGTTTTGAAAGAAGAACGAAATTCTTTATTCCTGACAAAATTTTTCTAAAAAAAATATTCTCCGTGTTAAAACCACGGAGAATGACCATTCTCCACCACGGAGAATGACCATTCTCCACCACGGAGAATGACCATTCTCCGTGCTAAAATGACGGAGAAAGACTATTCTCCGTTTTAAAAACCACGGAGAATAGCATTCTCCGTGTTAAAAACCACGGAGAATGACAATTTTCTATGGATTTTAACATGGAGAATACCATTCTCCGTGGTAAAGTGACGGAGAATGGCCATTCTCCGTCATTTTAGTACGGAGAATAGCTATTCTCCGTGGTTTTAACACGGAGAATGGTCATTCTCCGTCTTTTTCAATACGGAGAATGACCATTCTCCTCCATGTTAACACGAGATTGGTCATTCTCCGTGTTAATATCACGGAGAATGACCATTCTTCCAGTCGAAAAAGACGGAGAATGACCATTCTTCGTTGTAAAAAATGACGGAGAATGTCTATTCTCCGTGTAAAGATCATGGAGAATGTCACCCCCAGTTTTCAAAAACAGGGGTATTTTTGTCATTTTACATTTTAAAATATTTTTAAAATTTATTTTATTATTTATGATATTATTTTGGGGTTAAAATTTATTTTATTATTTATGATATTGTTTTGGGGTTATTTGAGTCGGGTTCGAATTTTAACTCATTCCGACTTGTATCGGGGACCCGGGGTAGTTTTGACTCTAGCGGGCCCATACACTAGTTAGGCATGGCCCACATAATATTAATTTTAGTCCACATGATATTAATTTTAGTTAGTGACTAGACTAATTATTTTGGTTAGTATTAATATGGATTAGTGTTTTAGGATTGACCAAACTACCCCCGACTTAATCCCTTACCAATGTATTAGTAAATAGACTAGAAAAGGGGCTTTTGGACTTTTTCTAATAGGACAAAACTACCTTTATGGCCAGCCACAATAAGGATAGGGTTGAGCCTCCCATTTGTCATTATCCATCTATTTTTCTCTCTCTTGTTCTTCCCCAAATTTCTAGAGAGCAAATCCCTATCATTTCTCCACCAAATCAACTCCTTCTTCCACCAAATCTTCTTCTTTTCTCCTCTACTCCATGAAAGGGAGGAGCTAGCCAAGTTTAGGAGGATTCGGAGCTCGTTCGTGTCCTTTTGGAATCTCTACGTGTCGGTGTCGTGTCGGAAGACCTTTCCTTTGAATCTCTCTCCCGGAAGGTATAATCTCTCCTCTAAACCACCCCTACATGCATATAGGAATATTGTAAACCCAAGGAATGACCCCCACGGTTGTATCTCCATTTGTGTCCATTTTGTGTCCATTTGGAGGTCATAGGAGTGTCATTTGTGTTGTGGATGTGTTCATGTTACATATATATATATATATATATATATATATATATATATATTGTAATGAGAGTGTATCTATATTTATATATGTAATAAATGGTTCATGATGATTATATAATCAAGTTTGTGAGTGTGGTTCCTCATATTATTATTGCTATTATTGTTGTGGATAATTAGGATATATATTGTGTATTCTTTTGGCTCAAACTATTTAAATCCGTCATGATTTTTATCCACGTTTTTAATTTCAGCCCTAACTTAAAAATGTCATAACTTCTAGCTCAAAGCTCGGTTTAATCTTTTATTTTTTTTAAAAGAAGCGTATTGAAGTTAGCTTTCCAAAAATATGTATTAATAGGCCTAATTCTTTTTGTAACTTTCTGGAGAATTATTTGAGTGTCAGCTGTACGAAAGACAAACGCGTTCTCGGTGTTTTCGCGATTCCGGGAGTTTTCGGAAACGAAAACGCGATCCGTTTGAAGTTTCGGAAAGCTAACACATAGATCTATAACATACTTTAATCCTAGAATTTAATTCATGTTGAGTTGGTACAGTATTGATTATTAGTAGGAGTTACTATTCGGCATATGCATTTTGTGCACCCTTGTGTGTAATATAATGTTCTATTTGATTTTAACCCATGTTAATGTATATACATTATGTAACTAAATAGAGAATGCAAGCATGAGTAAATGGTTAAATAAATGATGTATGAGGTGTAAGTATCCTATCTAATGTAAGCATGTATAAGTATGGCTTGTAATGAATATGTAGGTTCCATAGTATGTAATGTATGGTGCATATAGTAGTGCAAGAGAATAAATGAATAATGAATGATGAATGAATGCAAGTATGAATGTAATGTAATAATAGATATAATGTATGCAATATACAAGTTAATGAGATGTAATGTTCTATGTTAACACAAATCCTATATTACCTCATGTACCCCTTACACTATGTTGACACTATCACACTTGACACTTTGTTCACTTACACTTTGATACTCTTTGATATGTATACACTATGTATGCCCATTTAACCCTCACTTGCCCCTTTGCTATGTTCACATACACATACATAGCCTCTTAAATAAGTATTTATGAATATAGTTAACTTAGCTATGTATGTATATTATATATATGGTAGCATATTGTGTTGTAATATATATAAGTTTATATAACCATTTGAAATGCCATAATTATAGACCTAATGTTGAATACCAATATATGCATGTGTATATATGTGTAGACATATATAGCTTAAAGTAATATATTACCTAGTGTATATCCAATGTAAATTCTTGCCTATTTGAGTATTGAATAATTGCATGCTATATAGAGTCGGGTGTATGTTGGCTTGTATAGCCTTGTATTGATGTGTGCTTGCTAGGATAGTCTTGGTTAGGCCTAGTAAGACTTGCTGGGTTAGGACATGACCTAGTTTGACCTACTTTGACTAGTGCAGTTGACCGGAGTCGACCTAGAGTTGTTTTGACTTAGAAGAACCTAGGATAAAATATATTGTTTGTGGATTCATTTATTTTCAACTTGAATACCTTGTAACCTGTGTTGCTTTAAATAGGACTCTGTGGCTTCAGTGGGACCCCCTATACTTATCAGCTGTTCAGGTTATCGAGGCGAGTACATTCTCTAATCATTTCATATCCTGCTTAGAATTATTTTCTGTAGTAGATTACTTTACTTGTACTGTCACGTTGGTCACACGGATTGGTACTATATGGATCCCTTCTTGAGATGTTATCCTTAAGGAGCATCGAGTACTATATGTTCTGTGCGTTTCACTTACATGGCGTATCATATGCTTCATTGGTTCTTTGATCACTTACGACATATACTCTTATGATCGTAGAGTCTTCCTAGAATCCTTATCCCATTTATGGGACTACTATGTATCACCTTCGGGGTCTATCACCTTCGGAGTCTATCACCTTCGGGGTCTACCACCCTTCGGGGGCTGTTACATAGCATCATATAACATAACCTGGCTGGATCCTTGTGTATTGATTGGGGGTACGGGGGAGTAGAAATGGACATGTTAGTATCTTATCAGAATCTCTTCTATAGTGTTTTATCAGAATCTCCTATGCCATTTACATGTCTATATTGTACTCTGACTCACTAGCCACATGTTAGTTCTTTATTTATAGTAGATATTTCTATTACAGCTTTCTCTCTCTGTTTACATACTGTACTTCTTTCAGTACTTGTATCTTACTTTACTGCATGAATATATTTTCTAACCTGCTATGAACTGTTGAGATGTATTGTGCTCGCTCCTGTCCTGACTGGACCTGTTGATAAATTTTACAGATGGCCTGGGATTGCCTGCTAGCCTAGAGGAGACACAGTAGAGGTTTTTTAGATAATTATTTCATTTTGTTTGGAGCTGTATTTACTTTGTGGATTACTGTATTTGAGTTTTGAGATGTATTTCTGGGTTTATGTATCTTAGACTCTTAGACTTCTATCTCCTGTATTTATTTTGGGTTTCATGTTTTATCTATCTTTATCATGCTCTACCCTAGATGTGATTGAGACTATATCTGCTATGTCACCCCCATTCGGGGAGTATAAACTGTTTAGTCTTATACTGTTAGATGCATTGAGACCTAGGACAGCGTTCTACCTTCGACACTGCGGCGTAGGCTGGGCGTTGTTACGTTCTCGTGCCCTAACTCTAGGGTGCGGGTCGTGACACATTTTTAGTGGTGGCCCATGCAGGTCAAGACTAAAAGTGTAGTGGTATTCGAACTATAGTACCACTACGGCCTGCACTAGGAATAGGATATATTTTGAAGGTACTCAATCACAGTTAGGGACCCTTGAGAGATTCCTGGGACGACCCTTGAGAATCTTATTTTAACTTCGATTTGAAAACTCTCTTTTTCTCCCTTGATTTAATTTATTTTTTTACTTTTGTTGTTAAATTTGATTTTAATGGATTATTGTTGAATTTGAGTTTGTATTTATTAATTTTGATGGATGACTGTCGAATTTTGAATTTTGATGATAGCTGTTGCATTCGAGTTTGTATTTTGATGGATTTTGTTCATTTTTGAATTTTGATGTTCGTTAATAAATTTGATTTGATTTTTGAGTATTCATTATTGATTAATTTAATTTTGGCAAGATAAAATTATATGGGCTAGGTCATCTATGTTATGGGATCTAGTCTTCTATAGTCACATTAGCCAGCATGGTGAGGACATATAGTCTGACTCTGGATATATTTTTCGGGTGTGAAAATTTAAGGTTTTTGCAGCCAAGCTAGCGGCACCGCAAAAATGTTAAATACCATGATTCTAGAGATATGTGCATAAGTCAAGGGCTCTGTGATTATCGTAGCCTTGCTTACTAGTATGACGAGGATTTAGTGTACCATAATTTTGGACAGACGCATATGATTATCAGATTGTACCTTAAATATTTTCGAAACATGTTTTCTCTACTTTTGTTTCTGTCCTTCAAAAAAAAATTTAATTATTAATTGTTTTGTTTTGTTTGCTTCTCATTATTTAACTTAAGAGTAGGTTTGCCTGTTTTTATAAACCTTTGCGTAACTTCTTGCTATGAGTTTCTTCTTAATGCAATGAATCGATAATTTTGCTAGACTTTATCTTGGATTTGATAATTTAGCTCTGGATTTCAAAATGGTTCTTCTTTAAATAGATAAGAAAAATAGATTTTATCGTTATTTCTTCCTTGCTATTATTCTTGTATTAAATAATAATAATAAAACTGCCTTGATTACGTCAATCACCTGCTTGCAATCTTCGTAGGAATCTAAATGTTAGTCTTAATGTAGAAATAATTTTTTTTTATATTAGGACATGAGAATATGTATATGAATATATATAGCAGACACTTTGCCTAACACATATGCATGCTACACTTGATTTTTCCACCTATCTAAATACATATTAATATGTTGTTGATGTTTAAATTGTCAAAAGTCCAATATTTCTGGTTCTATGCTTTTCCATGTTTAAATTCGTAATTTAAATATAAATTTCATATTATTAGTTATGTTTACATCACTGCACATGTATGTTATACGTGGGATTTCAATTCAAAATTTTGGTTGAGTTTTGTGTTTAAATTTATAAAATCTGAGACTGTGTGCATGTTAACCCTTGATGCGGGATTCCAAATGTTAGTTCAAATTGCTGTTTATTTCTTAAATGTAATATTTGAGCTATATACCTTGTGGGAAGTAGGGATATAAATTTAGGTTTCATATTCTTACATGTTAGTTGTGATAAACATTGAGTTGGTTTTTAATGTTCAAATTTCTCCAAAATCCTGAAAACTAGTTACATGTTAACATTTTTACATTGATTTCCATGTTTAGTTAAATTTCAGATTTAACATGTAATATTGAACTGTGTGCATAGATAAATGTATGGATAGTATGTTAGGGTTTTATTTCTATCATGTTAGGATGTATTAGGACCATTGAGATGGGTTACGATGTTTCAAAACCCTAAAATCTGAGACTGCATTATGTTAATATTTCACTGTTTTAAATGTTAGCTTATTTTCAGACTTTGCAAGTAAATGCTGAACTAAAACTGGGTTTAACCTTTCAATACTAGGCTATAACCCTGTACAAGGACACACACACACCCTCTTTATATATATATGTATAAGGTTAGCCATGCATGTTATGAGTAAATAAGTTGCGTATTGTAGATTGTTTAACCAATATGCCATGATTAGTGTAACTTGATAGCCGTTGTTTTGAAACCCAATTTCTCATATACAATTTTATGTATATTTCGTCTACACATATGCCTACTATCTTACCATATTAACCTGTTCACATACACCCATACACACACAAACCATATAACATTACATAATGCCAGCTTTTTCCTCTCTAACGCTATATATATATATATATATATATATATATATATATATATATATATATATATATATATATATATATATATATATTGTGATTGGATTTCAATGCAAGTGACCTTCAATTCTTTAACTTTGAAATTGATTTTTCTGTACCCTTTTAGATTATTGGAAGTTACCTTTCTTATTTTTATATTTTTTTTGAGTACCAGCTTTCACATAGGATGGTAGACTGTCTTACAGTTTTGATGATTTGTTATTTCTGTATCTTTTTCAGTTTAGCACTCTAGATTTCTTGTGTGTTTGATACCCTATGACCGTCTTGGTTTAGCATGACTAGTATACCTAGATGAGACTTTCACTACCACCGTATGCAATGACCCTGTATGTCGTCCTTTTGATCACATGATTTGTTTTAATCTGGGACTTTGATTATGGGGGTTTGACCTAGAGGGAGTATGGACATTTTAATTTCGAGGATGAAATTTTTCTAAGGTGGGTAGACTTGTAACACCCAATTTTCTAAAATGAGAGTAATTTTGAAATTTTGTAATTTTAATCATTTATTGATTTGACAATTAAATCATGATATAATTTTTGGTAATTTTTTAAAATTATTTTAAAACTATTTAAAATCTTGACTTGTAATTTTGATATTTTGCTAGTGAAACCCTAGAGACTGTTTGACCTAGAGCCTAATCACGTGATTAGGATGTTTTATTGTCATTTCTGGCCTAAGGATATTTTGCATTTGACCTCCTTGAATTATTTTGATATTTATTGCGTTGATGATTATTAATTTTGACCTTTGATAGGTGTGATGGTTTTGTGTCCGTATCGGACACGTATCAGTTTTTATTTATAAATGTTTGATGTGCCTCAAGGAAATTTTTTTTATTGCTGATTTTTTTTGAAAAGTATTTGAATGAGATTGTTTTCTGCATGTGTTTCCTGTGATTGCTTTGTTTTAATTTCGAGGACGAAATTTTTTTAAGGTGGATAGATTTGTCACCCCCAGTTTTCAAAAATAGGGGTATTTTTGTCATTTTACATTTTAAAATATTTTTAAAATTTATTTTATTATTTATGATATTATTTTGGGGTTGAAATTTATTTTATTATTTATGATATTGTTTTGGGGTTATTTGAGTCGGGTTCGAATTTTAACTCATTCCGACTTGTATCGGGGACCCGGGGTAGTTTTGACTCTAGCGGGCCCACACACTAGTTAGGCATGGCCCACATAATATTAATTTTAGTCCACATGATATTAATTTTAGTTAGTGACTAGACTAATTATTTTGGTTAGTATTAATATAGATTAGTGTTTAGGATTGACCAAACTACCCCCGACTTAACCCCTTACCAATGTATTAGTAAATAGACTAGAAAAGGGGCTTTTGGACTTTTCCTAATAGGACAAAACTACCTTTATGGCCAGCCACAATAAGGATAGGGTTAAGCCTCCCATTTGTCATTATCCATCTATTTTTCCTCTCTTGTTCTTCCCCAAATTTCTAGAGAGCAAATTCCTATCATTTCTCTACCAAATCAACTCCTTCTTCCACCAAATCTTCTTCTTTTCTCCTCTACTCCATGAAAGGGAGGAGCTAGCCAAGTTTGGGAGGATTCGGAGCTCGTTTCGTGTCCTTTTGGAATCTCTACGTGTCGGTGTCGTGTCGGAAGACTTTTCTTTGAATCTCTCTCCCGGAAGGTATAATCTCTCCTCTAAACCACCCCTACATGCAATAGGAATATTGTAAACCCATAGGAATGACCCCACGGTTGTATCTCCATTTGTGTCCATTTTGTGTCCATTTGGAGGTCATAGGAGTGTCCTTTGTGTTGTGGATGTTTCATGTTACATATATATATATATATATATATATATATATATATATATATATATAATATATATATATATTATAATGAGAGTGTATCTATATTTATATATGTAATAAATGGTTCATGATGATTATATAATCAAGTTTGTGAGTGTGGTTCCTCATATTATTATTGCTATTATTGTTGTGGATAATTAGATATATATATGTGTATTCTTTTGGCTCAAACTATTTAAATCCGTCATGATTTTTATCCACGTTTTTAATTTCAGTCCTAACTTAAAAATGTCATAACTTCTAGCTCAAAGCTCGGTTTAATCTTTCGTTTTTTTAAAAGAAGAGTATTGAAGTTAGCTTTCCAAAATATGTATTAATAGGCCTATTTCTTTCTGTAACTTTCTGGAGAATTATTTGAGTGTCAGCTGTATGAAAGACAAACGTTCTCGGTGTTTTGCGATTCCAGGAGTTTCCGGAAACGAAAACGCGATCCTTTGAAGTTTCGGAAAGCTAACACATAGATCTATAACATACTTTAATCCTAGAATTTAATTCATGCTGAGTTGGTACAATTGATTATTAGTAGGAGTTACTATTCGGCATATGTATTTTGTGCACCCTTGTGTGTAATATAATGTTCTATTTGATTTTAACCCATGTTAATGTATATACATTATGTAACTAAATAGAGAATGCAAGCATGAGTAAATGGTTAAATAAATGATGCATGAGGTGTAAGTATCCTATCTAATGTAAGCATATATAAGTATGGCTTGTAATGAATATGTAGGTTCCATAGTATATAATGTATGGTGCATATAGTAGTGCAAGAGAATAAATGAATGATGAATGAATGCAAGTATGAATGTAATGTAATAATAGATGTAATGTATCAATATACAAGTTAATGAGATGTAATGTTCTATGTTAACACAAATCCTATATTACCTCATGTACCCCTTACACTATGTTGACACTATCACACTTGACACTTTGTTCACTTACACTTTGACACTCTTTGATATGTATACACTATGTATGCCCATTTAACCCTCACTTGCCCCTTTGCCATGTTCACATACACACACATAGCCTCTTAATAAGTATTTATGAATATAGTTAACTTAGCTATGTATGTATATTTATATATATGGTAGCATATTGTGTTGTAATATATATAAGTTTATATAACCATTTGAAATGCCATAATTATAGACCTAATGTTGAATACCAATATATGCATGTGTATATATGTGTAGACATATATAGCTTAAAGTAATAGATTACCTAGTGTATATCCAATGTGAATTCTTGCCTATTTGAGTATTGAATAATTGTGCTATATAGAGTCGGGTGTATGTTGGCTTGTATAGCCTTGTATTGATGTGTGCTTGCTAGGATAGTCTTGGTTAGGCCTAGTAAGACTTGCTGGGTTAGGACATGACCTAGTTTGACCTAGTTTGACTAGTGCAGTTGACCGGAGTCGACCTAGAGTTGTTTTGACTTAGAAAACCTAGGATAAAAAATATTGTTTGTGGATTCATTTATTTTCAACTTGAACACCTTGTAACCTGTGTTGCTTTAAATAGGACTCTGTGGCTTCATGTACCCCCTATACTTATCAGCTGTTCAGGTTATCGAGGCGAGTACATTCTCTGATCATTTTATCCTGCTTAGAATTATTTCCTGCAGTAGATTACTTTACTTGTACTGTCACGTTGGTCACACGATTGGTACTATATGGATCCCTTCTTGAGATATTATCCTTAGGGAGCATCGGGTACTACATGTTCTGTGTATTCACTTACATGGCGTATCATATGCTTCATTGGTTCTTTGATCACTTACGACATATACTCTTATGATCGTAGAGTCTTCCTAGAATCCTTATCCTATTTATGGGACTACTATGTATCACCTTCGGGGTCTATCACCTTCGGAGTCTATCACCTTCGGGTCTACCACCCTTCGGGGGCTGTTACATAGCATCATATAACATAACCTGGCTGGATCCTTGTGTATAGATTGGGGCACGGGGAGAGAAATGGACATGTGAATAATACCCAAGTAGTATCTTATCAGAATCTCTTCCATAGTGTCTTATCAGAATCTTCTATGCCATTTACATGTCTATATTGTACTTGACTCACAGCCACATGTTAGTTCTTTATTTATAGTAGATATTTCTATTACAGCTTTCTCTCTCTGTTTACATACTGCACTTCTTTCAGTACTTGTATCTTACTTTACTGCATGAATATATTTCTAACCTGCTTGAACTGTTGAGATGTATTGTGCTCGCTCCTGTCCTGACTGGACCTGTTGATAAATTTTACAGATGGCCTGGGATGCCTGCTAGCCTGAGAGACACAGTAGAGGTTGTTTAGATAGGTATTTCATTTTGTCTGGAGCTGTATTTACTTTGTGGATTACTGTATTTGAGTTTTGAGATGTATTTCTGGGTTTATGTATCTTAGACACTTAGACTTCTATCTCCTGTATTTATTTTGGGTTTCATGTTTATTATCTTTATCATGCTCTACCCTAGATGTGATTGAGACTGTATCTGCTATGTCACCCCCATTCGGGGAGTATAAACTGTTTATCTTATACTGTTAGATGCATTGAGACCTAGGACAGCGTTCTACCACCGACACTGCGCGTAGGTGGGCGTTGTTACGTTCTCGTGCCTAACTCTAGGGTACGGGTCGTGACAGAGAATGATTATTATCCGTGTAATATCACGGAGAATGACCATTCTCCGTGGTAAAGTGACGGAGAATGGCCATTCTCCGTCATTTTAGTACGGAGAATAGCTACTCTCCGTGGTTTTAACACGGAGAATGGTCATTCTCCGTCTTTTTCAATACGGAGAATGACATTCTCCTCCATGTTAACACGAGATTGGTCATTCTCCGTGTTATATCACGGAGAATGATCATTCTTCGTGTCGAAAAAGATAGAGAATGACCATTCTCCGTTGTAAAAAATGGCGGAGAATGTGCATTTTCCGTGTAAAGATCACAGAGAATGATTATTATCCGTGTTTATATCACGGAGAATGACCATTCTTCGTGATTTTACCACGAAGAATGGCAATTCTCCGTGGTTTTGACACGGATAATGACCATTCTCTCGTCATTTAGTACGGAGAATAGGCTATTCTCCGTCATTTAGTACGGAGAATGATTATTCTCCTACGTTTAACACTAGAAATGGCCATTCTCCGTAATTTTACCACGGAGAATGGCGATTTGAAAGTTTGGAAAGCCATAACTTTTGACTGGGAGATCGAAACGAGGCCCGATTTGTCACAAAACGAGCGTATTTTGAGGAGCATGAAAGTAACAAATTTTTGTTAGACGGACTTTCGAAATTTTAGAATCGCAAAAAAATGATGTTTTGACCTCCGTTTTGACATGGAAAGATTTTGGAGAAGAAAACCTAGATTCGAAAGTGAGCAGCGTATCGAAGAAGAGGAAGAATAGAAAGTGAGCAGCGTAACGAAGAAGATGAAGAATCGAAATCTTTTTTTTTTGAAGAGTATGTTTCGCGGGTGCTTTGAATAAATTAGAAGGGTAAAAGGGTCATTTGGAACCCGCTTTGGATAAGTTTCTCTAATTCTGGGCACGCGATAAAAGTTTTTTTAGCGGTGGGTTTTTCATGAAACTGTTTTAGTTTTTGGGCATTTCATAAATTTCCCCAATTTTCTATCTTCATTTAGTTTCCTTTCCATAAAGTTCATATTAATTTAAGGATAAATATTGATTGTAATAAAGTTCTCATTGATTCAAGGATGAACATTGATTGTATTTCTTCTATTTAAACCAGCCTTGGGGCTGAAGAATAAGCAATGAAGCATTCACCACTTATCTTCTAATATGGTATCAGAGCCATGTTCCCTAACCTAGGGTTTGTAAAAAAAATTCTAAACCCGTTTCTCCAACCCCAATTAGGCTCTCAATGGCCGATTCTAATAGATGGCGGCAAGCCCTTACCGGCTCAACAAACAACGACGACTCCTCCACGAAAGAAGGCAGAGCAGGCCGCAGAAACGGCACAACAGGCCATGGCGATGGTGGTGGTGCTGGTCGCGGCACTGGCACTGGCGAAGGTGCTGGTCGTGGCAACAGCGGAGGCGCTGGTCACGGCTGGCGGCGGTACTGGTCGTGCCGATGACGGCGCAATGGAGACAAAAGTCCTTTCGAGACGACTTCAACATAGGTTTCAATGATCATGAGGGATCTTCAACTCCCTCAAGGTCAATGTTCCTAAGATGAATGGGAAAAATTATAATAAATGGGCCCAAACCATTCGTTTGGTATTAGAAGGCAAAATAAAGCTTGGTTTTCTGACGGAAGCAATAGCAGAACCGACAACAGAAGACCCATTTTTCAAACAATGGAAGTCTGAAAACTCCTTAATTATTGCCTGGTTAGTAAGCTCTATGGAAACCGCAATAGGTATGTGTACATGTTTTTACCTTCTGCAAAGGCAGTTGGGAAGCTGTCAAAGAAACATACTCTGATATTCAAAACTCCTCCCAGATCTTTGGCTTAAAGTCAAAGTTTGGCATGCTAAACAAGGCGACAGGGATGTAACTACTTATTATAATAAGATGTTGACTCTGTGGCAAGAGTTGGATCTCGGTTATGATGACAGTTGGAGGTGTGCAGAAGATAGTGTTCTGTTCCTCAAGAGGCAAGAGAATGAACGTGTCTTTATTTTTTTGGTGGGTTGAATAAAGACCTTGATGAAGTAAGAAGCCAATTTTGGGAAAGATACCACTGCCAACTCTTCGTGAAACCTTTTCAGAAATAAGAAGGGAGACGGCACGACAAGGAATCATGATGGATAAGGCACCTCAAAGTTCAGAATCTGAAGGCTCGGCTCTGGCCACTAGGAGCTTCAACGAAAGTAAGAAGTCGGACAAACCTTGGTGTGATCACTGCAAACGTGCATGGCATACGCGTGAAACATGTTGGAAGCTCCATGGCAAGCCTTCGAACTGGAATAAGAAAGGTGGTAATGAGGGTCGTGCATTCCAGGATAAATTCAGATCAAGGACAGCAATCTTCTTCAACTTAGCTTTCACTCACGACGGAACAACTAGACAAACTGTTCAAACTTTTCGAATCTCAAACTCCTTCTTGCTCTATAGCACAAAAAGGTAATTCTGATCTCTCTTAGTGTCAGTCCCAACCACACTTGGATAGTAGACTCAGGTGCAACCGATCACATGACAAGTGAATATACTCTATTTTTTTATATAGTCCCTCTGCAGGGAATCAAAAAATAAAATTCGCAGATGGCTCCTTTTCAGCCATTGAAGGTAAAGGTTCAGTTGTATTGTCCCCGATGTTGACACTTAAAGATGTCCTTCATGTTCCAAACCTATCTTGTAGCCTAATGTCTGTCAGTAAATTAGCCCAAGAAAAAAATTGTCAAACTAACTTTTTCGATTCTCACTGTGTCTTTCAGGATTTGAACTCGGAGAAGATGATTGGCAGTATTAAGGAGAATGGAGGACTCTACTACTTCGATATTGGACCTAATCACAACTACACACCTTCCAAACCGATAAGTTCTTGTTTTGAGTCTTTTCGTGTTTCGAATAATGATGACAATATTATTATGGTATTTACGATTAGGTAATCCTAGTTTTCGCTATTTAAAACACTTGTTTCCTAAGTTATTTCGTAATAAAGATTTGTCTTTGTTTAAATGTGAGACATATGAATTTGCAAAACATCATCGTTCCATTTTCAAATACAGCCTTATAAACCATAACCTCAAAACCTTTTTCTGTAATTCACGGTAATGTTTGGGACCCTAATCGTACAAGTACACTTTCTTACAAAAAATTGTTTATCACATTTATATGTCCATTCAAGAGTATGTTTGGTGTACTTGTTAAAGGAGAAATTCGATGTTTGTCAGGCTGTAAAGGATTTTTTTAAATGGTGCAAACTCAATTTCAGACCACTATTCAAGTCTTTAGAAGTGACAATGGCATGGAATACTCTAACAAATTTTGGGTGATTTTTTCTTCAAAATAGAATTGTAAATCAAAGTTCATGTCCTAATACTCCTCAATAAAATGAAGTTGCAGAAAGAAAAAAATAGACACTTATTTGAGGTGTCTAGAGCTTTACTCTTCAAATAAAGTACCAAATTATTTGTGGGATAAGCAATTTTAACTGCTGCATATTTATTTAACATAATGCCCTCTAAAGTTTTTAATTTTAAACTCCAATTCATGTTTTCAAAGAATGTTTTTCTTATACTCGTGTTTCAACTGATTTGACATTAAAAAAAATTAGTTGCACAACATTTGTTCATGAACATAAGAATATTAGCAAACTCGAACCACGTGCAATTGTTTTTGTGGGGTACTTTCCAACCAAGAAGGGATATAAATGCTTTGATCAAAAACAAGAAAATGTTTGTCACTATGGATGTCACATTCTTTGAAAACAAACCTTTTTTTGATGATACTTATCTTCAGGGGGGAACTTAAAGGAAGTCTCGTTTCAAACTGAGAACATAATTTTTTAAATAACTTGCCCTTGCTTATATCAAAATTCTAAGACTTGTACTTCTGCACCAACAGATGACCATGATTCATTATCTGAACCTACTCCTACTATGAGTAAGGAACTCGATGAATCGAGGCTACACTTTTCATGAAAAAATAATGAGAATTTTGAAGATTATAATAATGATGAACTAATTGAAATGCAACAAAATGAATTGTCATCTAAAGAGGACGGGTTAGAAGTAGGAAACAAGACTTGCAAAGGAAAGTGTTTGTGAGAAAGAACCATAAAGAAGGGGATGTGTCAACATCTCAACACTGCCATGAATCTGAATCGGAGAATAATTAACCTCCTAAGAAAAGAAAAGGTAAGTCTATGTCACGCCACGATCTCGCTAGGGTCGTTCGTTCTCTTTGATCCCTGCGGGATCGTTTGTCCTCGCTAAGGCATGATGTCGTGCAAACCTAAGTTGCGCTTGCGCAAGGCCAGTACCTGCACAAAATAACTAGACAAAGCAAAACACACGCACACATCATATATAAACCAACATTTGGACACGGAAGCTTTGAAATAAAAATACTTCTTTTATTGATAAACTTGATAGGAATACAAGTACAAGCTTTGTAAACTCAGAAAGCCTTATTTGGCTACATATTTCTTTTGAAAACTCTTTTTGTAAATAGCCGCAATGCCCATACATCATATTCCTTTATTATATGCTGGAAATGTAAAGACACCTTCAGAGGAAAAGAAACTTGTAACTTGAATGGAAATGAAAAGAAGCTTGAGACAATCCATGAGCTCTACTGGGCTAGACGAGCTTTAGTGCCTCACTTGAAATCCCCTTGTCTCCTTGTTTTCTGAAAAGGATGCCTACAATGTGGGTCAGCACACATCATGTACTGGCGAGCGGCTTTTGGCCGAACTCGTAAATATATGCACTAAATCAACATGTGGAGCTAACATTTTACTCGTGATCTTTCTACTTGTCTAGGTTATTTTTAACAATTCATAAGAACATGATAGTAGAATATTTCATAAGCAACTTACCATCGCCAACAGCCATCCCTGCATAAGACATGTTAGCACAATTTGCATAACGAATAATTTATGTTTCATTCTTGCAGATATTGTAGTTCATATTTGGTTCATACATGTGGCCTATCTACATGATGGTCCACAGGGTCATTTTCGTGATTAGCCGCTGTGACTCTTGGGTTCAGCTCGTCGCTAAGGACTCAATACCCCCTGATCACGAGGTCTCCTTTACCTCAGGGTGCCCTAATCTCTCCTAGGCAGGGTGGTTCGAGGCACCCCAAGAATCTACCTGAGAGACAATACCTTGTATACAAGTTGTCCGAGACCAATGCATTCTCTATCCTTTATATCAGATGTATCAAATTTGTATTCGGGTTATGACGCGTTCATTTTACGTCTTAGCAGATATGTGGCACGTTCATTTCGTGCCTTCTTATTCATCTCAACATGTACAAGTTGTCTGTCCATGTCTACATTTTTATAGCATACTAGCAACAGAGTAGATGATCATTTATATAAGATGTTTAGCCGCACATGATCAAGCATTCGATTCAATCATTTATCTTCTCTTATCTTTTGTTATTATGGTATCATTGATCAGAGGACGAGGCAATAGAGTGGACTAGAGATCATTTTTATTAAGGCGTACAAATAAAGTTTGCCCGGTTGAAGCAACTCACTCAGATGAATCTTTGTTGAGAGAAGGAGGGACTTCACACGATGTTCACGCTCTATGTATGTCTATGCGTCCTCCTGCATTGGCACGAACATTCGATTATCATACTTCGGTCTCTTTCTTTCAAGATTCGAAATGAATGCGATATGCAGTGAAAGCAAACAATAAAACCAATCATCGAAAACCAACACGAAAACACATTCATCAAAACTAAGCAGCGAAAGAAAACATCCAACGAAAACTATTGGACTCAATTCAATAGAAGCGATCCATCAGTTGGAAAGGTTCATTGCATTTCATCCGTGATCAATCGATACCGGCAATGGTTTCCCAAATACTCAGTTCAAGACTGAGTCAGCAAGCCATGGGTATTACATAGTGGACCGCGAGTAGCGAGGCAATACATAATAACCCACTGAAAAAAAGTTTTTTCCTCAAAACTTAAGAAATAAACTCACCTCCACTAGAATTGCCATCAGTATCAAGTAAGGTGGAGAGATTGAAGACACGAGCATTAGCAGCAGCGTTCTACAACTGCTGATTATGTGGATTATCGCGAATCGGCGGTGGGTCTCTCAGCGGCCCACGCTCTTCAGTATCATTTTGGTTTCTTTTCGGACAGTTCCTGAGAACGTGGCCTTGTTGACCACAACTGAAACAAGCCTTGTTAGCGGAACGACACTCCTCTTTAGTGTGTCCCCGTATGCCGTAGTGCCCACATTGTACTCCCTTTGCATAGCGATAATCATCCTTCACATGCCTCTTTCGACCGTAGTATGTACACACTATTTCATTTTGGAGTTCCCCATCGGCCTTTCTTTCACCATCAAAGTACCTCTTCCCGGAGTGATTACTCCCAGTCTGAGCTTTTACTGGTGCACTTTTAGCTTAAATTACTCCTCCTGAACTGCCGCCTCGAAGGCCTTGCTATATGAATCACACTCCCGGTTTAGAAAACTCTCCTGAATGTTATCATTCAGGCCTTGAATGAACCGATTCATGCGAACATCCTCAATTAGAATCATTACACTAGCAAACATTGCCAGCTTAGCAAATTCAGATTCATAGTCCTCTACGGACATGCTCTCCTGCTTTAGTGCCATGAATTCGATCTCCATCTTTTGATGGATGGCAGGAGCAGATATTGTTCCAGGAACGCTTCTTGAACGAGGCTCAAGAAATCTTTCCATCCCTAGCGGTCGCGGACAGTGCTGGCCTTTTTGCTTTCCACCAATCTTTTGCCCGCAGCCATAGTAGCAAAACGGTACAAACTACCTTCTTGCTATTCGGAACTCCTACGAATGTGAACAGACTCTCCATTTTATCGATCCAGTCCACCACCTTATCTGGTGATGTCCTGTCCTCAAATTCTGGAGGTTTCACATCCCAGAAGTCATTTGGCTTAAAGGAATAGTGTCTGTGCGCCGACTGGGGTTCATCACCATCCACGGGCTCAATCTCAGGTGTGCCCGTCGATTTGGTCGTGGGTGGTATCTCGATTTTCCGCTAGCGAAGTTATGAGTTGGGTCAAGGCATCCAACTGTTTGTTGGGCCTCCATTCGGGCCTGTTGTATCTGGTTACGCTCTTCGGCATCCTGTCTCTGTAGTTCCATTATGGTCATAATCCGCTCTATCGGATCGGTCGAGCCAGATGGTCGATGAGGAGCCATTTCTCTACAAAAGAGTATAACTTCTGTCAGTCCCATAAAATATTATGGACTTATTGTATGGGTTATTGGTTTTTCATTACTCAAAATTAGGACCTTTTGAAAGACATCAAAATACTTTATATACTTTTTCGAAAACGATATTTGCAAGAGGCCAAGACGTAAAACTGGCTCTGATACCACCTTGTCACGCCCCGATCCTGCTAGGGTCGTTCGTCCTCGCTTTGATCCCTGTAGGATCTTTCGTCATCGCTAAGGCGTGATGCCGTGCAAGCCTAAGTTGCGCTTGCACAAGGCCAGTACCTGCACAAAACAACTAGACAAAGCAAAACACACGCACAAATATATATAAACCAACATTTGAGATGGAAGCTTTAAAATAAAAATACTTCTTTTTTGATAAACTTGATAGGAATACAAGTACAAGCTTTGCAAACTCAGAATGCCTTATTTTGGCTACATATTTCTCTTTGAAAACTCTTTTTGTAAATAGCCGCAATGCCCATACATCATATCCCTTTATTACATGCTGGAAATGTAAAGACACCTTCAGAGGAAAAGAAACTTGCAACTTGAATGGAAATGAAAAGAAGCTTGAGGCAATCTACGAGCTCTACTGACTGGCTAGACGAGCTTCAGTGCCACACTTGAAATCCCCATGTCTCCTTATTTTCTGAAAAGATGTCCACAATGTGGGTCAGCACACATATAATGGCAAACAACTTTTGGCCGAACTCGTAAATATCTGCACTAAATCAACATGTGGAGCTAACATTTTACTAGTGATCTTTCTACTTGTCTAGGTTCTTTTTAACTATTCATAAGAACATGATAGTAGAATATTTCATAAGCAACTTACCATCGCCGACAGCCATCCCTGCATAAGATACGTTAGCACAATTTGCATAACGAATAATTCATGTTTCATTCTTGTAGATATTGAAGTTCATCATTTGGGTCATATGTGGCCTATCTACATGATGGTCCACGGGGTCATTTCTCGTGATTAGCCGCTGTGACTCTTGGGTTCAGCTCGTCGCTAAGGACTCAACACTCCCCTGATCGCGAGGTCTCTTGTACCTCAGGGTGCCCTAATCTTCCTAGGTCGGGTGGTTCGAGGCGCCCCAAGAATCCACCCGAGAGAGATACCTTTTATACAAGTTGTCCGAGACCAATGCATTCTCTATCCTTTCTATCAGATGTATCAAATTTGTATTCGGGTCATGACGCGTTCATTTCACGTCTTAGCAGATATTTGACACGTTTATTTCGTGCCTTCTTATTCATCTCAACATATACAAGTTGTCTGTCCATGTCTATATTTTTATGGCATACTAGCAACAGAGCAGATGATCATTTATATAAACAAATGTTTAGCCGCACATGATCAAGCACGATTCAATTCATTTATCTTCTCTTATCTTTTGTTATTGTGGTATCATTGATCAGAGGGACGAGGCAACAGAGTGGACTAGAGATATTTTTATTAGGGCGTACAGATAAATATTTGCCCGGTTAAAGCAACTCACTCAGATGAATCTTTGTTGAGAGAATGAGGGAACACAGCTGTTCACGCTCTGTGTATGTCTGTGCGTACTCCTGCATTGATACCAACATTCGATTAGCATACTTCGGTCTCTTTCTCTCAAGATTCGAATGAATGCGATGAAAGCGAACAATGAAAACCAATCATCGATAACCAACATGAAACACATTCATCAAAACCAAGCAGCAAAAGGAAACATCCAACAAAAACTATTGGACTCATTTCAATAGAAGTCGATCCATCAGTTGGAAATGTTCATTGCATTTCATCTGTAATCAATCGATACCGGCAATAATTTCCCCAAATACTCAGTTCAAGACTAAGTCAGCAAGCCGTAGGTATTACATAGTGGACCGCAAGTAGCGGGGCACTACAGTCTATCTCTGTTTCTGAGAGTTGTATCAGGTACCCTGATATAGATGATCCCATAGCTATTAAAAACCTGTTAGGTCTTGCCATAAATACCATATGTCCGATTTTATATCATATTCAAACTTGTCTTCATCTTTTTCTGCTTTTCTCCCAATTGTCTAGTGTAGAGATTCCAAAGAATGTACAGGATGTCCTAGAAGTTCCAAAGTGGAGGAAAGATGTATTTGAGAGAAGAAAGCTATTGAAAAGAACAAAACTTGGAGCGTCATGACACTGCCAATTGGTAAGAAGACCGTCGAATGTAAGTGAGTGTTTGCTGTGAAGTACAATTCAGATGGGTCAGTTGAAAGGTATAAGGCTCGCTTGGTGGCTAAGGGTTTCACTCAAACCTGTATCATAGATTACTCAGAAACATTTGCTCCTGTTGCAAAATTGAACACTATAAGAATACTTTTATCTTTTGCGGCTAACCTGGATTGACCTCTACATCAGTAGGATGTTAAAAATGCTTCTGTAACGCCCAGTCCTAAAATACGTAGGAATAGGAACATAATCATGCCAGCCGTATAATAAATATACGTAAGCTGTAAAATGCAGTAAACCACAACTAACAAATCTCATCCACAAAATGAAAGAATAAAAGATATCATATAATCAACTATAAATTGTCATTTGGTACATGTAGTTGGGCGGAGAAAAATCCACTATCAACTATGAAAAAAATACATAACAAAGGAAAGATTTTGGCGAGCGAAGCAAAGACGATCTAAGTGCAATCATCCTCCAAGAAGTAGAGATGATCATGGCCATGGCTAAAACACCTGCAAAAGGCAAGAGCACACACCTGGCGAGATAACCAGGTCCTCAGAGGGACGTAACAAGACACATAATATCATGCCAATATAACTGAATATAAATTGCTCAATAAATAAGTCAATTAAATTATAACATGGTCCAATACACACCATTGAACTAGAGTACCATCCCCCAACCAAACAAGGACAGGAGATGGTAAACTAATTTACGATGACGTATCTTTCCATGATATGAATCCAATATAGTATCCGGACCCCGACAAGGTTCAATACCTTCTCATTGAAGTAGTAAGCCACACCTACAACCAAACAAGGACAAGGTGTGGCGAACTAATCCGCGACAAGTTATTGTTTCAAGCCACGGTCAGATACAAGTACCCAAACCAAGAGTACTCATACCTAACGGATAAGTGCGCCTAACCAAATCTAAGTGAATGCAGTTTTAAGAACAGTTCATGGTCGCATGACTACCGGGTCAAGTCAAAAAAATACCAATACAGTATGGTACCTCACTACGAGTCACAACACCAAATACTATTCCCAGTATCTAGCGAGTCTATAGCATATAGTCTACCTATCGTTCCTCAGTAGCGAGCGAGTCTACGATAGATAGGGTGGTAGTCAACTTCCAATCATGTTCTTTCGCCCAATGCCAACTCATAACTGCTAAGTCTTCTAGCATTCAATTATATTAGCAGTTATTTCCTAACGCACGGCTTATACGTACTGGTGGCCAGCCAATTATGCATGTTCGAGTCCTATATGTTACTCACAATAACGTGGTATAAATGTGGCAAGGCCTATAAATGTAACGCACAAGGTGGTCCCTTAATGTCACGACCCGCACCCGTTTTTCGGATACAAGACATGTCCAAGCCAGCCTACGCCGCAGAGTCGGCGGTAGAACGCTGTCAAGCCCGCAAGAAATAAATGCTCAAAATAAACTTTATTGCTCATTCACATTTCTAGATTTATTACAACATTTAATATTTAAAATTAAAGAAATATAAAGTTCTCACAATTAATAAAAATAATACAACAGCTATCTATTTCTAGGTTGACCTCTGCATACCCAAGTCTTCCCAATGCTAAGAGTGATCGCGGCTAAACCTGAAAAATATTGGTTTCCAGTCAGGAATGGAACAAGTACACAAACCGACGATAATACGAAAACACAATAGAATTAACAAGACATGAAAATACATATGAGATATAAAAAACTAGAAGATAACTGATGACATGGCACGGTGGAGAAGAAAAGAAAAAATAAAAGACATCTACCTAGGTGGTGTGAAATATCCGTTTCGACATGTAACGACTAGAGGGTAAATATGGCACACTGCACGTGTCGTGTGCAGCTGCTATCATTCACGAAAGACACGGGGGATAGTTCTGGGTAGTCCACATGTCTACTAAGATATTTCCCCTCCGACTACTCCGTGTGACGAGCGTGTCAACAAGCAGCAAGATATATGTATAAACATAAATTGAAAAGACTACTATGAATCGAAAAGCAATCAGAAAGTGAACTTGCCTGAGCTCCTTAGCTGGAGAAACCATAATACAACCACATCAGATGAGTCACTAAAGTCAACACATGCAAAAATCTCCAGATGCTAAATAAACAGTACCGACGTTCTCAGAATAGTCAAATTAGCTAGGATTACCTTTTCTTAAATCCAATTCTGGACACAGGGGCAAAACGATAATTTTGGACAAAAATGATATCCGCCGTTGGACCTGCTTTGCACCAAAAAGTGTGCCAGAGTCAACGGTCTCTAAAGTCATCAAACTATATATCAACAAGTTGGTTTTTCGATACGAACCCAACCGTATGTCCAAAGTTGGATTCCGGCGGGCCGTGCACAAAATCGCCCGTTGAGTCGGACCGTGGGGCCCGTAAAATGGCATTCCGATTAAACTGTCTCAGAATTCGACCAAACTTGGCATACAGGACCAGAAAAATGATACGGTCCTGTTGGCGTAAGTTTCGTCTCGATCTGACGAACGTGCACGAAGTAATTGAGAAACTTGCACAGAGGCCGATACGGTAAATTTTGGCGGATACGCATCAAATTTGTCGCGCACATGCGACCAATTTGAATTCGTCAAGCTCACACGACCACGAAGCCGTTATGCACCTTTCAATGCTTTTGGTTCGCGACCACGCACCCGGATTGGCGGGACGCACGTCGTATCGGACAAATTTTTAGTTTTTAAAATGTTTTTGGGAAACTTTAGAATTCGATTTCTTGACGCATAGTCGATGATTTTGAATCCAAAAAAGGATTATGAAGCCCTATATGTTGTCTAAAAGTGTCTTCAAATAGTTTTTCTAATATGGCATTAGATCGATCAGAATCGATCTTCAAACATGGAGGGTTGGACTGCACTAGTGTTCTCTTTTCTACAGGTTTTCGACCAACTTCGGGTCGATTTTGTGTGTTGGTCGTGCGACTTGATCAAAACCTAACTACTAGAGTCCCTAGATGGTTATATGGGCTGTCCATACGATTTTACGAAATTGAAAACCGTCGAGTATACACGAAGTAATAACATAATGAAATCGGTACCTCGGTACTCGTGTACCGCTGCTGTTGCTCCCTGTGCAGGCCGAGCGTTTGGCCGGCGGTTGGCCACCCGCGGCGGTGCGGTGGCTGCGCGTGCGCGGAGGAGCCCTAGGGGTGTGCGCACGTCTGGGGGCGGTGGTCGAGTATTCATCTAGGGTTTTTTTTTCTTCCTCTTCCTCTCTGTTGCTCGCGCTCGTATAAGTACTCGGGGTTTTGTTCTACTGCTCGATTTGGGGAACCATTGCTCGGGCTTGTGGTTCTGGGTAGCTGGGCTCGGTTCGAGTATTGGGGGGTTAGGCTGGCCCGACCTCAGCTGGGCTCAGTTGGCCGGGCCAGCCACTGTTTCTTATCCCTTTTTTTCTGTTTTAATTAATTCTTTTCTATTTTCATTTCCTTTTCTCCATTTCTATATACAATAAGTATATATATGCATATACACACACACGTACGTATATATATACACGTATACATTTATATATATATATATATATATATATATATATATATCACACAAACACACACACACACATACACTATTTTATATATTTATATATACGCACACATATATTTAATATATTTATTCATACACACAATACACTTGTATATATACTTGCACATATATATAATATTGTATAATTCCAAGTACCTATTTTATATGATTCCAATACACCTTTATATATATTATAAGTATACATTCTTAAATAAAATGCACATATTCATATAGAATTAGTATATGTGTAGCTGAAAAAGAGTTATAAATGTATACACATATATTTATCCAAAACTGCATCAATATATATTATAAAAGTATTTATCCAATAGAATATCGATTCAGTAATAATAAATTTACTAATCACCACAAATAATACAATAATAAACTAATTAATTATTTATAAAATCTAATAATCACCATTTTAAATAAATAAAATAATAAAATATTTCAAAATTTTCGGAAAGGGGAGCTACAAATCTACCCACCTTAAAAATAATTTCGTCCTCGAAATTCTAATTCATAATATTACTTAAAATATTTTATATCCACTTCCTAGCCATTTGTACTATATGTCTTCGAGGACTTCTACCCACCTTTGGTCACTCTACTCCCTCGAAAGTAAAATCTTATCATCTTCTAACTAGCTGCTAGCAATCCTTCTAACAGATATCTTAATGCATATGACATCTATAATCCTCTCTTATCTATTAAGCAACCCAAAATTTAACAAGCAACATTTTTTACACAAGTAGCTAAGAATTATTTATGGGTTCTAATAAACATGACCATTCGTCACTCTGAAATAAAAAGGACATGAAGATAAGAAAATTAATCGAGAGCAAATATGAAGCTTCAAGGACGGTAAAGAGTATCCAATGATGCAGATAGAGAGGTTTATGAACCATTAACTTATTTGCTAGATTGGGCTACTCTAGTCCAGTCACTTGATATATCAAAGAATCCTTCATTTCTTAGAGGGTCTTGCAATCCATGCGATACGAAAATTTTGTTCTCGAAATTAATCTAAACAAGGTTATATAATAGAACGGAATTTGAGAAATC